>OX608073.1:247034078-247634078 GCA_951509635.1 Eupeodes luniger | reverse complement strand
ACTCTCCTACAATCAAGTCAAGTCTACTTATGTATGTCAAAATATCAGTTTATATGTTTATTTTTAGGAAAACAGGGAAGTATTCAAGAGAAGATACCGGTGCATCTATTGGTCTTAGAGTTCGAAATATTAAAATGGGAGGTAAAAACAGAGTTGGCCAAAGCATTCTTGATGTGTGGTTATAAAAGAATCTCTATACTTGACTATAAGAAAGGAGACAGCATTGAATTTTTAAAGAGTTAAATTCTACACGGTTAATGATTCCACATTGGACAATGCTGCCGAGATCGGAATTTAATAAGCTTAACATACGCTGCCTTTGAAGTTCCACATCCGAGGGAAAAGGATGTGAATCTAGAAACGAATATGAAAAGTTAAGGGTGCTTTTGTTATCGAAACAGCTTAAGAGATTGGCTGATCATGGTGTTTCTATTCAACAGGAAGCTTAATTTTATTACTCTTGACGAGTTTTAATTAATAATAATTTTTGACAGTTTATCAATCAAAAAATAGTTGCACGGCTCCTCTGTCAAGCACTCAAGCAATTTCTTTCGAAATTATTCCACTCCATTCGAAAGTTGACTGTTAAAGTGAGCCCTGAAAAACGTCGTTTACTATTTTCACATGTAATTCTGTCAAAATATCATTTAATTATAGCTGAACTTCTTTACTCTGATAATTGAAAGAGACATTTCTGACATTTCAATAATTTTTTTGAAAGTCCAATAGTGCATTGAGGTTTCTTTTTTCACTTTAAAAAGTAATACATAATATTATCTCAAACAATTTAATTCATAGTTTTTCAGTGAGAACAAAATCCCAATTAAGGGTTATAACTTACAACTATTATTGGTTTTCATCATTGAAATCAATCAATGGAATTTTTTGTTACACGTTGGTTTTCATTTAAAATTTCTGTCATTGAATAAATATTTTCTGATTGGAATCAAGGATTTTCTGATTATATTCAAGCATTTGCGGTTAGTGTTGAATACAAAGGAAATGGGACGCTTTCATTGGAACGATCATTTTCCGAAATGTAAAATAGAAAATCAGCTGTTCATTGAACACGATTTTATCATTGAAAAATTAAAAATTAACTATTAAAAAGTTCTGGGTTAAATAATGTATTTTTTTAAGAAGAACAAATCAGTAATATAGCAGCTTCATTTCGACACCAAACATATCAAAATTTACTCTCTTACTAGCGTTTATATCGCGAAACAAAATGTTTAATAATGAAAATAAAATATGATAGTTAATTGATCTAACTTTTGGTTTAAAGCTTTTTTGTTCAGTTTTTAAGTTTCGGCTACTCTGTATTTTCCGGAACCATGGCGCAGTAGACACAATTTTTATTTTGGCCTCTCCGACTACAGCACATAGTAAGTCGCTAATATGGCAATGTTTTTTCACGTAAACTATTATACATACATATATAGAAACACTCAAATATATTCTTAATTTTCTCCAAAAAAAATTCAGAAAATCATGGTATGGCACTTTACTTCAAAGCTGATAAAAATATACAATATATAAAGGGTTTTCCAATAGGGACGGGTTGATTTTGACAGCTCGTAGCGGCCATATTGTTTCTTTTAATTTCTGTCAAAATATATCTTCTTTTAATCAGTCACTAAAGACAAATAGTAATGACAAGTTAAAGCGCCGAGCAACATTTACAAATGATAAAAAACTTCCTTCCAAGTCGAATATTCAACTTTTGAAAGGCACCGGTTATAAAGTGTCCGCTGGCTTATTGAACAGTCAGCCAACACTCGTAAGTCAACGAAACGCTAGATCTGCCATAAAAACATCACCGCTATTTTGAAAGCGTGTAGCAAAATCCAAGGCAGTCATTTCCGAGTCGCTCACAAGAACTTGGCCTGTTGCGTCGATATTTGGACCTGCACCCATACAAAATCCAATGGATCCAGGAGCTAAAACCAAACGACCATAATCAAAGTCGTGTGTTCAATAATTGGAGCAGTTGAAAGTTGATCCCAATTTTAGTCGAAAATCATCACGTGAGATTCAAAAATTGCCAATGCACCCAAATGAAGTAACTCATTCTTATGTGTTTTGGGCTGCTGGAAGCGTCAAAGGTCCGTACTTTCTCAAAAATGATGCTGGTCAGACCATCACCGTCAACATCGATCAATTTCTTTTGGTTTGAATTGGATGATATAGAGAGCAAAGTAACAACAGAATGGTGCCAAGTGCTACACATCTCAAGGCACAATCATCACAATCATCATGTTTATCTCACACTGAGGCGACGTGAATTGGAGATCGTGTGATTTGACTTCTTTAGACTTTTTCTTGTGACGCTTTCACAGGTCTATGTGAAAGAGTCGCAATATCTAATACACAACTTGTTTTATTCAATTTTAAAAACGACCCAACTTAAATGGAAAACCCTACAAAATGCGATATTTTTTTAGAATCTTGAAAACTGTGTTTCGAAATCAACAAGTATTGTTCACGATTCCCGGAAATTGCATCAGAACAAATAACTGAAGAATTTTTTTTTTGGGAAAAAAGCCATAGAGTTTTTCATGTCAAATTCTGAGATGCATGCTTTTTCAAAGAAAAATTGTAAATAACAAATATGCCCTATAAGGTCTGTATGGGGGAAATGCTGCCCTTTCCATTTCTAACTGGCACAATTTCTAAAATTTCTGTTTTTTCATTTTAGAACTAGATTCCAACAAAACTCGGGAAATAAGGCCACTTTACTGAAGTTTATGTATTCCTCACTGAGTGGAAACTGAGTCCCTCAGGGGACTTATTTCCCTGAACGTAAATTTTCTTGTTTCAGACATAGGTACTCTTGCTTAAAGGACTTTTTGCTTAGACCATAATTTATAAAATATGTCAAAGTAAGTGCCTGAACACAATATGCTACTGGAAATGCATGCTGCAGCTAAAAGAGCTGTCAAAACGTGTCCTTTGTACTATTTTCTTAAGTCTCCACAATGAAGCATGCAACTTTTTGGCATTTCATGTGTTGTTTTAATTTGTTGGGTTCAGCTGTTGAATCTTTTGTTATACAAGTTCCACAAAACCTCACGTTCGTTTACAGCTTCAATATTTTTTTTTGATTTTCATCCGTTATTATTCAACCCAAAATCACAAAAGTTTGTGAACCTTTGCAACACTGACTGCAGCTGCTTTGTGCTGTGTTCGTAATATTGAACTTTGTCGATGAAATACTTTGCCAGTAACTCAGCTGAACACTTTTTTTTAGGATTTAAATAATTGTATCCAAATTGCATCGATTTATCCATCCAGATCTTCAATTATTTTAAATGGTAAAACTAATAAATAATAAATAATAAAAATTAAAAATATTATCTTTTCAAAATTTCCTTCACACAATTTTTTAAAGTGAGTCTAACCCAAAACAACAAATTGGAATAAGAAATAAGAAAGTTTAACATAAAATATAAAAAGAAAATTTATTAAAATAAAATCAAACTTAAACATTTAAATAAATTCTTTCTTTTAAAGCTTTTAACTAAATATTGTATAATCAAATAAATTGTATATAGTTATTTTAACAACATAAAATAAACACTGTCAACATAAATAATTGTTTGTTTTGTTTGTTTGTTTGTTTGTTTGTTTGTTTGTATATCTACCTATCTATATACTAAAAGCTTATCCAAAGCATATTTTGTTTGTTTGTTTTTGTTAAATTTTACTTTTATAAAATAATATTTTTGTTTTTAGCAGCGCTCACAAAATAAAAATCCTAGAATCTTTGTATAAAATAGAGAACACTGTACATTAGATATACATCATACAACACTGTTTGTTCTTACTGTTATCATTACCATCAGTTACAAAAATTTACATTTACGAATTTTGGGCGTTTCAGGGTTTTCCTACTTATCTCTGCCTGCTGTGTATTTTGTTTTTGTTTTATTTTTCTTAATTTTAACTCTTGAGCTCGTTTTGTTTTTGGTTTTTGTTTTTTGTTTTTTGTTCTAAAATTTACACTTTACATTTCCAAATTTACACACTAAAATATTTTTAATAATTATATAATATTTAATTTTATACTTTATGTTGATTTCTTTTTGTTTGTTTGTTTAAAAGTAATTTCTTTGTAGTTTTTTTTTAATATTTTTAATCTCAATTCTAGTAAGGCTCTGTGATTTGTTTTTTTTGTTTTGTTTATGTCTTAAGTTTTCCTTTGGTTTATACTCAAAAAATATTTGTTTTCTCTTTTTGTTTCTTTTACTCTTCATCTATCTATCTCATTTTATCATGCTTAAAAAAAAGTTTAGTTTAGGTCATGTTTTCACTTCTATTAAAGGATGCAGTTCCGTTACTTGCGTAGCCGGATCAGTAGTAGTTATAGTAGTACGAGAAGCTTTATTTTGTTTCTTATTCTGTTTTGTTCGCTTAGTTAAAGGTTGTTTTAGCTTGCGCGGCAATAGTGGCATATATGAAGAAGAAGAAGTGGAGTCGCTGTTGCTGTTGCTGTTGCTGAGGCTGTTACTGCTACGATTGGTGCTCCGAAATTCACATATAGAACTCCTGTTCGATGAGTAGAAACTCTCGAGTATAAGCCGAATGCTAGCACTTCGGGATGAAGGACTTCCGGCTGGGCAGCAGGCAGAGGATGCTGAGGGCCATCACGATGTGCCATATTGAGTGGACGATGTGGTAGTTTTGCTTGGTTTGCAGGAAGGCGTAGCACACGAGGCCCACCATGACTAGCACCGTTCCAAGGGGCATGTAGAGGCTGAGGTACTTTTTGGCGGGGAACAGTTTGCGTGATTTCTGGCAGCGAAGTCCCCAACTCGCCGATATTATGCAGATACCTGTGAGAGCTGGGGCTAGAAATACCCAGAGACTTTGCTTGTTGAGTTCCGTTCCGAACGCCAACAAAATTGCGCCCAACATGTGCAGCAGGGAGACGAATTGCGGTCGTATATGGGCCATTGCCACTAGTGTCACCCAGATTGCCAGAAGGCCGCAATAGAAGTCACAGAATTGCAGCACCCCGATCTTCACCAGACAGAAGCTATACTCATCCTCACCGGAATCGCAGGCATGGTAAAATGTGGAGAAGAACATTGCAAAGAAGTAAATCACTGACTCGGTGTAGTACTTCCTGCGGACGCCCATGTAAATGCTGGGTATGAAGAGAAGGTTGCTGAGTGTGAGGAGTAGTGATGCGACGAGAATTGAAATGCTCGAAGGAACCTGTGCATCCTCAGTGCAGTCCCATCCCCGATAGCCCTTCATACACACACAAGTGGAGAAGACAAAGCCCCCCGACATATAGTGATAGCACCTGCCGAAGCGACCACATCGACCCGCAACGCAGGGACTCGAAGATATAGTAAACACCACCGAGGTGTTGCAATTGTCCAGGGCGAAGTGTTGCTCGGTGGCAAATTTGTGGTGGCTTTCGAACTTTTTCGTCATATCAACGAAGTCATCGGAGCATTTTGAGTCCATCATGCATTCTTTGATCTTGAGGGTTTCAGTCTCGTTCATCTGTGCCACACATTTCCTGTCGTTAATGCACGTCTGGTAATACTTTGCGGCATGGGCACAGGCACAGGGTGGTCGCATTGTCTCCAACATCCCCACGTATTTCTTAACGAACTCTTTGACACTGTCTATGATGGTTACTCGTGCTGCAGTCTCTGCTCCATGACAATAGAGCCCCATGGTTACATACCACTGACCACTTTCCGGGAACGGAACATGAATCAGTCCGGTGCTGGTGTTCGAGTCGGTGTTGTTAACTATACTGGAGGCTGGAAGAACTTTCCTTCCATAGCGGCATTTGTCCGGCCAAGTCGGCTCCCCAGGCTCGCCCATTCGCATGCATACGATTATAGTCTGGTTGCTGCGAGGCAAAGCCTGATCGTCCTCCTCTTTGTCATCGGAGTCCTTTCCGACCGGCGGCCGACCAATTAGTTTCTCTGCCAAAATGCCACTGCGTTCGGTCGATGGGAGAGGTGTACCCTTCAAATCGAGTCCTTTGAGGCCGTGCTTCATGGAAACGGCAAAGCTTAGAGTCCCTCCGATGTCATAAACATCGCCAACCTCAAAACTAAAACCGGCCGGTGTGCCTGCGGTTAGATTTAGCACAAGCGGAACTGTCCCATTGCTGTCCGGTATGAGATCGTAGTCGAACATGAAGAACTCTCTGTAGGTTTGTCGTAGGAGCGGGTAAAATTCCATGTCCCGGTAGATTATTGGTTTCCAAGGGACGCTGCCAGCCTCGCTGCCGCCGCCACCGCCACCGCCGTCCGTCTCTTCATCTTCCTCTGTTGCCAGATTATGGAAATCAATTTGCAGCGAGTATTCCATCTCGTACCAAGTGGTGTTCGATGTTGTGTGGCCAGAGACATCGTCATCGGCAGAATCCGGATTGATGGTACTAGCCATTGCATTGTCCACCAACCTCTGGTACTCATCAATGGTGTACAGAAGTTGAATTCTCTGATTATCGGTAAAATCCTCAAGATGCATAGATGACGATGCCCTAGACGACCTGCTGACTGATGATGCAGCAGCGGCGGCAGCGGAGGCAGTGTAAACAGAGGCTGTTGACAGTGTTCCCTCCGATACGACAGATCCAGCAGATTCGCCTGATGCTAGTACTGATGCTGCTGATGCTGCTGATGCTGCTGCTGCTGCTGACATTGATGCGGCGGAGGGCTCTTGGAACTGTTCGAATCGAAGCCGGATAAAGTGCCAGGCACTCGAGTGCACATAGAACTCAATGGATATCTCACCAGTTTGGTTGGGCTTTATGATTGTACTTTGGATGTAATTGGTGTCAGTGGGCAGTGCATTTGCCTGGATATAGAAACCAACATCCGGACATGTCAGGCAGCCATTGCCAATTGTTATTCTTGCGGTGGCAACACCAACATTTTCGGGCACATAGAATTTATAAATGATTTCACTGTTTGTGGCGATTGTGGCATTCGTCGTCGTCGTTGACGATGAGCTTGATGTAAAAGCTGATGACGACGACGAGGTCGTACTTGTAGTCGATGTTGCAGTTGTTGTCATTGTCGCCGCCGCTGACCTCCTCGTCGTCGTCGTCGTCGTTGGGGGTGATGATGATGTTGGTTGTTGTGGCTCGTTGCTTGGAGTTGATGATGATGATGATGATGATGACGTTGTTGTGTTTGGTCGATTTAGAGCCGCCTGGTTTGTGAATGTGGCATTGGTCAGCGCCGATGCCGTTCCCGATGCCGGTGTAGATGTTGCATTGTTTAGGTCCGTACTCGTTAGGGTGCCATTATGTACTTGTCCACTATTTAAAATAATTGGAATAAAACGTGACACGGACATTTCGGCCAACAGGAGTGTCTCACATGAAGCAGCTAAACCTGGAAATGACATAGACAAGATATACATTTAGTGGTGTTAAAAACGATTGGAAAACCTTTTATATTATGCATTTGTAAAGTTTTGTATTTTTTCCTTTTGTTTTGTATTTTGAACAAGGCCCTTGGTTTTGGGGAGAAGTGAGAGGGTGGAGTGTCGGCTTTAGAAAAGAGGAAAATGGTCGTATTGTGTTTTAAGAGCACTCTCTGTCTCTCTGGTGGTGAAAGGAGAGGATTTAGTAGAATTTATTTCACACTTAATGTGTCGCATGTGGGTTGGAGCTTGGAGCTATGAGCAAGTTTGGGAATGGGAAAAATCAAACAACATTGAATTTTATGTTTGCAAAAAGTTGAAATGAATTTTTAAATGTTTTTATTTTCTATTTTTTTGTAAATTATTTAAACATATCATGATGCATTCCTGTACACACCATCAGAGTGCTTGATTTTTCTGTTTAATTGATATAACATCCAGATTGCAACAACGATATTAAATTTAGATGAAAGTCATCTCATTGATATTTAAAATGTTTCTATCCTTTGAGTTCCTATTTACAGAAGAATTTTTTTTGTTTTGTACTGAAATTGATGGATTATTGTGGTTTAAGGTCTGAATGCATCAAAAAATACTAAATGTGGAAAAAATTGAATTGTTAAGTATTTTTGATGAAATATAGAAGTTTATGAATAGTTATGCTACACCGCAAACATTTTATGTCGGGTAGAAACTATACATGTATTTAATCCGTTGGATACGCTCACATACAATGTACATGTGTAATATTCACACTGTTTGATATTTTTCTAGGACTATTCAGAGTCCTGCAAAAATTGCATTTTCATATTAGAGTTTCGGATTCAGATTAATATTTTATGTAACTTCCAAATTTTTTAAATAGATATTGGAGAGTCGAAAGCCTTGAGATTTTTCACCAATAAATTTAATTAAAATACATTAGAGTAGGAATTTTTATTGGTAAGTCTTATTTTATCTGCAAATAGTGAAAGAAGCTTATTTTACAATGAGATTATTGAGTCTATAAAGAAAATGGTCGCCGATTTGTTAGGCGTCTTGAAAAATTATATTCGTTTGTTGTGGGACTTAAAGGGGAGAGAGTGTGGTAGGGTTTAATGTTTACATCTACAAAAATATAATCATATTATTTTCAGAAAAAAACTTTTATTTAAATTCACATTCCTAAAACTCAAAATGCATTATGAACCTTTTTAAAAAAAAACACAAAAAAAATATTTTGTATGTGATTTTAACAGCTTAATTTTAAACAGCTTTTTGAATTGTATAGCTTTTTTTTTATAACTTATGCTCACCACTTTGTTATTATAAATTAAAAAGAAAAATAATCTTCTGCAGAAAAGCCAAGGCTTCGCAGAAAAATTTTGTAATCTCAACATTAAAGAATAATAAAGAAAATTAAAGAAAAGTATTTTCGTATGGAATCAGATATTTATGATCGGTCTAGTTCGAATTTGAAACATTCAGAGCGTGAAATAAGCATACACAATTCTTCTCGAGTCTATGCAAGTTCAAGAACTATTCAAACTATAGACAAATTGTGTCACGGAATCAGAGCTTACATCAGAGGTATTCACGAACTGATGAAACTGATACAACTGCAAAATTAAAAAAAAAAGACGGGCATGAACAGAAACCCAAAACCATTTCCATTGATTTTAAAAATGTTAAAATAAAAAAAAATAAAATAAAATTGTAAAATGCATTTAGTTATTTCTGCAATTCGGAGGGACAAAACTGGAGCAGAATGGTATGAAAATGGAATTGAATTAATTAAAAATTTCAACTGTCGAAATCCAATTCAAAATACATACTATTAAGAACAAGTTCTGAAATAGAGTTAGTCGTATGAGATGAAAAAAATCTCGCCATAATCTCCGAAAATCAAGAGGTAAATGTAGTTTTTTGTTTTGGATCCACAAGATGTATTTGATACTTCCAAATTTTTAATAGAAATTCGTCAGTCTTATGAAATATAAATAGGATAATATTTGTATTTTATTGTATAAATTATAAACTTGAATAAAGACGTGAATGAAGAACATTATGTAAAGCCTTAACATACCTTCATTTTAAACTCTGATTTTTAACATTTTAAAAGAAGAGATTATTCGGAGGGAGGCTTAACTCAAAAAAGAAAGTACGAATATTATTAAAAAAAACAACAATTTATTAATTCGATTTTTATATCTTTTTGAACCCTTGTAAAATTTACCATGACAACAATTATTTTGGTAGTTCACGTGGCTTGCTGGTAAGTAACGTAAGGACTGTCATGCCAGAGGACCAAGACCCCTCAATCGCTATACCTGTGCCACGTAAAGTTTTTTTTGACGAGTACTGCCTCTTGTGAGGAATGGTTGAGAGTTGTTTCGCTGTCAATTTATAAATTCAATCATTATTTTGACAACTCTGATAGCAAATTGTTCAACCAAGTTGAAGTTAATTGAATTGCTCTTTACAAAGACAGATAGCTTACTTACTTACTTAAGGTGGCGCTACAGTCCTGTGTGAACTAGGGCCTCACCCAACAAACTTCTCCATCTAGCTCGGTCCCTAGCTAGATGTCTCCAGTTTCGCGCTCCGAGTTGGGTGAGGTCACCTACCACTTGTGCGCGCCACCTGATTCGCGGTCTTCCTCTACTGCGCTGTCCTGTAGGTGTGGATTCGAAGACTTTCCGGGCCGGAGCATTGGTTTCCATGCGCTCTACGTGACCCAGCCATCTTAGTCGTTGGACTTTTACCCTTCTGGCTAAGTCTACGTCGCTGTACAACCCGTACAGTTCGTCGTTCCATCTTCTCCTCCACTCCCCTTCGATGCATACGGGACCGTAGATCACCCGAAGAATCTTTCTCTCGAAACGACCCAAGGTGCTTTCATCCGCTTTTGTCATGGTCCATGCTTCTGCACCGTATAGCAGGACGGGGATGATTAGGGTCTTATATAGCGACACTTTGGTCTTTCGAGACAGGATTTTACCACTCAATTGCTTTCTTAACCCAAAGAAACAGCGGTTAGCAAGAGTTATTCTTCGTTTGATCTCAGCGCTGGTGTTGTTGTCTGCGTTTACAGCGGAGCCTAGGTAGACGAAGTCCTTGACTACCTCAAAGTTACGTCTGTCGATGGTGACGTTTTGACCAAGACGTTTGTGTTGTAGGTCCTTTCTTGATGACAGCATGTACTTTGTTTTGCCCTCATTAACCGTTAAACCCATTTTTGCCGCCTCTGCCTCAATACTCACAAAAGCCCCATTTACATCACGCTGAGTTCTTCCGATTATGTCAATGTCATCAGCATATGCAAGTAATTGGACAGACTTTTGAAAGATAGTGCCTCTAGTGTTGACGTGTGAGCTTTGCACTATTCTTTCAAGTACGATGTTAAAAAAATCACATGACAGCGCATCACCTTGTCTAAAACCTTTTTTGACATCGAAAGGTTCTGTTAAGTTGTTTCCAACCTTTATGGAGCAGCGTGAATTCTCCATGGTCATCCTGCACAAGCAGACGAGTTTGGCAGGGATGCCAAAACTAGACATGGCTCTATACAGTTCGTCCCTGTAGATACTGTCATATGCGGCCTTGAAATCGATGAAAAGATGGTGGGTGTCGATTTGGTGTTCTTGGGTTTTTTCCAGGATCTGCCGTAATGTGAATATTTGATCGACTGTGGACTTTCCTGGTCTAAAACCACACTGATAATTACCTATCAGGTTGTTGACGATGGGCTGTAGACGTTCACATATAACGGCAGAGAAGATCTTGTAGGCGATGTTAAGTAGACTGATTCCTCTATATTTGGTGCAGTTTAAAGGGTCTCCTTTTTTCAGGATCGGGCAAACAATACTGAGGTTCCATTCATCGGGCATGCTTTCTTCCGACCATATCTTACAGATAAGTTGGTGCATGCTCCTAACCAACTCATCTCCAGCTGCTTTAAAGAGCTCGGCATTCAATAGCATAGCAATCTTTACTTCGTCTAAGTCGGGAGGACGGGATTGTTGGCTTTCGTCGTCTATATTGAATGGATCATCCCGCCTGACAGCGGAATTCGGTTCGTCGTCGCCGTTATACAGTCTGCAGAAGTGGTCCTTCCATATCCTCAGCATTGACTGCGGTTCCACTATGATGTTTCCACTTTCGTCTTTGCAGCCTTCGGTTCTAGGTTTATGTACTTGTGAATTTCGTTTCACCTGTTCATAAAACTTTCGAACTTCATTCCTGTTTTTAAGCCTCTCAACATCTTCGACCGCACGCTTCTCATGCTCTCTCTTTTTCCTTCTGAGAAGTCGGTGTTCCTCTCGCCTCTTCTGCTCATAGAGCTCATGAGCAGCTCTCGTCCTTTTATGCAGCGCCGCTTTGCGTGCCTGTTGTTTGGCTGCATTTGCCTGCCGACATTCCTCATCAAACCAGGGGTTCCTTGTTGGTGGTTGCTTGAAACCCAGCACGTCAGAGGCGGCTTCTCTGAGTGCGTCTTGGCAATGTTGCCATTGGTTTTCTATACATTGTGTTGGCGGCACAGAACTTCGAGAGAGGTTACTTGTAACTCGGTCGGAGAAGGAGTTGGCGATCTCTTGCGATTGCAGCCGTTCGACGTTGTACCTTCTCCCAGCATCTCCCTGTTTTGCCTTGGGCCTGGAAACCCGAAGTGCTACCTTGGCAACAAGGTAGTGGTCCGAGTCGATGTTAGCTCCTCGGAAAGTTCGGACATCCATGATGCTGGAAGCGTGTCTGGCGTCGATCGCAATGTGGTCAATCTGGTTGACGGTAGTTTGATCTGGAGATCTCCAAGTTCCTTTGTGGATGTTGAGGTGTGGATAACGCGTACTGGCTACCATGACGTTTCGCCCCGCAGCAAAATCTATGAGCCTGAATCCGTTGTCGGAAGTGTTGTCGTGCAGGCTGTTTTTCCCGATTATTCCACCAATGATGTCTTCCCTTCCTAGCTTGGCATTAAAATCGCCCAGGACGATTTTAATATCGTAGCTAGGACACTGCTCATATGTTTTGTCTAAGAGCTCGAAGAACATATCTTTGGTGTTGTCATCCTTCTCTTCTGTGGGGGCGCATATCAGGCTAATGTTGCCGAATTTAGCCTTGATGCGGATGGTCATGAGGCGCTCATTGATGCACCTATAGCTCAAGACTTGTTGCCTAAGTCTGGCTCCAATGACAAAGCCGCAACCAAATAAGCGCTGTTGGTTTTCTTGGTAGCAGTCACCATAGTAAAGACAGATAGCTTGCTCATTATCAAATTTGACTAATAAAAATGCGATAAATCAATTCCCAAGCCGATTCAAACCTAGGATCGGAATATTTTTGATTAAAACGAAAGTACCAAAAGCCCTAAAAATAAATTACAATTTTACTGTTTGAAATCATAATAAGTGAAATGCAGAGCAAAGAACTATGTTTATTGCTTCACCAATTAAAAACATAAAATAAAAAGGGATTCGGATGCGATATAATGTACACCTATGATTTCGAATTCGTCTATCTGTTGATTTTTCTAAAAGTTTTATACTATAGAATTTTAAATCAATATCTTTATTGGTTTTCAATATACTCGTATACTTGACCCTAATGCCATTTTTTTATCAGTTTTGAGTTGTCTTTGTAGGATTGGATTTTGGGATCGGGTCAAAATTCTGGCTTCAAAATTCTGCTTTTCAGAATTCTGCTTTTTTAACGAAAATTCTGCTTTTCAAAATTCTGCTTTTTTTTTGTCTGGTTTACAAAATTCTGCTTTTCAAAATTCTGCTTTTCGAAATTCTGATTTTCAAAATTCTGGAAATTTATATTAAAAAAAAAATTCTGCTAATTCTGCTTTTTTTTAATAGTATATTTATTAACGGAAAAGTCAATTTAACATGGTTTTTGTTTCAATTTTAACAACAAAAAAAATCAAAATTTCGTCTTTTAATAATTAGATATAAACAATAACTGAAAATAGAGCAAAAATAACAACAACAAAAACAAAATGTAAACAAAAAATAATAACAACAATTAAAAAACGAAAAGCAAATTACGTTAAAGTGGAGAGATTAATAACACACTATAACGAAGGGATAAGAAAAGACACTAACCATTGTCTAAGACCCTGACTAAGTTAAGAGAGCAAAAATTAATTGCGTCTAAACATCTCGCTTATGCAAGCGAGAGGATAATTTTACAAAATTCTGGATATAATAAAAATAAGGTTTGGAAAATGTTAAAAAGAATTATGCGCGCGCTTTTTAACATTTTCCAAACCTTATTTTTATTATTTCCAGAATTTTGTAAAACAGAATTTTGAAAAACAGAATTTTGAAAAGCAGAATTTTGAAAAACAGAATTCTGAAAAGCAGAATTTTGAAAGCAGAATTTTGAAAAGCAGAATTTTGAAAGCAGAATTTTGACAAAAGAATTTTGACCCCGGCAGAATTTTGACCCCAACCCTTGCATTTTTCTATTAAATTAACAGAAAGGTAACAACAATATTCTGTATGTAATAAAATAACTTTGGTTTTGATATTTGTTTTTGTTCCCGAAATATTTTAAATTTAATTTTTACCAATTTTTATTAGAATTTTGAAAACATTTTTCTTTCTTATGATTTCAATTTTTCTTAAAATGCAATAAGGACCCCATTTCATTAAAAATTGTCCACTTTTTAGAAAAGAACGTAATTTGCAAAGCAAAAATTTAACAATAAACTTTGAAATTTTTTTTTAGAATTTTGAAAAGCTTTTCAGTAATACGCAAATAGAAGTTTTCATTTGCAAGTAAAAGTTTGTTTTAAAAAGTTGTCGAAAATTAATAAAAAAATAAAAAAATCGTATTGAAAATGAAGGAAGCTATTTTTGAACGAATTTACCAAAGAACATCAATTTTGAATTTTAATTTAATTTAATTATTAAATATATCTGATTTTGTAGAGATTTTTTTAATTCACGTAGCCATCTTTCAATGGAATTTGACAGTTTATTTTGAAAAGCTATTTTAACATAATTTTTAAAAATATGAATCGTTTCAAAGAAGTTAGTTAGTTAATAGTGACCAGAAAGTAATAACTCTAATAATTAATTTCGATATCGGTAAGTCTCTTGCAACAACTTTTGTGTACAATACATTAAGCTGGGAATGGAGCCCAACATCATGGTGTTGCATCTATGCATAGAATAAGCAAAGCAAACGTCTGCAGAGTCGTTCATCGTCAAATATTATGATTAATAAATTTTTCTGTAACACTATCTGGGAACAAAATTGTTGAGACAAGTCTCAAGAAAATTTTTCCAAGGAGGTTTTCGTTATGTATAGCGTGAATATGTTGAAGGTTCCATGATTGATATTGATTCACTAACTTTTTTTTTTACAAAATACGATTAATTTGCAAAGTTGTATTTTAAATTGGTAAAAAACTTGTACTTTTCACTTTTCAAATAAAGTCTTAAATATTGAAAAGTGAAGTCTTTTCGCTTTGCAAATCTTGTGAAACACTTTGCTTTGAAATGTCAAAAGTGTTTGGTGAAATAGGTGTTGTTTTTCGAAAAATTTGACATTTGTCGACATTTCAAGGTTTCTACAATCTAAATCAAAGATGTTTTAGAGAGATGTCTGTGTGTTCGTGTGTACGTACGTTCGTGAATCTTTTTTTCTTCCTCCATATCTCAAAAAGCAATAGAGATATCAACTTTAATTAAATTTTGTTTTATAAATAACTAGCTTTTATCCGCGACTTCGTCCGCATTAGATAGTTTTTTTGGATAGTAATATGGAAAAACCTGAGCTGTACTTTTTTGTACGTATGTTTGAATTGTGCCATACTTAGTGTGATTGTCATAGGTTAGGTTAGGTGACGAACCGAGTAAATCATTAAGTATTAAAGAAACAATTAAATTTACATGACAAATAAAATATTTGCAGGATTTCTTTGTAATTTGCATGCGTCCGACAACAGCGGCGTGTGCCCGTTCGGGTAGACCCACTCAGTGATGTCCTCCCTCCGCGCCGCACTACCGCCACCACCACTGGCCTCGTCTACCGCTTGTGACCCCCCCGCGCACACTCGCCCCGACTCAGCCGAAACAGAATTATTAGAAGTAGAAGACACACCCAGTGAATTATTTGTTGTACCTACATGGCTCGTGTTTGGCGATGAAAGGTTGAGCATAACAAAGTTTAGGTTTAAAATTATTATTTGTGGAACTTGGTGGGAGCCACAGTTTGCGTCTATCATTGAGGGCTTGAGGCACGTGACGCGCGAAGCCCGCGTTAATATACGTGTATGATAAGTTTAACATGTTCGACAACTTATTTCATAAGGGTTGGGAATGCGTTGTTTTCCCGTAATACCAATTTTATCCAAACATTATTCAAATCTTTGGTAATTTAGGAGTGAAAGCGATCAGATTCCCCGGAAAGTAATTTTTCCCATGGGAATGCGTTGTTTTCCCCAAAGTCAAAAGTAACTCATGTCCTTTCTTAAGTCTCAAACTATCTCCTTACCAAATTTCATTTAAATCTGTTCAGTAATTAAGGCGTAAAAGCGATCGGCCCACCTGAATTTTCAAATGGAAATGCGTTATTTTCCTAGGGTAAAAAGTAGCCTATGTCCTTTCTGGGTATCAAAATATCTCCATACCAAATTTCATGCAAATTGGTTCAGTAGTTTAGGCGTGATTGAGTAACAGACAGACAGACAGAGTTACTTTCACATTTATAATATTAGTATAGATATAGAATTAGTATAGAATATAGAATATAGAATATAGATAACATCGAAAAATGAAGAAAGATCTTTCAAACAAATATGTATAACAATTTCAAAAAAAGAGGCTGGGATGTGACCCGCACTGATAATTTCCCATCCCTTCTGTCGATTTGTATTGCTTAAAACTTTGTCTATATGTATCAATTTTTACCAAATTTGCGTACTTTTTTTGTAGATTTTATTTTTTATGAAAAAACGGACTTTATAAAAAAATTACTGAATATCGAAAACAATATAAAATAAGTTTGAAGCCAATATTTTTAATTTTTGAAAAGCTATATGAGTCGAAAGTAAATTTTTAGCAAGTTTTAGCATTGTTTTTTTTTCTGGGTTTTTATTTTTTGTAAAAAAAAACTGTCTATTCGATTTTTCTCAAAATTTTTCAGAATATTGAGAACAATATTTCCCATAAGTTAAAATTAGTTGGAAGCCATAATCTTAAAATTTTGAAAAGATATTTGAGTCGAAGTTCAATTTTTACCAACTTTGAGTAGGTAATGTTTTTTTTAGGTTTTTATTTTTTATAAAAAAAACTGTCAATTCTATTTTTCTCAAAATTTTACCAGATGTTAAAAACGTTATTCTTTGTTAAACAAAATTGTTTTTGATATAAAATCATTTTTTAATTCGTAAAATTTTTGAGGTTTCAAATTTTTGTTTTTAGTTTTTTGATTTATAAAAGAAACCGTTAATTGGATTCTTTCCCAAAAATATATATAAAAAAAACCACCCACGCAATTTTGTTGGGAGCCCTTTCTGCATCTTTCTGCCTTATTATCTGAACAAAATTTATTTGAAGTCGATATCTCTTCTGGTTCTTTAGCTATGGACGACGAAAAAAACGTCGCGAACGTACGTGCACACACACGCACAGACATCTTTCTAAAAATCTTTTATTTCGACTCTAGGGACCTTGAAACGTCAAGAAATGTCAAAATTTTCAATTCGACAAATCAGACCCATTACAATAACTTCCTATGGGAAGTTAAACATATATTATTCTTTTTTTGGTAAAGGTATGAGTTTAAGTAAAATCGAAAATTTCCTGAAAATTTCCAAGATCTTTTCTTGTCATAAGTCGTTTAAACGTTAAAGATAATCTAAGTTATCTTCAAATATTAATCACTTCCATATGATTTTTGCAGCCTTAAGTTGTAAAAGGCATTTAATCGTGCCTTTCTAAGGCAATAACGTTTACCAAATTCAAAAGAAATCTGCGATATAAAATATAAACCATTTTAAGTACTTAAATCAAAAACCTTAGAAAAAAAAACCAACCCAAAACCAATTGAATCGAATTACCAATGCCTATGCCATCACCATCATCACAAAAAACCAAAATTTGATAGTCTACTTAGCATTCTTTACAATCCAATAGAAATACCAATTTGTATATATTTTTATAAAACCCTCTTGACACATCATCATCATCAAAATCCAACATCAACATCATTGGCCCAAAGTATAAACCATACATACATATGTATAAATATTTTTTACATCACAATGAATATTTAAATTCCATCAAAGAATATCTCATTAGATTCCATCGAAAATAAGAAGAAAATTCCTCTTCTCACATTATATTCCAATCCTTATGTACATCCATACACATACTCCTACATACATATGTGAATTGTGGATGATGGGTCTCCTTGAAATGCAAATATATATGTTTTCAACAAAAGAGTCCTTTTTATAACAAAGCATTTCTAGGGACTATTCTACATCCATAACCATAGCCATAGCCATCAGAGAGCCCACATCATTTATGCACGCACCCTAGACACAGACACAACAAACCCCACATTAAGCTTCTATGAAGAGGAGAAAAAAGGAAAACTAACAAAAATAAATAATATGAGCATTTCAAGGAATACGCAATTTGCATATCAAGCACCTGACCATACCGCAGAATGTAGACTCAGAGGAGGCTGCCAAACACACAAAAACCTATACACAAAATGAAGCACCTCTCATATACATAAATATCCTTCGAAGGATGAACGCTCTCGAGTGGTGTATATTGACAAGAATCAATGCAGGTTTTCTAATGTATGGCCAGGACGATGATGACAACGAGAACGATAAAGACGACGACAACAACTTCGAGGACGACGACAACGACGACAACGATTGAGATAGGGAAATGCAAATTACATGCTCATACTTTGTCGTCTGAGGAGGAAAGGAATGTTTGGGGAGGTGCACTCATTCAAGCAAATAACCACATCTATTCGGTTCAAGTTGCTCGTCGTGGTTAGCAGAGGACTAAGGAAACAGGAACCACTCAACACAATAGGGAAGTGTATTGGCCTCTGCACTATTCCCTTAGAAAAAGAACCCTGCTCTTTACTCTCATACTGACGACGACGACGACAACACGCTGATGACGGACGGACGGAACGAAGTAAGGAAAAGGATCCAATGCTTCTTATATTATTAAGAGTTATTGCAGATGCTTCTTCATCACACATGTCCATCTACTGCACGCCTTCGCCACTGCAACCACCCACCCATATGTTGAGTTTGAGATTGCTCATGTTTGCAAGGACATTCATGCTTTCGTTCAGTGATTTCGTTTTTCCACCTTTGAAGGAGCAGAATGCATCCTAAGGTTTCCAGATCGAGTTGTCGTCTTTTCCTACTTTCCGATTCAAATTGGATTTGCTTAGGTGCTGTGTTGCCAGTATTTTGTACGTATGCACTTCCCTTTGAGATGTACCAATAACTAGCAAAGGACATTATTCGAATGTCATCGTCATCGTCGCTCGTTGGTGTCGGTGTCGTTGTCGTCCTGTACAGTGAGTCCTAAGTCCAGGTCTCTCTATAGGCAACAACACAAGATCCCATTTCAGGCAAAAGAGAAGAAGAATTCATTTATTTTAAATTGAAATTGGAATTCGCATTTAATGCATCCTGTGAAGGTGTTAATTTGCAAGCAAATTGAATTTGAAATCTAAACGCAATTGGATATAGTGTATAAAGGGATATCTTCAACCATCCAGAGATTTCCAAAACCAAGGCTGTAAAGTGTTTTAGTCCTTTTGATATGAGTATCTATCTACGATACGACTGTGTGTTCTATATTTGAGTAGTGTTTAATATGTGTTTTGTACATAAAAGTATATTAGGGCCTCTGCTAGAGGCAATACTAGAAAGTTGCAGAGAGCTCTCAAAGTCATAAGAGTGTAAAGGATTTTGTGATGCATCCAAATTCAATGAGATATATGGTTTGTACATAAATTAGTTTTAATTCCATCAAATAGATATTTAGAGTAGAGTAAATATACTTATGTAGGCCTATTTCTATATTATAAAGATATACACTCACACAGGAAGGACGAATTTGAAAGAAAAAGAATGTCCTTAACATTTAGATAGAAGGAAGGAAGATAAGACATCAATTAAATCGAAAATAATGCTTTGTCATGGAATAAGTTTAATCTCAAGAGATCTAGGATCCATATACGAGAATGTATGCAGGGCTTAATGAAATTAGAACTACACTCTTAGTTATGGTTCTGGGTATTATATAGAATTTAAGATAAAAGGTAAATAAGTAAAACAAAATAATTTTACATATCTTATTTTCTTACTCAGTTGGTCATGTTATGGAACTAAGGAAGTCTTTCATCCCAAACCTAAAATTTTATGGGTAGATATGTGTAAAAGTGGTATTCATCAAAATATCACTTGGAATTAGAATTTGAATACATTCTAAAAATTGCAATTAAGGCCTTAATTTTTGTTTATATCATTTCTTCTTTGCCTGACGAAATAAAGCCTCACTGTAGAGACTTAATTTCTTTGTAGGTCAAGTGGAGTTTAACATTTGTTTAACCTGTTTTAAAAAAAATTAGTTATAAGTTTTAATGAAAGGTAAGCCGAAGATATACAAAAAGTTCCCTAGGAGGGTTTAAAGTTCACATATTGTTCTAAATATTAATCATTTTTAAGTGGAAGAGTGTTCTTATGTATTTAAGCAAAATTGTCCATTAAGATTCTTTGAACCATCTAATATATAAAATTTTCCTGTCACAGTGTTAGTTGCCATGCTCCACCGAAACGGCTTAACCAATTTCAATGAAATTTTGCATATAAATTCGGTAGGTCTGAGAATAGGTTTTTATCTATTTTTTATATTCCTAAGTGCTTTGGTTTAATTGCATCAATATCGTACACGGTGCAACGAACTTACGATATTATTTAGTGACTCTATGTACAATGAAGCATTGATTGGTATTGAGGATATTTGCATTACCATAGCCAACTTACCACTCAGTCATTTCGGTATGCATTCACCAAATACAAATGCATCTGATTTAATAGACACTGAATTGAATCGTGAACTACAATACAATACTGTAGAAATAGCAGCGATTGTTGCTCGCAATGTCCCACTAATGAATGAAGAACAAAGAACCATTTTTGACCACATCATGCTCGCATTTTCGGCAGGGAAAGGTGGATTCATTTTTTTGGAGGCACCAGGTGGAACTGACAAAACGTTCCTTATTTCGCTAATTCTTGCTAAAATGCGATCAAATAATGGTTTCGCATTGGCTGTTGCATCTTCTGGCAATGCGGCAACTTTATTAGATGGAGTCAGAACAGCTCATTCAGTATTTAAACTGTCACTAAATATTCAAAATAACACAGACGCGATGCAATATAAAAAAACAATCATCCATGGCCACAGTGCTGAAACAGTGTAAAATTATCTTCTGGAATGAATGCACTATGGCACACAAATATTCGCTTGAGGAGTTGAACAGGACATTGAAAGATATAAAAACAACGACAGACTATTTGGCGGCACTCGGTAACTCCTTTCAGGTGATTCCAGAGAAAGACTTCCCGTTATTCCGCGTTCAACGTACGCTGATGAAATCAACGAGTGCTTAAAATCATCGCCACTGTGGCGTAATATTGAAAAAGTATACTACTGAAAGTAAATATGCGTGTTCAAATGCTTCAAGATCCATCCGTTGAAACATTCTCAAAACAACTGTTAGACAACTGTCAATTTCTGCACGATTTTTGATTCACAAGATGCTCTCATTGACCATATATTTCCGAATGTACACAGACAATATGCAAATCATGAGTGGCTGGCAGAAAGAGCAATTTTAGCAGCAAAAAATGTGGATGTCAACGAATTAAATCTCAAGGTATAACATTTGTTACCAGGATACTTGGTGTCATACAAATCTATTGATACAGTTTGTGATGCTACCGAAGCTATAAATTATCCAACTGAGTTTTTGAACTCATTGGATTTACCTGGCATGCCACCGCATAATTTACAACTGAAGGTTGGATCTCCTATAATTTTGCTTCGTAATTTGAACACACCACGGTTGTGCAACGGCACGCGATTAATAATTAAAAAATTAATGAAAAATGTTATCGAAGCCAATATTTTAAATGGCAATTTCTGAGGTGAAAATATATTATTACCGCGAATCCCTATTATACCCACAGATGCTGTGCCAATTCAATTCAATCGCCTTCAATTTCCAGTTAGATTGGCATTTCCAATGACTATCAATAAGTCTCAAGGCCGAACGGTGTCTGTATGCGGCTTAGATTTGAGCACTTCATGTTTTTCACACGGAAAATTATATGTGGCGTGCTGTCGAGTAGGAAAACCATCCAGTTTGTTTGTATTGGTGAAAGATGGGATCACAACAAATATTGTACACTCTGTTCTATTAAGGGATTGATATTGTTTTTTTGTAGTATAGTCATAGTTTAAAGAATTAATTTTAGTAAATTAAAAAAATTTGTTTGGTGATTTATTATTTAAATATTTTGTCACCGTTTACAGTGCTCTATACCTCTCCCACCTATACAACATCCTTACATACTTACAGTAAGTTATTTATTTCTAGCAAAATATTCTCTAGAAATTATTTATATGACAACACAACGTTTGTCGGGTCAGCTAGTTTTTAGATAAAATTATATTAGTTGAGGTCTTTAAACTAATACCTTCGGATAATAAATTCATGGAAAATTCACTCATTACTCAGATTGTTGCCGAACAGAGGGATCCGAGCCAGAATCGCATGTACTCACACTGAGTTTTGCCGCAGACCTTTACAAAAGTTTGACAAAAAAGCGAACAGGCAACACTTTTTTAATTCGCAGTCATTTTGTCAACTGTCAAGTGTTTTATTTTTAGTTTTGTTTGACATATCAAAATGAAAAGACTGACAGCTGAACAACGTATCTAAATTGAGCAAACATTTATTTTGAAAATCATGGTACTCTTCGAAATAACTAAGTCTATGAATTTTGGTGAAATTTCAACACAAATTCGTTTTTGCCTTTTTCCAGTTTGAATACCAATCTTGTATACATTTAAGGAAAGAAGTTCCGAGTAAAGGGCCGTCTCTTAATTTTTGGTTTCCGAAATAACTTCTTCATTCCTCCCGTTTATTTCGCCATCCACTTCATCTAAGTGTATGACGGACAGGCTTAGGCCAACCGGTTATTCTCTAGTTTGCTGCTAGGGACTGGGATCGTAGTTCCGATCGTCTATTGCGTGGTACCCTTCTTCTAAGATAGTTGCGGACATAGCTTGTCACGAAAGACAAAGCACTGATTACCTTCTGATTTGCTGCCAGGGACACGAAGGTGTACGTAGGTGTACGAAACTACGAAGGACAAGGCATAGGTAAACCGATTATTCTCTAGTTTGTTGCTAAGGACAGAAAACCCAATCCCAAATGATTATTTTAAGAGGTCTAAGAGAATATCGGACAAGTCTAGCATCGTGGCTAGTGCTTCGCTGAACATTCTAAAACCTTTCTTTGGGACAACCTTTAATACCCGTACCACCATTATATTATATGAAGTAACGTTTTGTTTTATTGTTACATACAAAATGTGGAGTATAGCAATAATATATTAGTTTAGTGATATGAAACAATAAAGTATATACATAAGTATATATAAAATAACTTGTTATCATAGTTATAAGAATCGATTACAAATTAAATAAAGTTGGTTACAAATCGGGGTTTCATAAGTCTAAACTCAAGTGATTTGCTTTCTTTGGGAAGAACCCTGAACACCAACGATTCTACCTCAGTCCCGAAAAAAAAGCATTGCACTGAATTTGGACTTTAAAATGATGTTAACCCCAAAGTGTATGCTGAGACACCGTTACATCCATATAAATTGACTATTTTCCGTGCTTAACGGGTTGATAAGTGTGTACTTCTTGTAAAACGATGCTGATCAAAAAGTTTAAGTCAAATATTGAGACATAATTATTGACTATTTCATTCATCAATTGAAGAACCTTGATTTGCAGAAGCTGTGGCTTCAACAAGACGGTACAATATTTTACACAATTCGTGCTGTGATTTTTTGAACAAAACGTTTGGTAACTGTAAAGTTTCACACCACGGGCTCTCCAAAATCGTGAGATTTAACATTGCGTGACTATTTTCTATAGGTATATGTGAAGACGATAAGCCCATAACTATAGATCAATTGGAGGACAACTTTCGCCGCGTTATTACCGATATACATCCATAAATGTTGGGAAAAAGTCACGTCCGAGGCAACCGTTTTGGTCATATGCTAGAACTCATATTTAAATTATAATGACACAAGATTATCTTTCGAATAAAATATATTTCATGTCAATACAAGAAATCGTCTTTTATTCCATTTCAAAGTTTATACCTCTAAAAACTGCACCATCTAATCTCCTTATGTTATGTAGTATGTCTGATATTTGGTAAGAATCGGGTGGTTGAGAACTTAAAATAGTTTTTAACTATTTCTCCAATAAATCTAGACGCCAACCGGCAAGTCGTCCAAAGTCGTATTGGTTGACAAAATTACCTTTTTTTTCTGTTACACAAACAAATCAATACTTTTTTAAAGGAATAAGTTATCCTGATTTCGAATTTAATTATGTATATAACATTGGGTTTATAAAACACGTCTCTTTAAAAGTGCAAAACGCAACAAAAAACGCTGTTTTTAAAGTTAAGTTTAAACAAAACATAGTATATACTTTGTTTTCTTGATACAGTTTAAATCATTTTAGAATTTTACTTCGCTTCTATGTTTAGTACTACCAAAACAATTTTTTTTTATATTTTTGCACTATACATATTTTAAAAACTTGATGTTGTAGCTTGTTTACAGAAGGCAGGCTAAGTATGAGCGGGCTCATTTTTAGATTGTCGTATTCTTATTTTTTGTATCCTTAAAACGACATATTTTATTTTTAACTCAAGAGTTGTATCCTTAAAACATACATTTTAGTCAAAATTAAGCACAACAAAATTTGATCTGAAATAGCAATCTTAAATAACGATTTTTTTAATCGAGGTTAAACAGTCTTAAATCAATCCAAAACAATCTTAATTATGTTAGTTCAAAATAATTTATACCTTTGTTTCATTTTTATGAGCTCTAGAATTTTGATCCAGAGTAAATCAGCCGTTTTACCTAACAATATTTAAACCGGAACTAAATTTTCAAAGAATTTGCTCGGAAACAAAAATCTTTTGAATCAACTTTAAAAATATTTTAAAAGTCAAATAAATAATTTAACAATACATAGTTATAAACGAAATATTTTGCCTAATACATTTTTATAATAATATAATTAATTCTGAAAATTGCCAAGTTTGTCCCGAATTTAATTTTAAAGGTACAAGATATTTCGGTAATTGTTATTAAGTTTTTAAAAATGAAATTAATAATAATAGTATAAAAATAATAATAAAACAAAGTTGAAAATGAAACCATTTATATTTTATTCCCATTTTGAAGTTGGTTTTTTAATAAGTTTTATTGAAATTAAAATAATAATAGATTTTTTAACAAATTTATTTAAGAATTAAATATGCTTAAGTGCTTTGTTTTGTATTAATAAAGAATACATTAAAATTAGTAACGTTTTTTTAATTTTGGCATTTTGGGATAGAAATTGGGAAATTGATTCTGAAGGTAAGACTGAATCAAAATTGAATGAGCAAAAATCAAACTTTCATTCATATTTTAGGTTCGTTCATTCTTAAATTAAAACTAAATGAACTTAATTTAAGTATGTTCATTCTTATACTTGGTATATTTAGGAATATGTGATCTTAAAATAAAAAATTTTAATCTTGAAATGAGCATTTCATACTAGCCTTGAAATAAAAAACGGTATCAAAACAAGAATTTTCGACTTGAACTTTCGAGATTACTGTAATTTCGTCACCTGATCGGCTTGTTTTGACACAGATATTCTTGATCTTAGCTCGTCTTTTTTTTGTTTGAACAATACAAAATTTCAAACCATCTTGTCCTTTTCAGTGAAAACACGTTTTAACATAAATAGTATAACATTTCTAAAAGAATTATGTATGTAAGGTGAAATCTAACAACTTATCCCATCCATCGGAAAAGTTCAATTTGATTGACAGGAACAAAACCTTGTCAACCAGTGTTATTATTTCTCAAACTAAATTTCCACTTTAATGTCATCCAAAACAAATTTGTGAAAAATGTATAGCTAGCTCTTAACCCTTTTAAACATGTTTTGAAGGAACTTAATAATATGGTCGCAATTCTTGTAAAGTAAATACGGATTTGTGTGTTTTTAGCTGCTTAAGAGGATTCGATAGTTGTTGTCCAATATTTGACAGGTTAGAATGCCAAAAATTTGTTGAAATTTCTATTTAATAAGGTTTAGGAATTCACCATAAATTGTTTAATGAAAGAAAAACGCTGCCAAATTGTAAAAATTTACTTTTAAAACAAAAAAAATATGTTAGCAAACATCATGGACCATTTCTACGTATCTTAAGAAACAGTGGAGATATGGACTATAAATAAATTTTATTGTACATACATACATATAATAACATACAAAATTCAGTAAAGAATTCTAAAATAATTGTGAAGGTGTTTACTATAGCAGTTTTTAAGAAGGGACAAATTTGGTTCAGTGAAATTTTATATTTTACTTTTTGACGTGATACCAAATTGTTAAAAATGCTAAAAAAAATTAACTAAAAAAAAATATTTGTCGCCTTGAATATTTTACGAATTAAAAATGATAATACCTCTTAAATCATTTAATGTGACGAAGAATAACGCTTTTCACATTTGGTAAAATTTTAATAAAAATCGAAGTAGGTACCGCTTTTATTTCAAAAATATAAACTGAAAAATGAAACTACTAAAAGTTGGTAAAAATTGATGTTCTATTCGAATATCTCGAGAATAGATGAAGATATTGACTCTAAAATCAATTGAAAAAATTTGTTCACAAAACGCGAAAATCTACAAAAATTCAAAACTGATATAAAATGGTTTTCGACTCATATACATGAGAACAAATGATGATATTGCCTTCAAATTTGTTTATCTGACACAAAATATTGTTATTAGTATTTTGTAAAACTTTTAGAAAAATCGACAGACGGGTAATGATGGGATGTTATCAGTGTGGGTCGCATCTCAGCCTCTTTTTTCATTCAAATTGCATCAAAATTAAATTATTTTTCAAAATTATTTTGAAAGGTTTGAAATCACAAAATAATTTAAAATTACTTCTTTTTTAACTTCTCATAGGAAGTTATTGTAATGGGTCCGATTTGTCGAATTGAAAATTTTGACATTTCTCGACGAAATAAAAGATTTTTAGAAAGATGTCTGTGCGTGCGTGTGTACTTACGTTCGTACGTCCGTACGTCTGTACGTTCGCGACGTTTTTTCCGTTGTCCATAGCTAAAGAACCAGAAGAGATATCGACTCCAAATAAATTTTGAAAGGGCTCTCAAGAAAATTGCGTGGGTGTTTTTTTTTACTATAGCAGTTTAAAAAAAGGTGAAAATTTTGGTTAAACCTAAATATCTCATGAACCAATGACGCTAGAGACGTGATACAAAACAAATATATTTTTGGAAAAAAATCCAATTAAGGGTTTTATTTATAAATCAAAAAAACTGAAAACAAAATTTGTCACCTTGAAAATTTTACGACTAAAATATGATTTCATCTCCAAAACAATTTTGTGCAACGAAGAATATAATGTTTTTGACATCTGATAAAATTTAGGAGAAATCTAAGTGACAGTTTTTTATAAAAAATAAAAACCTAAAAAAAAACATTACTCAAAGTTGGTAAAAATTGAATTTCGACTCAAATATCTTTTCAAAAACTTGAGATTATTGCTTTAAACTTATTTTATCTTATAAGAAATATTGTTTTCAACATTCGGTAAAATTTTAAGAAAAATCGAATCGACAGCTTTTGTACAAAAAATTAATAACCTAAACAAATTTTACAAAAGTTGTTAAAAATTGATTTTCGACTCATATATCTTTTCAAAGATTTGCGATAATGGCTTCGAACTAATTTTAACTTATAAGAAATATTGTTTTCAAAATTCGATAAAATTTTGAAAAAATCGAATTGATATTTTTTTTTTACAAAAATAAAAACCAAAAAAAAAAAACAATACTAAAACTTCGTAAAAATTTACTTTCGACTCAAGTAGCTTTTCAAAAATTAAAAATATTGGCTTTAAACTTATTTTATTTCACAGAAAATATTGTTTTCGATATTCAGTAATTTTTTTATAAAAATCCAACAGTCCGTTTTTTCATAAAAAAATAGTACGCAAATTTGGTAAAAATACATATACATATAGACAAACTTTTAAGCAAGACAAATCGACAGACGGGATGGGAAGTTATCAGTGTGGGTCGCATCCCAGCCTCTTTTTTTAATTAAAAATGATAAATTAAAATGTTCCTATATTTAAAAGTTGTAACCATTTCAGTACCTAAAATATTATTTATGTAACTAGGTTATATGTACATATAAACCTTTAGAATGCTCCATCATATCCAGATCTAGGTAAAAAGATTGCTTATTTTATTGTTTTATTTTTATGTATTTAAAAAATGCACTTAGCTAATGACCTAACCAAAGTTAAAAACAAAAACTAAATTTCATTAAGTAAGTGCAAAAGAATTATGCAAAATACCGATTTTAATCAGTTAATGTTGCACAAGGTCGTCTACTTACATTTATTTTATACATTTTTAAAATATTCACCAACAACGTCATGTCAACTAATTTTTCCTTATGGCAATCACAATTATTTATATTTATATGTATTTTGTTTATGAAAATATTCCCTCACTAAAGGACACATTTCACTTTAAAAATATTAATAATAAAAATAAGAGGAAAAGGAAACGAACAAAATATTATGTGTATCTACCACAAATGCCATAAGCGATTGTAGTCCTTGGTTCATACAATCCTATTCCAAAGAAACTCCTTCTCTTCCCTTAAACCCCAAAAAGAAAAGAGCCAGAAAACATAAAATAATACAACGAAGCAATGCTTTTGGACTGACTTGACTCGTATTTAGGTATATGCAACAAAATTCTCCTTATTTTCCGCTCATGAGTAAATATATGGAATGTAGAAACTCTAGCCAGGACATAACCACTGACGTTTGCAATAACCGACAGCCTCTTCCTTTCCATTTATAGATCCTGATTCTGATGTTGATGCTGATGCTTAGGGTGCTACGATGATGCGAGGTACGAGGCCGACGTACGATATGGTTTAGGTTCCCAGTTCCAGTGCCATATCCACATTTCGCATATTCTTGGCTCTGTACCAATCTAATATGGCTAAGAGGCGTCCCCTCGCTCATATTTACTAAGGACTTTGGTATTATGTTTTAGGATTATTATTCCAAAAGGACATGTGGAGTGGAGTACTCGTAGAGTGGATATTTCCATGAATTACATGACATACACTACACTACACTACACATGGTACGCTATGATGCACTTGCGGCTGTCGCACCATCACCAACAACAACAACAACAATAACAAACCTAACCTAACCAAACCAAACCAACAGTCAGCGCCAGTTGCAGTTGCATTTGCAGTTGCATCATCCTGAAAAAGGACGACATAAATATAGAAGGACGACACACATCATGAACGTAACTTCAAGATATAAAGTGATGTGGCTTTACTGTTGTTGTTGCTGTTTTGCATAATTGCGTTTATGATGCACTATGTCAATGGAAATGGATGAGGTATTGAAAACATGAATGCGGTGGGTCAATAACAAGAGAATTAGGTGGGCTCTATATTTTGTTGAACACAAAATGACACACACCGTATAGCTTTAAGGATCAATATTGAGTACTAATAGGTTCGAGTTGTCCATATGGTTCTACTCCTAAAACATATATATAATATATTGTTATGGTTACAGTTATAGTTATAGTTGGACATGCGGACTTAAGCTAGATCAAAATGATTACACTATGGGCACAGTAAGGATCTTATTTCAACACTCTGCGTCATCGTTCGGGGGATGTTGTCCTTTTTTTCTACTCTTTTGTATACCATCAACATTTAGTTTCTCAAGACCAAGTACAGAGTAGCTACTCGCTCTCTTATAGTAGGTATAAATTAGGTTATTTAAGGAAGTACGAGTCGAGTATATAATCTAACTTCATTAGGTATACTTGTTTCGTAGTCTCGTACTTTAGTTACATGTATGAAAGAGCGGAAGAGATAAAATGTAATTACTACGACATAATTACACTTTTGCGAGTTCATTAGCAGCTCCAGATGGAGACGTTGTGTTTATTTAGACTAGCACAAGCACAAGTTGGGGTGTTTAGTATTGAATTAGTTCTTCACAAAAGAAGACAAAAGAAGGAAGAAACCGTTTGAAAAAGTGGTGTTCCTCGAATCGAATTTTTTCAATACTGGTAGTAAAAAGAATTTCCAGATTTACGAATGGCCTATTGAATCTGCTATAAGGAAATCCTTGATTGGCTTATTTGTACTTATTAAACACTTAGCCGTTCGGATTCGGCATATAAACTGTAGGTCCCTTTCCATCTCTGACAACATTACTCGCACACAAGAATGGTTGAGAGATGTAAGTCACTAGGCACTGGTTCTTCATGGACTGTTGCGTCACCTAATTTTAATTTATTTTATTTAAACACTTACATATATTTCAGAGTGCTAAAAAGTGTGATATTTTCATATCTATACTCTATACTATTATATAAAAGCGAAACCATTTAAAAGTTTGTAACGCACGATCTCAGAAAGTAGTCAACCGATTTATTTCAAATATATTTTATTATTTTCTATATTGTTATGAGAGTGTTTATGGCTTTAATTTTTTTTCATTAATTATTTGTCAAACTTAAATATTATTAATTTTACATTTTTTGTCCATTTTTTTTCATTAGTTGACTTATACAACCACTCATATCTTAAAACCTATACAATAATCGACAAAGATTAGCATTGCTTCATAAATTCAATATTGTTGCGCAAATTTTAAGCCTAAAATCACTTCTAAGTTAAACATACAACCTGAGAAATAAATAAAAACAAATTATAAAATTATAAACTTTTTGAATTCATTTTATCCAGCAAATTAGATTCCATCACAATCGCGAGGTCGCTGCTTTGTTTCATTTCATTATCATTCCAACATTTTTAATTTTTTTTTCTTCCCATGCTCTTTCTCTCTTAATATGTGTTCCATTTAATAGTTACGTTTTTTCTCTTACCTACCTACCTACATGTTCAATTTTTCTGTATTGTATAGTTCATCAACTAACCTACACACACACGTTATTTTTTTGTTTCTCTAATTCTATCGTCACATCGCTGAGCGTGAGCAGTGTGGGCTCTTTTTTTAAGTTACTATGGACATTTAATTAACTACAGTGCCGTGCACATGAAATGTCGATTTATCTAAAGAAAAATTAGATCTCTTTTATTTTTCTGGTTCGAGGAAGTGAATAGATTATAATTCTTCCAATTTAAAAATAAAAAAAGTTCTATTATAATAGCTTGAATTACCAATTTTGTATCACTTCCTCGAACAATAAAACTGAAATTAAGTTAAAATTTTCTTTACAAATAACTCGAAGAAGGTACTTACAATGACGTCGATAAAAAGAGCACACAAATGTGGGTAGGTTAAGTCAGTTGCACTGCGCTGAACATGAGCAGATGAATAAAAAAATGTGTCTATGGATATTTACACACGCTTACCTATATTACCTATAGATGTATGAGAACATTAAAAACACAAATTTGTTTTTTTTTTACTGCAAACTTTATTTTTCGGTTGCAAAAAAATGTTTCTAGGTAGATACATATGAATAAAAGAAAGAAAAGAATAAAATAGACAAAAATTTCGTTCTGTTTTCAACTAACTAATGGAAATGGTTTTGTTTGTTTTCACGTGCGGCTTGGCCTTTACTACGTAATATTTTACTTAAGTTTTTCTTATAAAGTGCTAATTTCGGTAAGGGAGTGTTTTTTGATTTTTTTATTAAATACGAGTACAAAACAAGCTTAAATTCGTTGTTTTTCTTTGAACAATGAACATGAACAAACGCTTTTTTTTTCAAGTGTGAAATCTAATTAGATACGGTACGTATAAACATATAAACTAAAATTAATATTATTGTAAAAAATATGCTCAGTCCCATTGAGAAATTTTTTCATATGCTAATACTAATATTCAAAAAACGTTCGTGGTTACAATTTGCGAAGCAACGCGAGCACGGGTCGGCTAGTATTACATACACATTAAAATTCTCTTCTTCTTTCAATATTGAGTAAATAAAATTTCGTTCACGATATCTCAAGAACCAATAGAGATATCAACTTCAAAAAAATTGTGTTTTATAGATAACAACATTAAAAGATGCTGCAAGGACTTTGCGAAATATTGAGTGGTTGTTTTTTTAATATACCTAGTAATTTAAAATAAAGTGCACGACTGGATCGCACGAACTTGCTCCTGTATTCAAGAATTCTGTTTACAATAGAACTTATATTTAAAAACTTAAAAATGTACCAATGAAATAAGTTTGCCTTTAAAAAATTAAGTGCTATTTAATTTATCAAAAAAATCCTGATTTATTATTTTTTTTTCGAAAACCGTTAGATCGTATTTTTTTTACTAATTTTGTATATACAAATTTTTTAAATTTAAGTTTAAAAATATTTTTAGTATGTAGTTTTTTATAGCTTATTAATATACGCTTTACATTTAATTTTTGGTAAAAAATATTAATTTGTTTTTGGGGTATCGGCCTTTGAAAAAATAAAGACTTTGAACCAAACAAATTGTATGTGGACTACTGTTATTTTAAGTCTTAAACAAAATTAAAAAAGAGGCTGGGATGCGACTCACACTGATGACTTCCCATCCCGTCTGTGGCGATTTGTCTTGCTTAATATAGGTTAGTAGGTTTACGTGTTTTGTTAAAAAAGTTGTCAGTTGAATTATTCTAAAAATTTAAAAATTACTAACAATATTTTGCATATGATGAAATATATTTATTTCAAAATCTATTTTTATTAACGAGATTTTTAGTCGAAAACCAATTTTTACTAATTTTAGTATTGAAATTTTATTTCTTATATGATCAAATACAGATCAAATTTTTTTAAGGACATTATCTTACGTTTACAACAAAATTTAGCACAGAATAAAATCATTCTGAAGACAATACCTTCAATTTTTCAGGAGATATAAAAAATCAAATATCAATTTTTACCAATTTTGCGTACTACTTTCGTAGATTTTAATTTTTATGAAAAAACTGACTGTTGGATTTTTATACAAAACTTACTGAATGTCAAAAACAATATTTTCTGTAACATAAAATTAGTTTGAAAACAATATTTTTAATTTTTGAAAAGATATTTGAGTCGAAAATAAAATTTAACAAGTTTTAGTGATGTTTTTTTTTTTAAGTTTTTATTTATTGTAAAAAAAACTGTGAATTCAATTTTTCTCAAAATTACCAGATGTCAAATATGTTATTCTTCGTTGAATAAAACTATTTTGGTTATAAAATCATTTTTTGTTCGTAAAATATTTGAGGTGACAGTTATTTTTTTTCAAATTTTCTTATTAAAAAAAAAGAAATGTTAATTGAATTGTTTAGTATGACGTCAGAATATATAATATAAAATTTAATTCAAGCCGCTAGTGTTATTGGTTAGTGAGATATTTTGGGTTAACCAAAATTTTCACCATTTTTTAAAAATTGCTTTGGTAAAAAACCACCACTCAATTTTTTTGAGAGTCTTCCCAAACGTACGGACGTACGTACACACGCACACACAGATATCCTTTTAAAAATATTTTATTTAGAATTAAGAGATCTTGAAACGTCGAGAAATTTCAAAATTTGCAATTCGACAAATCGGACCAATTCTTCCTATGGGATCATTGGAAAACAATTGGTTTTTAATTAAAATATGTCGGGAATAAAAACAGATATTGAAATCAAACTTAATATATCATATGCAAAATATTGTTGGTCACTTTTTTATTTAAAAAAAATGTGTGCGTGTACTAGTGTACACATGTAAGAAGTGAAACTTCTTTATGGCCTTATTTTTCGAAAAATGATATACATGCAACTTTCCACAAATTGGTTAAATAAAGTTAAATTAGATAAAGTTTAAACAAAAGGATTTTATTATCATAGACATGAATACAAATAATAAGTTCAAAAAGAGGGGATAAGCTTTTTTTCTTTAAGTTTTTTCTTTAAGATTATTTGAGAATCAATTCATTTTGTGGATTTTCCAGTTTCCAGAGAAAGAGAGTGGGAGAGAGTATTGATTACATAGATTCCACATTCCACAAAATAGAGCCAATTCTCTTCTCTCATTCTCATCATAATTTGGTCGATTTTGAAAATGAAACAAGCAGCAAGAAGAAGAAGCAGAAAGAAGCACAAATGAAAAAGAAAGAAAAACAAGAATAACATAAACATAACAACAAAATATAATACCCAAAGATTTTTAAGGAGGAAATAATTTAAAAGAAAATATAGGAGAAAAACAAAATAGATAGATGGAATTTTTCTTCTTTTGATTATAAAGGCAACAGAAAAAAAAAAAGATGGCGCGTAACGAAAAAATGTGATGCGTAACCAGAAATTGTGACGCGTAACCGAAAAATGTGACGGTAAATTTTTTTCCAACGCCGATAAAGAAGTTTCACTTCAAAAAAAAATTGCATTGGCAATTATTTTTTTTACAAAATCTAAAATCTATAAAAGCTAAAAACCAATAAACTAAAGTGACTTACTTTCATTTTTTATTTTACACAAAATGTTGTCATTAATATTTTGTGAAACTTTTAAAAACATTGACAGAGGGGCTCGAATGTGAAGATATCAGTGTGGGTGGCATTCCAAACTATTTATATTTATTAAAAGAACTTCATATAGGCATAATTGTCCAGCTAAGAAATGATGTGTACCTATGTGTTTTTTTTTTGTTCAGTAAACTATTTAACAAGTAACTATACAGAAAAACGTTTACAAATCACGGGAAGTTTCTTAAAAAACTGGTGCTCTGGTTGCATGCAAAACTTTAAAAGTACTGTGTTGCAAAATAATCTTCAACAATGAGACTTTTGGAGGAAGCAAAATTCTCATGACACTTTTGAGACTTCTAGGACTCCTGACACTCCTAAGAATTCTGATACTATTGAGACTGCAATTGGTCCGAAACAGGTACCAACATAACCGTAATGTTTTGTATTCCCGATCCCATGCTATTACGAATCATTTGAAGACGAGCGGAACATGCGGTAGAGCTCGTGCAATCATTTCTTGTGTTGAACCAAATGTTAGGTGGCGGAAATTTCTCATAAATTTAGCTTGTGTAAATTGGCTTGCATTTTTTGACACTTTGGACTACCTTTTTTGGGAATAAGTCAAATCTCAGATCTATGTCGATAAACTAGCTAAAAGATGGGTCATTTAGTAGCCAGTGTTTTGCTCCGATAATATCATTTCCAACTCTTACAGTCAAATTTGAAATAAAGAGCTCAAATGCCTAGAACGGAAAAGCTATGCGAAAAACTATGCGATTACTGTTTTCTTAAATAGCAAATCCTGAAAAATTTTATAAACCCAGAGTTTTTACCATTTGTTGTCATCAAATACGTTTTTACTTTATTCCAAAAGTATTTCAAATACCTAATAGAATTTCAAATACTGCCAACAAATTTTGTTTGAGGAAAAAAAAAAAAAAATCTCTTTAAATTTTGTCTGTCTAAGGACAATTATTTTTCTTTGAAAGACTTAAAACTCCTGAAGCATGCAAATACTAATAAATTTATCAAAAGGCATTTTTTTATTAGAAAGATCTTTAATTTTTTTTTAATCTACTGATAAATGTCCACCAAAGAACGCGACTTTATGAATTGCACAGTTAGCATTTTTGTACATACACACACAAAAAAAAAGAGAAGAGGGAAAAAGCGACTTAGTTAAAGGCACACAGGCCTTATTACTCATAGCAAAAGGAATATCATTCCGTATAAGTACATACCTAAGAAATATTATGTACACTCAAAGTCCTTTGAAATGAATCAGTTTTGTTCTAAAAGAATGGAATTTGTCTCATTAGGAAATTAAAAAAATGCGTAAAGAAATCAATTTTAAAAAATGTTTGCTTATTTTTACGAAGATCCAAACAAATCTAGAAAAACTATATGAAGGTATATGGCTTAAGATTTTTGCCCTTATTAATTAAATTGGTATAAAATAAATTGGAGTTTGAATACATTTTGTTTAAAAGCTCAGATGGAGCTTTCGAGATATAATCTTGAAGTTAGAAAAAAGAATTTCACTTCTTTTTTATGTACATATGTATATGTTTCGTGTGATGAAACAAATACATATAGAACAATGATATATACTGAGCCTAAAAGTGGGCAATCTCCTTTTTGCTAAAAGATAATACAATTGAAAACAATATTTCTTAAAAAAAGATTAATTTATCTTGACATTCCATGAGTTTTGAGTCTTGAAAAGGCTTTCGTGGTTTTGATAAATGTATTATGGAGTTGATTTTCTTACTGCTGATTTTGAATTACATTCGGCTTCAATTTTTTTTGTATATTTTTTTTTATATATATTTCAAAAAATTGATATAAAAGTCTTGTTAAGGTGACGGATTTGTAAGAAAATCAAAACTTACTTTCAAATCGTACTTTCAAATCTTACTACTTTTGAAATTTTTCCTAAAATGTTATGAAATACTATAGATTTGGAAAACCATCACAACTTGTATGGACAACAATCTAATCTACTTCATTTTAAAATTATAAACGTTTAGGCTGATGGCTTTTTTGTTAATGCTTTCATAAAATCTATTATTTGTAATTTTACAATGCACTTAATACTACAAATAAATAAATAAATGTTGAAGTCAGTTTGTTTGTTTGTTTGTTTGTTTGTTTGTCCGTCCTTCACGTCAAAACGGAACTATATTATGACATGATTTTTTGTGTGGAGGTAGTTCAAAACTATTAACAAAAGGAGATGGGCGGTTAAAAACTTATGCTGAGGGCTATGTTACACTATCGGAAGGCTTTTGTAATTTAGTGCGTTGTAATTCTTAATATTTCAAGTGTTTACAAAATAACATACATGACGATCAATTTCTCTGTCAAACAGCGAATCTAGCTCCAAAAACGATATTGTTTTGAAAACAAATTCAAACATATTTTATGAAGTAGCAGAAGATATGAAGAAGTATTTGTCAATAGAAACAGAACAGAGCACTTTATACCAGAAATGTTTTTTTAACTCACTTGTGCTGTCCGATTTGCACTAACATAAACTGAAATTGAAATATGTAAGACGTGCCAACAATGCTTATACGAAATTAAGATGACCCTTGATTGTGTAACGTTACAAGACTTCGTGTCACACAACTTGATCGAAACATTATTAGTGCTAATATCTTAACTTAAGAAAAAGTGATTTCTCAAATTAGCCGTTCGGATTCGGCATATAAACTGTAGGTCCCCTACATCCCTGATAACATTACTCACACACAGGAAAGGTTAAGTGTTGTAAGTTACTAGGCCTTAGTTCTCCACTGTTGCGCCTTCTAATTTATTTTTATTTTTACCCCTTGAACACAATGGGAATTCGCTAGTCGCGGTAAAAATCGATATAGCACAAGCTGTCACTAAAATCGCTCACTATATAGCAAAAGTCTCCCACAATGGTGTAGCGCAGGAAGAAGCTGTAATTTTTTTTGTTGACATTTATACATTTATACATTTGTGTTTAGTTTTGTAAGACTATTTATATTTTTGGGCAACTTAATTTTTAAATTAAAAAATGGACCAACGCGATGAAATTGCATTTATTGTAATGTGCTACTGCGGAATGAAGCTTTTAAAGCTTTAAAATGTAGCGCGACTAATAGCGGAAAGTAGAAAATTATTCAACAATGGCGACAGCGATTGCTGCAGCAACAGCTTCCCATTGTGGCGCTGTGTACTATTTTCGTATGTTTCAACTTTGACAGCGCGACAAGCGGCCACTACAGCGACTCCATTCTGCTGGGGCAGTTAAACTTAAGACACTTTGCCATATTCTTCAAAATCCAATGGTAGTTGTTCTCAAAACTTTTAATTTTGGTTACTTATCTGTGGAAATTTAATGTGAAGATAGAATATCTGCCCAATGAATGCTTAGGAAATTTAATTTTGAGTTAAATACAATAAAAACTGAAGAAAAGTCTATCTCTATCGAAACATTCGGAGTGTTTTTTTTCGGCCAGCAGTATATACCTACACCTTTGTGTGTCAAGGGACTATTAAGTAGGATTTACGTCAATAAAACTTGAAAAAAAGTCCTTTTTGCATGCTAACCAACAACTACCCCATAACCAAACCACATTCCAATACACATTAGCAAAAGGACTTAATTCTTTTGCTGAATTTCAGAATGCTGCAACTTTTTAAGTTGGTATATTTGTTGTTGTTGTTATTTTTCTTACCTTGTTGCTCAATACGGTCGTTATTGGGATCCGTCCAACTAAGAAATGCCACCGCAAACCAATTGCCCATTTGTGGTCCTTCGACAGTTATACGTTGTTGTTTGCCATCTGATTTGAATTGCAGATCGTATATCTTAAATCTGTGAAATACACAAAAACAAAACAAAATTGGAATGAAATAAGATTGAATATAAATTACGCAAATGAGAATAAGAAAATAAGACAAGAAAAAAAGATCAAAACAAAACAGAAAATCAGCTTAAGGACCAGTAGAACAAAAAAAAAAAAAAAAACACCCTTCAAACGTTTGCCTATTTTTCTATTTTATTTTCTTTTTGAACCATTTTTTGTTTTGTTCTCAATAAAAAAGGACGAAATCCTATGCCGATTTGGCATTATGTTCCCTTGGATAGGACAGGATAGGATAGGATAGAATACACCAAGTTTATTCCTCCCCCTCTGTGTTCTCATGTTGGATGTATAAATCCTAGTAGAAGAAGAAGGACAAACTTTTCCGAAGGTAATTTCAATTTTCTCGAATTAAAAATGCATTTGTAGTCCTTCGTTTGTTGTTCGAAGGATATTTTCCTTAAACGGATTTATTTATATTTGATCGTTGCTCTTTGGTATATAAGATGAAGATGATGATGATGATGTGACTGTGTACGTTAGCTCTGTACAAATAATGATTTCTCATCTTGCTGGCTGTAAGGTAAAGCCTTAAGGCTTTAGGAGCAAGGATATAGTACGTAGAATAAGGAAGAGGGGATGGGGTGTTATGTAGAATTGTTGAAAAGGACCTGGCACTGGGGCGTATACGAGTATTGAAAAGTTTTCTCGTACTTTTTTTTCTTTATTTTTTATTTCTTTAGAATTGTTTGAACTTTTATTCTGTTGCTTCATTCGAGGGGTGGAGTAAGTGTTGAAGCCTTAGAGGGTAGTTCGCGCGTTTTAAGGAATATATATATTTTTTTTTTATTTCATCCATTCATTCACAGTTTTGACTGTGCTGCGAACACGGCTTAAGGATACTTTGTGACTGTTGGTGTGATGTAGCAAGACGCTGCTGGCTGGTGGCTGATGGCTGGCACTGCCTCACTATGAAAAGCTGAAGAAATAGGGAACGGAAAACATAAAAAAATAATCTTGGAAAGTGTTGCGAGAAAGTTGTGAGGTGAAGCAAGGCAAGGCAGGAAATGGTTTGAGGCAGCACGGCTTGGCCCGGCCGACCAATTCAACGGAGATTTTGTGTCGGGAGGAAAAGGAAGTGTATGTTAATGGGAAATACATTTCCTGTACCTTGGCTTAAGGATATGTTTTTGTCGCACTACATCGACGAATGACGGAACGACGACTACGACGACGCACGGCACGTTAACATCGACAAAGCTGGATCTGTCGATGAATAGCATACCGGGGCTTGGGGTGGTGGGTTAAGTATTCTTTGAGTGCAATTGTGTTCAGGAGGCGTTGTAAAAAGGATGCTATCGAATTAGGCACCCAAGGCGGTAATGTTTTTCAAGTATAGATAGATACGACAGCTACGACGATGACGACAACAAGCGATGATGGAAGATTGAAGAGAGCGGGAGCGCAAAAAGGTAATTGTCAAGCCTTGGTTTATAATCTTTCCGAGAGGCATAAAGAGCGATGGGGGAGAGGGGAGGTAGGATGAATGGTAGTGCGATAAAGTGAAAAGAAAAGTTTGTGTGTGTTATTTTCTTTTTGTTTGTTGTTGGTTTATTCTTGTATTCCGGCGGCAAAATAAGAAGGGTTCAGGAAACTTTGGATTGATGTTAAGCTATTTGGGAACAAAAATGGGTCACGTATTAATGAGTGCTAAGGGTAAACATAGTTGGGGTGGAAAAGATAAGGCAATATAACAAGCAAAAAAACAGACATAACACAGAGTCAACATTCAGTGACATTTATAGTGAAGTTTAAAAGGTATGAAAATATATACATACACACAACTACATACATATATGGACATTGTACAACATAATATGACATTTGGGATTTTTATATATTTTAACTCTTTTTACAAGGGTCGATACCAGATTATCTGGATAATGATGGACATTTGTAAAATCTTTAGATATTACATAAAACAGTGGGGTGTTGTGTAGTGTAGAGGTATTTTTATTTTATTTATGTTTATTTTAGTTTGATTGATAATCCTTTCAGATACACCAGTTAAAAATAATAATAGATTCGTTACGTTTAAAAAGACTCCAGGCTTTATCCATTTTTAAGGTTTTCATGACTGAAGAGATTTAAAGGAAATTTATAACAAAAGTAAAAGGTGCTAGTTAGAATAAATTCATTTTGGAAGAACTAAAATGCTGTCTTAAAAATTTAATATCTTATCAAAAAGAAGCATACAATAATTGTATCTATCGTAAAGATATATGTATGTACTGAATCTTTTATGTATGGTTAAATCTCAAAACAGAAAAATGCCTGAAACCCTTTTTTCTTTCTTTCTTCTTGCAGTTGGAAACCTAAAAATGTCAATTTCGTTTCAGTTTCGGTCTCACGTGTAAAATCGAATTTTGAGTTAAATTCAAAAATTGCACCTAGGGTTTTCTGCTAACCAAATGTAAAGAATAAAAGTACTGAAAAATTCAATACTTTTGGTTTTTGAATTTTATTAATCAAGACCACATTGTTTTCAGAAAAAACGATGTTCAAAACCAAAATATGAACTTATTAAGAAAATCGCGATTTAAAAAATTAACTAAAAAGAGGCTGGGATGCGACCTACACTGATAACTTCCCATCCCGTCTGTCGATTTGTATTGCTTAAAAGTTTGTAAGTTTTCGCATTGTGTTAAAAAAGTTGTCAGTTGAATTATTCTTAAAAAATTCAAAATTACCAACAATATTTTGCATATAATGAAATAGTTCTATTTCAAAATATAGTTTTGTTAACGAGATTTTTAGTCGAAAAAATTGTTACCAATTTTAGTAGCATTTCTTAAAAGTTTTTATTTCTAAATAAACAAATACAAACTATTTTTTGTAGATTTTTTTTATAAAAAACGGACTGTTGGATTCTTATAAAAAAATTATTGAATATCGAAAAAAAAATATTTTCTGTGCAAAGCTATTTAAGTCGAAAGTAAATTTTACCAAGTTTTAGTATTGTTTCTTTTCAGGTTTTTATTTTGTTGTAAGAAAACTGTCTATTCGATTTTCTTTCAAAATTTTACTGAATATTGACAACAATATTTTGTAAAAGATAAAATTAATTTGAAGCCAATATCTCAAAGTTTTGAAAAGATATTTGAGTCGAAAATCAATTTTTACCAACTTTTATTAATATTTGTTTAGGTTTTTATTTTTTTGTAAGAAAACTGGCAATTCTATTTTTTCTCAAAATTTGACCGAATGTTGAAAACGATATTTCTTATAAAACAAAATTAGTTTAAAGTAATAATCTCAAATTTTTGAAAAGTTATTTGAGTCGAAAATCAATTTTTACCAAGTTTTATTAATTTTTTTTTATGTTTTTATTTTTTGTAAGAGAATTGTCAGTTCGATTTTTGTTGTTCTTGTTGTTGAAAACGTTATTTTTCGTTGCACGAAATTATTTTGGAGATAAAATAATTTTTTGTTCGTAAAATTTTCGAGGTGACAAGTATTTATTTTTCAGTTTTTTTGATTTATAAAAAAACCGTAAATTGGATTTTTCAGAAAAATATTAGTTTTGTATTGCGTTACACTATACATACATATAATATAAAATGTAATTCAAGTCTCTGTGGTACCCGTGGCATGATGGTTAGTGCGTTGGACTGTTGGACACCAGCGATCTGATAGGTAGTCTTACAAAGGCAATTGCGTACGCCGACGATCTTATTGCGTACAGAACGGCCCGAAAGGTTGAGGTTATTAGAATTCTCTTGCAGCGTGATTTCGACAAGATTCAGCGATATTGCGACGACTGGAAACTGAAAATAAATGTCCAGAAGTCGGAGACAATTCTGTTCCGGACTCCGTTGGCTAGGGCCACGAGGGATACGTGCAAGAATTGGCGCAAGATGGTTATCGTTGATCTTCACGGGCAGCCATTAGCGAGCAAAAGTGTAGTGAAGTACCTCGGTATCTGGTTAGATCAGTATTTATATTTCGACAGACATATAAATGCTGCTCTGACCAGGGCCAGAGGAGCCTTCGCTCTGACGAAACGGCTGTTTTTTAGCAGGCGGCTTGACCCCAGAGTGAAGGTAATTTGCTACATGGCCCTCATACGGCCGATGATCGTTTATGGTTGTCCTGTGTGGTTCAACGTTGCCCCTTCCCAGATGGAGAAGTTTCGGGTGTTCGAGCGGCAGTGTTTACGACGCTGTACCGGTTTATATCGAACAGCCGAATCTTCTTACGTGCACTACTATTCCAACGAGGTCCTATACAACGGGGCTCGAATCAACAGAATTGACAATTTCGTGATAAAACTCGTCCGAGGTCACATTGCAAGAGCTATGTCTTCGACCAACAATTTAATTTTCGGGGCGTTCTATCCGAACGACGAGTATTTTGAGAGTGCACGCTTGAGCGGCTTCATTCCACCAGAGGCATTCCTCTTTTTAGACAGATGCGGTCTGATACAGGATAGATTGGCAGTTCCGCTAATCTACCACGTCAGACGACGAACCGTGGATAGGCGACTCCTGTACAATCGGGACGTCATGGCACAAGGCGGAGCAGAGCTCCTTCGGTTCAGTAGGGCTGTGTCCGAACGGGACCGAACTGATAGGGTGAAGCAGGAGAACCAGTTTTGGTGGCTTCAATCGGCACTTGATAGTGGTTAGTCGGGATGGGGTTTTAAGCCTTGGCCGGCTTACATACTTGTTTTATAGTTGTAGGGTTTAGTTTTAAGTAGAATAGGCATGGTGGCAAAAAAAAAAAATACAAAAAAAATACAAAAAAGAAAAATAAAAAAAAATAAAAAAAATAATTAAAAAACTAAAAAAAAAACATGGAATAAAAAAAAAAATAAAAAAAAAGACAACAAAATATGAAAAACAAAAAACGTTAGATAGTTAGATTTGCTGCTGTGGTTGTTCTAGTTTTAAGTAGTTTATAGGTAGAATAGGTAGTTTAAGTTAGTTTAAGTTTTATTTAAGGACCTTATTTTAAGTAGTTTTAAGTAAAAATAAAAAAGGATATTGATATTAGTTTTTTTAAATTTTCTAATGAATACAAAAATAAATAAAATTGAATTGAAGTTAAATAAATCTTAGGGCCGAAAGGCATTAGCATTAAGTATTATTGTTTAACTTAGAGTGTCCGTATGGGACCAGTAAGTTAGTTGTAAGTTATGGTTAATTAGGCTAGTTTTATGAATTTTTGTCTAGCTTTAAGATAGATTTAAGATTGAATTAATAAAAATGAATTTGAAAAAAAAAGTGCGTTGGACTGTCATGCCAGAGGTCTTGGGTTCGATCCCTGCGATTCACCTATTTCATCTAAAGTTTTTTTCACGGGTACTGCCTCTTGCGAGGAATTGACAAATTCTCCAAGAGTAATTCTTGTCATGAAAAGTGCTTTCTCAAATTAGCCGTTCGGATTTGGCGTAAAACTGTAGGTCCTCTCCATCCCTGACAACATTACTCGCACACAGGAATGGTTGAGAGTTGTAAGTCACTAGGCCCTAGTTCTCAACGGACTGTTGCGCCACCCAATTTATTTATTTAATTCAAGTCTCTGGCGTTATTGGTTCGTGAGATATTTAGGGTTAACCAAAATTTTCTGGTTCTTGAGCTATGGACGACGAAAAAAACGTCTCGAACGTACGTACACACGCACGCACAGACATCTCTCTAAAAATCTTTTATTTCGACTCTAGTGACCTTGAAACGTCAAGAAATGTCAAAATTTTCAATTCGACAAATCGGACCGATTACAATAACTTCTTATGGGATTCTATTGGGATTCTTTTGGGTCTGAGAAAAGTTCACTGCAGAAACGATGTTTCAGCATTTTTGCATTGATTTATGAGCATATTTAAGTAACATCACTTCTGCGTTGAAGGAAAATTTGGGCCATTCTGGATTAAAAACTCAAAATTGATAAAATGATAGGGTTGATGTCACTTCTGCTCTCAATACCTCAATTAACGGCTTGCAAAATTCATTTACATTTGTTGTACATTTGAGTTGTTTTTGATGCAAAAATATAAATATTCTTCTATTTTCAAAAGAAAGGTTTTAAACTTCTTCCAACCAACCGTCCAGTCTTTTTTTTAGTACAATTTTCAGCGGACATGCCGATATATGGATTCCCATTGATTTGATGTGCAGGAAATGGACGTTCTGTCAATGACCAAATGGGGTTTCATGTTCAACGTGACCAATGCAACTTCTATTCTTTTGATACAACAGAACAGAAAACTTACCAGCTTTCTTTAAACCAGGTTCCAATAGACAAGAGTTCTGTTTCATCGGATTTGTTGTGACAATTCTATATTGGGCTCTGAACAGTTCTCATTACATTAGGATTTGAGACTTTACTACCTAGTAAGAAGTATTAACACAAGGAAAAAGTCTTATGGAGAATGAAGCTAAAGATCTCTGCAAAAGGAAGTTGACGACCTCGAAAACTCTCATTGATATTCTTTGAATGAGATTTTAGGCTTTTGAAATTAACTTGTTCTTAGCTTAAAAAAACTGTATTAATTTTAAAAGATTAAAAACGCATTCGGCCTCCTGGAAAATATGTGCACACAATTTTTGTTTAAAAAATAGTTTCAACTATCGTAAAGAATCAAAATCATTTCCGAAGATCTAACAAAAGTTGACTTTAAACAATCTACCTTAATTATATTGTGATGACAAATATTAGACTCGGTAGACTTTGGTGAGTATATATTACCTGACTCGTTTGAGCGACCAAGAACCGTCTTGAAATGTACTTTTTATGGTAAAAGAAAGTTTGGCAAACCATGCTTATGGATGGCGGAGAAAATGGTGTACAAGTTTTGAAGTTCACAGACCTCTTGACGCAGTATAGCAGTGGATCCCGTTTGCCTATAATGTTGGTTAATGGTTCTTTGTGTGTGTTCATCAAATGCTCTAAGTTTGTTCATGAAATTAAAATGTGTGGAATATAGCTTGTTGAATTAGCCTCTTTTTATTCCTTTTTAGCGACATTTCTTACAAAAGTTCTGTCAAATTAGAAAGTTCCATTCCCACCGTCGAATAATTCTAGGAATACACATTAGTTAACCCTTAAGCTCAATTACAGACGTTCTGACAAGTATAGAGATTCTTTTTCAACCGCACATCAAGAATGTGGAATACTTTATCCAAATCTGTTTTTCCCTTTCATTTTGATAATTAAAACTTTAAGACCAATGTGCATCGGTATCTCCAATTAAATCCTTCCATATTTTTATAAGCTCGAACTGTTTTTAAACTTCAAACATGTTAAGGATAGTAAATAACCTCTTTAGTTTGTTCAAATTATAAAAAAAAAATAATGCAAAGTATTCAGGAAGCTAAATAAAAATCGGACAAGTAAATCTTTCCAAAATAATCTTTTCCAAAAAAAGCATTGAAGTTATTTCTTTTGCAGCAATTTCTGCTAGTCTTTAGGAAAGAATGGTATACTTTTACTACCTTTGTTAGAAAACTATGGCTCTTGCCGTTTAAAAATAAAATGCACGACTGGGTCGCACGAACTTGCTCCTGTATTTAAAGAGTCTGTTTAAAAAAGTATCTATGTATATAAGATTTAAAAATATACCTGTAAAATAAGTTTGTCTTCAAAGATATAAATGCCATTTGATTCGTCGAAAAAACCTCCATTTTTTTTGGGGGGGGGGGGGGTTACATTCAATACAATTAAAATAATTTAAAAAAAAACTAATTTAAGATTCAAAATTTTACCTGAAAAATAAGTTTGTTTTCAAAAATTTAAATGCCATTTTATAAATAAAAAAGCCCTTGATTTTTCAAAATTTTTTTTCGAAAATCGTTAGAGCGGTTTTTTTTTAAATTAATTTTTTATATATAAAATTTTTCAATTTTGTTCTAAAAATATTTTTGGTATGGAGTTGTTTAGTGATTGTAAATATACGCTCTACATTTGAATTTCGTAAAAAAATATTAACCCGTTTTTGAGATATAGAATTTTGAAAAAAAAAATTCAATATTTTTTTAAAAATCCAAACAAAAAAAAATTGCACTTTTGATAATCAAATATTGTTAAAGCAATATAAGAGCTTATTCACAAAAAAAATTATTGAAATCAGTACATAAGTTGCTGAGAAAATTAAAAAACAAAATAACGGTTCTATGAGCGGTACCTTTCCTGAGCAATAGAAAAATATCTTTTTCTTATCAAAAGAAGCCAAGTTAAAAAATAAAATTTTAGAGAAAATTAAAAAAAAATCTATCGGTTTGTTTTTGAGAAAATTCGAATTATCGTTTTTTGACCAAAAAAATTGTATGGGGGCCACTGTTAGTTTTGATCTTAAAAAAAAAATGAAAAAAACGCCTAACGCGAATCTGCTCAAAACCTTAACTTCCAAGTTTGAACTCAATCGACCCAATGGTATAGGCTGTAGGAGCGTGGACAGACAGACAAAATTCTGCACGAATGCAAAACTTGCCATATAGTTCCTATATGTCGCAAGTAAAAATGTGTTTCAAGTAAATTAAACAAAATAATTAATACACAAAAACTCAAAAATTACTAAATTCTTGGTATAATATTTAAAATACATATAAATGAATAAAAAAAACTTGAAATATAAGTAGAAATGAACTTAAGGAATTTTACCCTATTATATAATTCAAGCACTTTAGTTGAAAACAAAAGGCTGCCTTAATCTCATTTCTCTTTCAAAACACTCAAGAAGATTTTCTTTTTGAAAAATTCCATCTCTTACAATAATAAAATTGTAAACCATAACCAAAACAATTATATCAATCAGCCATGTTTAAAAGGAACAATTGAAAGCACACGTGCTTCTTTATACCTCTAGACCTTGCCTTAACATACATATATACAACATTGTTAGCCTTAAGTTAAGAACCCAAAATAGCTTATGAAATGTATTTGTTCTGTTTCGACTCGCATATAAAACAATTCAAGTGTACCTTTTCAATAAAAGAATTTTGAATTAGGTATAAGTTAAGTACAAAGGTAGAAATATACCTTTAAGCAGGTTTGTATACGATCAATTAAACCCAATTAACTGTTCAAACAAACTTTGCTCTTACATAAATAGGTACACAACATTTATATAGGTATATTATTATGTTAAGTAGTCCAGGATTTGTTTGAATTGAAGAGAGCTTATATTTTCGCAAAACCCACATAAGACAATGATTATTTGTTGGCCATAGGTATATCCATTTGAAAACTCAACAACAATTCTAACCAAAAACAATAAGTCAGAAACTTATCCGATATTAAGTTAAGTCAGCCAACAGCAAGGAATCACAAGAGAATTCATCACACCACACATCAGCATCAGAACCCTCGAATACTCCCCCACATAAAACCCAAGCTAACCTTACCCGGCTCAACTCAACTCAACCAAAACCGGACCAGACCCAACCTAACCGAAGCGAAGTGAACCTTTCACATAGAGAGAAACAAATTGGTTTTAATTACATTCGCTATAGAACATCTGACGAAATCATCGTTCATTTAGCTATTTCTATATTCCTTCGTCTGTTCTTTCATCATCATCAACATCATCAGCATCAGCACCATCATCATCATCATCCTCACTTCTGACTGAATTCTGGATTTTGATCCTGAGAGTAATGTATGATGATGGAACATTGCCCTTTTCCTCCTTTATGGATTTGTATGTTTTTTTTTTGTTCTGTTTCAAAACATCCTTCACTTTACATATGGTCTATATATATACTCTTTCCATCCATCCTAACCTATCCATCTCTTGCTTTAGTCTGACTGACAACTTGCATATATAGCCCAGCTAAGCCACCCGAGCCCGACGACTTCAAGGAAGACGATGATGATGATACGAACCATAATTAAAATCCTTTGGACCCGAGTTCTTCACTTTGAAGATAATGGAAATGAATAAGTGATGATGGAAGATTAAAAAAATTTAAATACATTTTGTGTTTAGAAAAAGTCCCGTTTTTTATTGCATTTTGTCAGTTAAATTTTACAAATTTAGCTATTCAAATTTCAAAGTGATAAAATTCTGTCGAGTTGTAATTGAATAAAAATGACAAATTTGTTTGAATATTTGTATGTTTTCAAAAGAATGAAAATGACAGGAATTACTTAAAATTGAAAACATTATTGATGCAAATTGTTTAAGTCCAGTAAGTGACTAAGTTTGAAAAATGATGTTGTTAACTATAAACTATTTCTCGTTTTACCAAAGTTAAAGTCACTTTACTACTTTAACTTCTAGTAATTTGTTAAATTCATACGATTTCTGAGTTTTTGACATTTAAAATTCATAAGTCAGTAAACTAGACAGAAGCTTCACTTCAATGTCACTTTTGAGACGTGTTCAAATTTAATGCCTCGCATCTTACTCCCTCTCACTCTCTCACTCAAAACTTCTACTTTTATCTTTTTGCAATTTGTTAAATCCAATTCAATTTTGACTTTCGAGGTTTTGACTCTTCAAAAATCATATTTTTTTCGCGAGCTGTCACAGACTAGTTTAGATAAACTGTCTACCATTTTGCTATCTTCTATTAACATTTTATCAAAGTCAAAATAACAATATATGTAGCTATTTTCAATATTTATTACTTTTTTAATTTCTTTTATTTTGATTTTTTACATTTCAATTTTATTAGTCAATACTCTAGATTAGGAGGATAGCCCCCTCAAAAGGTAGCAAACAATATTTTTGTTTGCTTAATTGATTAGGGAACTGTTTAAGATTATGTGTTTGGTCGAAATTCGAAGTATTTCGGAAGAGCCACTGGTCAATTGGTCAAGAAAGGATTACCTTGTTTACGATTAGTCTTTAAAGACTTATCAGCATTTTTTTAAATGTTTCGGTTTTTTAGAATCACTGTTCGAAGGTATATATGGGTTTGTATGTCAGAGTGTACAATTGTACATGTTTTTGGAGATCAATAGCGTTTTGAATTTCAGAGCTTACTAGTGGGTTATGTTTTAAAAGTTTGCGGGAAATATAACTAAAAAATTTATAAACCTATTTTCTTAAACCAAAGTTTTAGTTTAAGTCTTACATCTTCTATGTTTCTTTCATTAAGAAAACAAAGTCAGGAACTAACGCTTTTTCGTCGGGCTTTTGAAAGGACTTTCCCCAGATTTAAATGTTTGAATAGTTTGTAAATTGTTAATTATTGAAGAATGCTGCACTCTTATAATACGGGTGCTTAATTTTTTTCGCCATTGTTTTTATTTTAAATCATTTCGACAGGTTTATTTTTGAAGGCATCTTCTGACATTTGATAAGTAAAAACTACGTCACTACTTAAAATTATACTACACAAGCTTTTAAAACGAGTGGAAGTTGTTAAAATTCACAACAAAAACTAAAAATAATTCTGCATTCATCGGTACCAAAACTAAATAGCTGTCAAAATTGAAGCTGGGACAAAAATTTTAGCTGTTGGAACAAGTTATTGAAATGAAAAATTTTATGACTGATAATACTACTGCTATAGACTTAGTGCTGACGATCATAAGAATAAAACATTTCAGAATCAACATTAAACGAATTTAGCATTTTGTGGCTTCTAAAATCAGTTGGTAACACAAGAACTGAAGCCAGTCAATCAGCAGGAACTTTGTGACTGAAATGCATAAAAATGATTCGGAATTTCATAGAAATTTCCGTGAGTTATTTGTTAACAGCCCTGAGGTACAGGGTTTTAAATTGACGCGGGTAGATTTTGGCGCCTTGTGTCAGCCATTTTGTTTTGGTGACATCGGTCAATGCTTTTGTTTATTCTTCAGTTGTTTATGCCAAATGAAATCGAACAAGTTACACGATTTAACAGCACGTTCAAATATTAAAAATTTATTATCCAAATAAGTGTTCGTTAACGCAAACGTTGCGCGCATAACGCCCATTTTACGTTAGACGTGGTGGCCCTTAACAGTCGACTCTTCAATGTTTGGTGGTCAAATTTGAGACGAACGTTTCAGTAAACAATCAGCCAACATCCGTATATGTTCAAGGAACGCAAGACCGACCGAGAACATCGTCGCGGTCCGTTAAAGTGTACAGCAGAACCCGAGGCGGTCTATTCATCGCCATGTACAATTATTCGGCCTTTCGAAGACTTCAACTTGGCGAATTTTGCGTCGGAACTTGGGCCTACATCCATACAAGATCCAACTGACCCAGGAGCTCAAAGTTCAGGACCATAGACAATGCCGTTTGTTCGCTGACTGGGCTTCGAATCGTTTGGAAGAGGATCCCAATTTTGGCCGAAAAATCATCTTTAGTGACGAGGCGCATTTTTGGATGAATGGCTGAGTTAACAAGTTAAATTGCCGTATATGGGACGGACACAAACCCACTCGAGGTTCACCAGGTGATAATGCATCCTCAAAAAGTAACTGTTTGGTCCGTACCTTTTTGAAAACGACATTAGTGATGCGGTCACCGTCAACAGCAAGCGCATAATAACGATGATAACTAATTTCTTATGGCCCAAATTGAACCATATGGACCTTGACAACATGTGGTTCCAGCAGGATGGCCCTAGGTGCCACACAGCAAACGCCACCACATCTACCCGCCCTTATTGAAAAACCCTATAGCTCATGATTTATATTATCATAATCTTCACTCCTTTTCGCCAACTAGCTGTAGTCATATCAGTGTACTACAGAGTACGGTCTTTGTGTGCAAAAGTGCAGAAGTGATTTTACCAAAAACAGGAAAATTATAAAATATATATGGAAGAAGTCATTTCTTACACCAATATTCAAGAAACTTTCTTGCATTACTTATTTTTTTAAACAGGTTGTTTGTGAGAATGTAGCACTTTTAAGTAAAAGTCTCATTTGCGAACATCAACCCGGTTTTATGAAAAAGATCAGCCATTACAAATCTCCTCATTCTCAAAAATATGTTTAAACGCTTTAGAACATGGTTTGACTGCGTATACACCGGCTTTCAAAGCTTTTGAACGGAATTATATTATTCAAACTTAAAGCTTTTGATTTTCCACCATTTTTCATAGCTTGGATCAAATCTAACCTTGAAAATAGATCCTATCAGGTAAAAGTTAGAAATTGTCATTCAAAAACTTTTATTGCTCAATCTGGTGCTCCCCATGGAAGCCATCATGGCCCTTTTCTTGTTTATTTTGTCTATTAACGACGTAAATTCATGTCTGCATTCAACTGAGGTTCTCATTTTTGCTAATGATAAAATAATAAACTCCACCCATGATCGTATTCTTTTACAACCCGAAATTAATAATCTTTGAAATGCCACACGAAAAGTTTTGCTGAAAAACAGATAGGAAGTGAATTTGATTATTGTATTTCGCGAAAAAAAACTCTGTCGCACCTTCACTTTTAGAGATTAATGGGTTCTTTTCTGTTCCAACTGAAATTTACACACCACATTAATTTTATTGTCAAAAGAGAAAAGTTCAATGATTCCTATGTTACTCTTTCTTATAACAATTGCCATGTTCGTCTCCATCTTGAATATGCTTCACAAGTATGGACTTCGTATTACGAAATTCATAGAATTAATTTAATTAAACTAAACTAAACTAAACTTAACTAAAGGGTATTCCTTGAGATGATCCTTATGGCTGAATCACAAACACGCTTCAGCTTCGGCTTCGTCTGCGTTACAGTGAGCCTGCTTCGAGGTTGCTTTGAATGATATTTCTATTATTTCATCCCTCCAAAGAGCAAATATTTTGTTTGTTGACATTTTTTTACAGCTGTTGAGCTGTCAGACAAAGCAAATGATAATTGAACTAGAGCTTCCGTTTGGAGTCACATTACGTTCTTTTCCTTACGATTGTCAAACGAAACGTGAGGTCGAAGCTCCATTGTGAAAGCATGCATTGAATTCCTATGGCTGAACTCGTAAACGTCAGGCGAAGCCGAAGCTGAAGCGTGTTTGTGATTCAGCCATTATGATCAGCCTCTCTATGAACATCGTATACAGATTCTTTAAATGCAATCTCTCCACCAAAGGCGTGTTAATAATAACTTGATATTTCTTCATCAACTCAGAAAATTCTAAAGTGTAAAAAAAATAAATATCATCTTGAGTGATTAGGCTCATTTTCACCTCATGGGCTTTAGTATTAGGCAGAAGCAGAAAGGGTTATCTTTGTTGCAATATCAGCTTAGTGGGATACTTCGTATTACTTATAGTTATACTTCCTCCAGAATTGACCTTCCTCACAAATCGGGCTAACTATTATCCGCATGACTTTTCCCTCAAACCAAGATACGAGGTTTAAGGGTCTTTAACGGAGCACCTAAGTATTGGATCAATAAGTGAGTAATAATAGGACAATAGTCTCATACAGCTGCAGCTTGGAATCTATGGTGAAATGTTTGGATTTAAAGAGTCTAAACTATTTTAGGTTCTATTGGCTTCAAACAGGTCCACGTATTTTTTTTTCTATGTTTTTATCGGTCACACTACTTTATCATTTGCAAAAACAAAAAAGCCATCTACTGGAAATAATGAAAACTACTTTTGACGTTTTTACATTTACCTGTATAGAAACCAGGATGCCAAATTGTTTTGTACTTATTTATTTTATTTATTTATTTAATATACAAGCAATATTACACCTAACAGATAAACACACTCCAAAGCCAAATTAAAAAAGTTAATAGAGTAGGTACATCAGTTTTAAATTTATTAACATTTAAAAAATCAATATTTGAAGACATTTCATTGAAACATAAAATAGATCTTGACAAATTTTCATTGCTGCCATAATTATGTAGTGTGAGTTCTTTGGGATAACAAGGCTCTAGCTCTCATAGACCTAGCGGAAACATACTTAGATTGGTATTAATTCCGCAGAAGCGATGGACATATGATATGGTAGCATAGTAAGTCTCTAACAAGCATTATACTATGAATTTTTCTTCTTCAAAACTAGGTCTAAAGTAACAACCCATTTTTTTAAATATATTTTTCGTGAATCGTCTGTGAATTTCCTCAATCTAATCAGAACGAACTTTATAAATAGGACTCCAAGTAAAATCCACGTATTCCAAAATTGATCTGACAAAAGATGTAAAAAAGAATAATAATGATACGAAAGGATCTCTAAAATCGTTTCCATTACAGTATATAAAACCTTCTAACGAATTGGCCCTATGAACTAAATAACCAATTTAAGAATAACTCCTAAGTCTTAAATAATTGAAACGCTATCTAAAGCCACTGATTCAATTGAATAATTGAATAAGAAAATGTAAGATTTCGAGGAAAAAGAGATCCCGTAACACTTTTTGGTATTCAACTTGAAGCTATTGATGCGTGACACCAATTTGATAGGGAATCAATGTCCGATTGCATAAGTTGACAATCATCCAAACTCGAAAATTTTAAAAATATTTTCAGATCGTCCGCATATAATAAGCACTAACAGTCCTTAAAGATCGAGACAATATCATTATAAATTAAAAAGAGGCTGGGATGCGACCCACACTGATAACTTCCCATCCCATCTGTAGATTTGCCTTGCTTAAAAGTTTGTCTATATGTATCAATTTTTGCGTGCTATTTTTTGTAGATTTTATTTTTCTATGAAAAAATGGACTGTTAAATTTTTATAAATTACTGAATATTAAAAACAATATTTTCTGTGAAATAAGATAAGTTTGCAGCCAATATTTGTAATTTTTGAAAAACTATTTGATTCAATCAAATCAATTTTTACCAACTTTTGTTGACTTTGTTTTAGGTTTTTAATTTTTTGTACAAAAACTGTCAATTCGATTTTTTTCAAAATTTTACTGAATGTTGAAAACAATATTTCTTATAAGATAAAATAAGTTTTAAGCCTAAGCCTCAAGTTTTTGAAAAGATATTTGAGTCGAAATTCAATTTTTCCCAATTTTGAGTAATGTTTTATTTTTAGGTTTTTATTTTTTATAAAAAAACTGTCAATTAGATTTTTCTCAAAATTTTATCAGATGTCAAAAACATTATTCTTCATTGCAAAAAATTGTTTTGGAGATGAAATCATATTTTGGTCGTAAAATTTTTGAGGTGACAAATTTTTTTTTTCAGTTTTTTTGATTTATAAAAAAAACCGTTAATTGGATTTTTTTCCAAAAATATACTTGTTTTGTATTACGTTACAATATATAATATAAAATTTAATTCAAGTCTCTATCGTCATTGGTTCATGAGATATTTAGGTTTAACCAAAATTTTCACCTTTTTTTTAAGCTTCTATAGTAAAAAAACCACCCACGCAATTTTCTTGAGAGCCCTTTCTGCATCTTTCTGCCTTATTATCTGTATAACAAAATTTATTTGAAGTCGATATCTCTTCTGGTTCTTGAGCTATGGAAGACGAAAAAACGTCGCGAACGTACAGACGTACGGACGTACGGACGTACGGACGTACGGACGTACGAACGTACGTACACACGCACGCACAGACATCTCTCTAAAAATCTTTTATTTCGACTCTAGGTACCTTAAAACGTCGAGAAATGTCAAAATTTTCAATTTGTCAAATCGGACCCATTACAATAACTTCCTATGGGAAGTTAATAAATAAATTAGGTGGCGCAACAGTCCGTAGAGAACCAGGGCCTAGTGACTTACAACTCTCAACCATTCCTGTGTGCGAGTAGTTGCAGGGATGGAGGAGATGGAGACAATATCATTAACGAACATTATTAAAAGTAGCGGACCCAGGTGGCTGCCATGGGGGACACCTAATTTACACTGAATTTCCTTTGAGTATGTATCTCCAATTTTAACTTTTTGTATTCTACAAGACAAATATGTCGATAACCAACGAAGAAAGTGAGAAAGAAAACCAAAAATCCCAAGTTTGTTCAGAAGTTTTTGGTGGTTCACAGAATCAAAGGCTTTACTAAAGTCAGTGTATACTGTATACTGCGTCCACTTGAAATTTTTTTTTCAAAGAATTTGTGACCTACAAAGTGAATTTATTCAAATTGCTAAGAGATGATCGACCGGAGACAAAGCCATGCTGTACTTCAGTTAAATATTCGCTTGTAAAGGAAATTAAGTTTAGTTTTACAATACTTTCAAACAATTTGGGAATTGCAGATATTTTCAATAACACTTATTGGTTTTCAATAACACTTATTTTGGATGATAAATCACGAATAAAAAATGAAACGTCTCTTAATGGAAAAGTGTAGAATCATGCTGGAGTAACAATTGGCTTTGTTTATATCCGTTGCATCGATCTATTCTGAGATCAAATGAAAGTATGTTAGTGATGTTTTGCAATATGGATATACTGCTGTCAAGGTTTTTAGTTATGGAACTTTCGCATCTAATACAAAATGGCCGCCACGAACTCTAAAAATCCATAATTCGTTACCTTTAAGTGTATGTCAGCTGAAATCAAATTATAACATTTTTAACACTGTTCAACATTCTTATTCGTATTAAGCAGCCATGACAAAGTATATTTTGTAGATGAAAACTCAAAACGTGCTCAAGTGGATTATAGTAGTATAAAGTACACTTCAAATAGAATCTATATTAATTCTATGTTTTTGGAGGAACCTTAATGTACCACTATCCTCATCACCTGCACTTTATGTTCAAATATAAACCCACACTTCAATTACCAACAATCATAAACCAACTAACTCAATATACAACACTTACAACAAAGTCAAAGAGTATTTTAAATACTACCTATATAATGTATCTATAAGAACATATCTACATTATATGTAAAGTACATACAATACAATATACAACATAGATAGATAGATAGATGAGTATAGTTTATAGTTAAGTTGTACAATATTCGACAAGGAGCTTTCGTGTTACACGCTCGTAAAACAATGAAACACATCTCTCCCACTGCCAGGACCTGCTAATAAATTATGAATTCTCTTTACTTCTTCTATGTACTATGTTCTATTTATTCAACATTTGGTATAATATATATGTATTTGTAACAAGTGTGTGTGTGGTTTGTTTCTAGAGAAATTCCACATTGATGACAACAAAAACACCAACCTAACTTACTTATACATTATAACCATCATAGATCTCGACAAAAGCTGCCATCAGGCGACTAAAGGACTCGAGAACTCCAGGACTTTATAGGACTCAGGAGTAACCAAAAATTCTATTAACATTTAGAGAAACTTTCTGTCTGTCTGTCTGTCTGTCTGCATGGCTTGTCTGCTTTTGTGTAAATATAGGTAGGAAACTCGAGTTTATTTGTTTTGAACAATTTATCTTTGTGTTTTTAATTTGTTACATAAAGGGTAAGTATTTGTATAGCAAATAAAAAACATCGACAGAAAGTATGAACATGTCTTGTTTCGAACGACTTCATAATTTTGCCAATAAAAATAAGTCAAATCAGTCGAAAAATCTAGAAAAGAAATCGAAAAAATCAACGAATGAACTTTGTCAAATTCATTGACCAAAAAAGTTAATCAAGAAAGAATCTGGTGAATCATGGAAATTAATGGTGAATCAATTTGATCATTGAATCAATCTGTTTAATAACTGTCAAACTAAATAAAACTGATTTTTTTAAAGAAGCAAATGAACTAAAATATGAATAGATTGAAAGAACGAACTCATTTAGCAAAAAAATAACGAATTAAGTTAATTCATCCAGAAACTAGGTAAGGGAAACTTGAAATTGAAATGAAATGAAACAATTCAGCAAATTAAATTTGAATTCGCAAAGCATTTTAAACTAACGAATTAGAAAAATGAATTAGTGCGCTAGGAAAAGTATCAAGTAAATAAATTGAACAACTATTGAATAATTCAAATCATTGCATAAATTTGTATGCAATCAATAAACAAATCAATGAATTCGACTGATTAATCCAATAATTCATCTAATTGATAAAGCACTACCATCAAAACATTAAAACTAGAAAGAAAGACGAATTAGGAAATAATTGGATTGAAACGTTAATTATTTATTGAATTTAGTGAATTTATTTAGCAAAAAGTAGATTTATCAATAAAATTTACCGACTTACTGTACTCAACTTAAAAACAAAACCTTTTGAACTGTTAAACTGACGAAGATTAAAAACAACAGTTGATCAGCAGCTCAACTACTAAAACGGTCAAATCAACTATTAAATCAAACAAAATCATTCAATGATGAATGAAAATCATAAGAATATTCATTTGATCAATATCTGGATATTTTTTAAACATGTAAATTAACTGGTTCATCAAATAAAACGATTATGAACGCATTCTGCTAAACTAATGAAGTATGCTCAGTAATAGAGCAGGTATAAATTTTTCATTTGAGCTATTAAATTAGTGAACTAGAAAATCAACCAAATCAATATTTAAATCTTTAGATGAATCAGTCACAAAAACTTTGCTAAATGGAACAAATTAACTGATAAAAACCAACAGAAACATTCAGCAAATCAATTGACTAATTCTGATGAATAGAATGACAAACTAATCAAAGCAACAAACAAATCCGAAATTTAACTGTAACTTGTAGCTTTTTTAAATCAATCAGTTCAACGTATTTGATGAATTGTATCAGCAAATTAACTGCAATAAGTTCTGACAAATGAGGCAAAAATGGGAAACTAGTCAAAACTTTCCATTAGTTCCTGCCAATCAACTCCAAAAGTTTTTGGAAATTTTACAATACAAAAAGGAAATCTGATAGCTATCCAGTAAATTTTACTTATAAAAAAGATATCTTAGTTAGTACTCCAGAAATTTGTATTGCGTTTACTAAACACTTTCAGCAATATTTCATTGACACTACTGTTAGAACAGATAAGAATTATTTTCTATAGACTGTCCCCGGACTACCTTGAATAATGTTCAAATGATGTTTGACAAAATCTTGCATTACTTGACATTACTTAAAAATGATTATTCCTCTAGACCAGATAGAATTCTTCCAATTCTTGTAAACAAGTTTGAGTTTGTAGAAGCATCTCCTTTTCTTATCATATTTTCACTATCTCCTGCTCACTAGTCTGTAAAAAGGGTAACATGTCTGTCATCAGTAATTATAGATCAATATTTCTAAACGGTCCTGTATTCGCAGACTTTTTGAATTAGTTGTTTACGATAGATTTCATTTTAACTGCAAGAATATTAAATGTTTTGAACAAAATGGTTATATGGGAAAATGTTCGACAATTTAAAATCTACTTGCATTTTAGCATAAGTGCTCAAATACCCGGTCAAGAGCTCGACCGTATTTACACTGATTATTGTAAGGCTTTTGACCTACTTTCTCGTGACATTATCGCATTTAAGCTGGAGGCGATTCAGTTTCCTCCTGGATTTATCACATGGATTTCTTCTTATCTTATCTATCTAGGTCTTGTCGAGTGAAATTCAGAATATCTTTCTAGAACCCTTACATTGCCAAATCAGAAGTACCCCAGGGTAGTCATCTATGACTTTACTCTTTACCCTAGCTGTGTGCGATACAGTAACATTTTAATCTATGCAAATGATATGATTTTGTTCAAAAGTCACTAAACAATCGATTACAACTCTAAGAGGATATTAAAGTAGTTTTATTTGGTGCAAAAATAATATTCTAAGGTTAAACCCAATTTACCCATGAAATTTTCTAAAAAACATACAATTAGTTACATTACATCACTCTATATATCGAGTTCATAATATTAAATATATTAAGTTTCTTTTAAATTCTAATTTTGACTTTACTGACCATAGTTATTCTATCGTTAGTAAAGCAAACTTTATGTTAGGATTTGCAAGACGTCGTTGGTCTAAAGAATTTTAGAATCTTTATGTTACTCTCGCACTTTATAGCACTTTGGTATGTAAACATCTTGATTACATATTCCAGGTATAGAGTCCTGTTTACGAGGTCCTCAAGAATAGGATAGAATCTGTTTAACGCAACTTCATATGTTTCGCATCAAACGGGCTACCATGGTATGATTTTTAAAAGCTTCCTCCTAATGAACATATGATAAAGGTTCTTCTTGTATTAAGCTTCCTTACGCAAAGATCTGATGAAAGAAAAGAAGCTGAAGACTGAAAACTTCCATCCCTTCTGTCAATTCGTCTTGCTTAAAAGTTTGTAGGTTTTCGTGTTGTGTTAAAACAGTTGTCAGTGGAATTATTCTTAAAAATTTCAAAATTAACAACAATATTTTTCATATAGTGAAATAGTTTTATTTCAAAATCTAATTTTATTAACGAGATTTTTATTCGAAAACCAAATTTTACCAATTTCAGTAGCATTTCTTAAAAGTTTTTGTTTCTAATATAAATAAATACAAATTGGATGAATGAAATTAATTTGAGAGATATGGAGAACCGAACATCAATTTTTACCAATTTTGCGTACTATTTTTTGTAGATTTTATTTTTTTTAATGAAAAAACGGACTCTTGGATTCTTATAAAAAAAATTACTGAATGTCGAAAACAATATTTTCTGTGAGATAAAATAATGTTGAAGCGAATATTTTTAATTTTTGAAAAGATATTTGAGTCGAAATTCAATTTTTACCAACTTCTATTCATTTTTTTTTTAAGTTTTTATTTTTTTGTAAAAAAACTGTCAATTCGATATTTCTCAAAAATTTACTAGATGTTAAAAACGTTATTTTTCGTTGCACAAAATTGTTTTGGAAATAAAATCATTTTTTGTTCGTAAAATTTTGGAGGTGACAAATATTTTTTTTTTGTTTTTTTGATTAATAAAAAAAATCCGTTAATTGGATTTTTTTCAAAATTATATTTGTTTGGTATTACGTTAAAATATATAATATAAAATTAAATTCAAGTCTCTAGCGTCATTGATTCGTGGTATTTAGGGTTAACCAATGTGTTGACCTTTTTAACTTCCCATAGGAAGTTATTGTAATGGGTCCGATTTGTCAAATTGAAAATTTTGACATTTCTTGACGTTTCAAGGTCCCTAGAGTCGAAATAAAAGATTTTTAGAAAGATGTATGTGCGTGCGTGTGTACGTGTGTACGTACGTTCGTACGTCCGTACGTCCGTACGTTCGCGACGTTTTTTTTTGTCGTCCATAGCTCAAGAACCAGAAGAGATATCGACTTCAAATAATTTATTTTATACAGATAATAAAAATTTGTCACCTCGAAAATTTTATGACTAAAATATGATTTCATTTCCAAAACAATTGTTTGCAACGAAAAATAATGTTTCTGACATCTAAAATTTTGAGAAAAATCTAATTGACAGTTTTTTTATAAAAAATAAAAACCTAAAAAATATATTTTCAAAAACTTGAGATTAAGGCTTCAAACTTATTTTATCTTGTAAAAAATGTTGTTTTCAACATTCTGAAAAATGTTGATAAAAATCGAATTGACAGTTTTTTTACAAAAAATAAAAACCCAAAAAAAATTTATAAAATTTAGTAAAAATTGATTTTCGATTAGATTAAATTAGACAAATAAGCTGAAAAATTGATTAATTTGTTAGTTTGCAAGTTATAACCTTAAAAACCAACAAATGAATTAGAAAACATTAACTACTGAACTAGAAAAACAATGGTCGAATCAAGAAATTCACGGACTGAACTTTCCTAATCATCTCATGAATCAATCAAATTAACTGACAAGTCAGACAAATAAACAAATTAATCATGCAAATTAATTTGGCTAACAATACATCTTTTCTATTTTGAAGTCCTCGCTAAAAATATTTATACCCAGCTAAAATATAAAAAAAAGGAACAATTCCTAAAATAAATTGAATATTTCTACTCAGCCAGTAAGTGCGACCCATTCACACATTTAATAAAGTTTTATCAACGACAAAATGTTGACCGGTCAGGTTATAGAGCTTCGTAAATTATATTAACAGAGAGACTTTAAGGACATTTTTTGTGTGTTTATTTCCTTTGTTACAGTGTCTTATAAATATTAACAAATTGACCTCGACAACCCAGAACATACATTCATACATCTATAAATATAAGTGTGTAATGTATAAAACAATGCACAAAGGGATAAATTAAGGAATGTAAGAAAAGTTATAAACTTTTCAAAAGGACTTATTTTCTTGTTTTTGTTTGTGTTATTAATTGTGTGGACAACTTACGAGTGTGTAGTGGATAGAAAATACGTATTGTACAGGACCTACATACATTATTATGTATGTTGTTGAATAGTATACACATATTGCTCTCTAGGAACAAATGAATTGTGAAATTTAATCCAATTGCCAATTAAACAGGCAAGGACATATTTTCTGCAGCATGTCCTGTATTTTTGTATTTGTCTATTTCTATATATGTTTTGTACAGTTTTAGTCATATAATTGAGCCACTGAAATTAATTTAATTTTTGGTTAATAACTTAGTAGGTTTTCATTAGAAGACAATATTTGTAGCTATATTATTAAAAGAAGTACATTCTTTGCTATTCATATATTATATATTTTAAGACATAATTTAATATTGAAATTAGTTTGAGAAAAAACTTGTTCAGATAAGCCATCTACAATAAAAATCTAGTTTGTGTAGCTACAGCTACACTGAACTAAAAAGGTACGTAAATACAATAAAAATGTGTATTGGGACAATAAACAAGTTTATCAATATTTGTCCACCAAATAGGTTTTATTGGGCCAATAAAAGTCTATCTATTGGCTCAATAAACTTTTGTCGGCACAAGCAATAGTTTATTGATCCGGTTTCTAAAGTTATTTATCTTTGTTTGTTGGGCTAATAAACTATTTCAGTGATTCAAGAAATCTTATTTGTTGATATAATAAAATAGTTCAATGAATTGGAAAAATATGTTTGTTGAGTCAATAAAATATAGTACTTCCTTATAAAATATTTTGTTATAACTTCTGCATATCTTTTCGACACTTTACGAACTTTGGATATTATATAGAAGTAAGAAAGCCCTATTAATTATTCTTCTCGGGGGAACTGTCCATTTTAAATAAACCCATTATCTATTGTCTATGGGGTTGAAGAAAGGACTTTGAACAAATCGCTCTTGAACTTTGAACAATTCACTCTAGAATAGGATTCAAACCAGGTTCCTAAAGCACTGCTGCTAGTCGATTTCTAGAAGCCCATTTACCAGTAGTATTTTGGGTACAATTATTTAAGTGAAGGTCTTTGATCATTTCCAAACACATTGAACTTAGATCCTCGCTTCTTTAAGTCTAGTAAAGAATCCATTCAGGTACTTATTTTTGAATCACTTTCTTATGATTAGAACATTTCTAACAGGGCATTTTATATTCATTTTGGCTCTGATTTGCGCTGACGATTGCTGAACTTCATGCTTTTTGTATCCTCAGCCAGAGTGGTTTCATACAATTTTGTTCGTTATAAATCCTCAAAAGTTAAATTATCTATGCTAATATTATAAATTCGAACATCAGTTTGTTTGCTTGTTTGTTTGTTTGATTGTTCGTTGTTCACGTCGGAACTTAGCAATATTATGACATGATTTATTGTGTAGAGGTAGTTACGAGGCTGAAGAGTGTTTTAATCTACTTTTTACCGAGGTAAAATATCTAATTTAAAGCTCATTTGAGCAGGTCCGTCGCGGGCAACACTTATAATTATATATTTAATGTATTCATTTTTAGAGCACTAATTAGTAGCATATTATTAGGTGCTGCCTAATTTTTTTTACCTATCATGTTGCCTATCGGTAGGCGTTTCTTATAATGGCATTAACACACAAAAATTTGCTGAAACACTATTAAAAGTAGATTTTAAAAATAGATAGGCTGTTAAAACTCGATGCCCAGTGTTGGTTTGCGCAAAAAAATATGGCGCAGGATGGATGATGAAATATATGGTGCCGATTAACAAATAAGAACACCGTAGAAAAAGTTTTGGTTTTGTTGGTTTTATTTTTACTTTTAGCTTAACTACACTAGTTTATAAGTTTTAGGTTTAAGATTTCTGCTGTTGCTTCGTTGCTTGCACAAAAAGGAATGAATATTTTTAATACACGAAGAACAATCGAGAGCAAGCGAGAAAGCAAGAAAAAAGAGCGGTTGAATCATTGAAGTAAAAACCCACCCACGTCTGCCAACTGAGAGATGAGAAATTAGGGTGCGTTCGGTTAACAGCAGTTGGATGCGTTTTGTGTGTAATACAATTAGAGTGCGTTTTGACTTTAAGTAAATAGATGATTGACTTAATTATTGGTTTTATGATTTCAACACCCAGTGTAATGTGCCACTAACAGAAGATTTTTGTATTTTAGTACAGAGTAATTCTGAACTTATTGCAAGTGTTTACTCTGATTCACAAAATAACATACAAGGTGATCATTTCTCAGAACTCAGAATAGATCACTTCTTATCCGGTAGAGTCACTTGAGCTGTCTGGTGTGTCCTCACATAAGCTGCAATAGAAATTAGGCGTATGCGAAATTTAGATACCTTTCGATTATATATCGGTACAATACTTCGTGTCACACAACTTGGGCAACACATTATTATCGCTTAGGTATAGCTTATCCGTTGAACCTAAAAAAGCCGTGCTTCATTACTTTAACAATAGACAGCGTTACTTTTAGTTACTCTTTGTTTCTTTTGATTGTGTAAAGCTTACTAACTAATTTATTTTAAATTTTGTATTTCAACAGGGGGGGTATTCTGGAGAGTTAGAAATGTTTGCACATGTTTCCGACCTACAAATCTGGTTGAAAACTATAGATTAGTTCTCAGGGACCAGTTTTACTAACCTTATGCGATTCTCATCATAATTAGTCACAGATGCATGTGAGCTTAAATTTCAAGTTGATACTAATTACATTCGGATTTTACCAAAGCTTTTGATCTAATGTGTCTCCAAATTTTAATCTCAAAATCTAAGACTTTTTGTATTCATGGTATACTTTTGAAGGAAAGATGGAGGATTTAGATTTGTATGTTGGTTTTGAATTCTTGAAAATTGTAATAACAGGGAAAGACAGAGTGCTGTAAGGCATTGCACATTAGCGTAGTACGGCTTAAGAACGAAATTCTGTGGAATTGTTTAAGGAGAAGAACGTTATAATAACGATAACTAAAAATGAGACTAAAAGCTTTAAGTTGATGTTCATATGACGTAAATGAACCAATGATGATATTATCACCAACCAATATAAATGCTCTACATTCAATACTTTCCAAGGTGCTTAAGTGTGTAACTGGAGCACCAGCCCAGAGATGGGAGCTGTACTCAAGGTTTCGACGTATATATGTATGTATGTTTTATAGATTGTATCCAGATCAGAGGGAAACCAAAATCTCTTGTGGCATCTCTTGTCGACATCGAGTGTATGATCGTTTCACAAGAGGTCGTTTTATTGATGCTAGTGCCATTTATTGATAATAGCAAGTAGGGTGCATCTCACTTTAACGAAACAAGATAGCATTGGGTTTTCAAAGCATTAAATTCCACTCAGTTTTGTATTCGCCATTGTAAAATGCTATGTAGACCGGAATTTAATGAGCTTAGCATATTTTGTCGAAGGATTTCCACATCCCAAGATGAGGGATGTGAGTCTGAAATTGTATATGAAAAGCTAAGAGTAGTATAAATAATTGAACTAAAAGTTCCAGGCAGGGGAACATTAATAAAGATAAAAAAAGAGTGTAGGAGACAAAACAGAGCCCTGGGGCACACCAGTGTTTATTTTGTAATTTTTAGAATTGAACCCATCCAATACTTGTATTGAATGGTCCGAACGGTAATTTCTATAATTTTCGATAAGAGGGCCTGATGCCAAACTCTTTCAAATGCTATTGAATATCAAGTGCAATAATTGTACTTTCTACAAAACAATGCTATAAACGAAATAACGTTTTTACTCGTAATAAATAAAGGTATAAAATTTGTTTGTCTTAAATTTCAAGTTGAATAAAATGTGTCAGCTAAGAAGTGTGAGTAAAATTTGCTTCCTCTTAATAATCAAAAAACAATTTTTTTAGTTTTCACGGTTCATCGAATTCTATAATTCCATTACTAAATAGATATCGACAATAATCAAAACCTTGAACGTATGACGGGCATTTTTGATGTGGGAGTCATTTCTGGCCTGAGATTTCACTAGTTTAATAATATGACTACAACTGTATGTGTTTATGGCTATCGTGTAAAGTGTGACTATGCATATGTGATGTGTGGTTCTAGGTTTTTGTATAATTATGCCATTAGGTTTGAAATCTTGTACTACAGACAGGAACCAGAAACAAAACCAAGATATTGCATTCGAGACAGAGATAGAGAGTGTATAGTGGATTAGGATTAGATTTACATTCGTATCGTACATAGGTAGATTTATAATAATTAATACGCATTCTAGACCCGAACCGATTCCCAATTACGTTGTACAACAGTTTATCATAATTAAAATCCAAATATGTACGTCTACTCTGTCGCTCGTAGTTGTTGTCGTCATCTTGAAAGGATATTGGAAGTCCTTGATGATGTTCGAATTAAACAAGCCGCATGTTAATGAAGTAGGTACATACATACTCGTATGTATGTACTTTTAAGGATTCGAAAGCTTGATGTATGTAGATTTGCATTTGCAACGAAGTGGATTATAGTTTGGCAGTTGAATTTTGAATATTTCTATACCACTTGCGCCTACCGCTCATACCTTGATATGCCAACACCTAACATAATATATTCAACCTCAAACGAGTAGGTATGATAAAGCAGCTTCAGGGTGACTTGATTCTGCCAAATATTACCAAAACACATAACCTACCTATACATATACATTATGTTCACTCAACGAAATTCTTACTTAAATTTAACGAAAAACTTTATTGACCCAAATATAATTTAATCGATTTTTAGCCGGTGACAAATTTAATAAGCTTGAAAAAATGACCTTCATACTTTAAGGGAGCGCTTTATGAAACAACAAACCATTTGTTTCATTTACAGAATTTCTTCGTTAAAAACATTTTAAACGGTTTTCGAATTTCTTCACTAGCTAACGAAATTATTTCATTTAAATTACGAACTTTCAAGTTGGGTCAACTATTTTTCTTCATTGATCAAAGTAACTTAATTCTTGGTCCTATAATATTTTTCATGAGGTCCCAAGGAAATACATTGATTGATACTAACAAATTATTTAAAAAATTACATATTTTCGTTGAGCCAGTTAAATTTTCGTTGTGCCAATTAAATTTTCGTTGTATCAATTAAATTTTCGTTGAACCAAGAAAACGGCAATTGATCAAATGAATTTCATTCGGAATTTTACGAAAAATATTTTTTTCAGTGTGTCAATATATCTTAAGTGTGAAAGTTTCTGAGGCCGCTTGTAGTTAGGAAGGATATCGCCGAGTCGGTAAGATTATATGTATGACGTGTCGGTGATTGCCATATTAATTATGAGGTCTGAGAAATCCTTACAAATGATAGGTGGAAGCTGCTGTGGGAATTTGCATTAGAGGAAATAGAAATACACTTCTAGCGAAAGCGTTTCTCTTCCGTCTACGAGTTGAGTATATGTTCATTTCACTTCCAACAGTCACCCATGTAGTTAACGCAATACGTAGCGTCAGCCGGCAGGCAGCAGCGTCTTCATCTCCACATAGGACTTGTCGTTTAATTTGCATTTGGGGAATTAATAAATATACACTCGTAGTATCCTTGTAGATGGATGGATATGGATGTACAAGTTCTGGTTGGTGATGTAATTCCTGAATGTAGGATTATGATTCGTAATATATGTCTCTGTGTCTGTTGTACACATATGTATGTAGATGTATTTCTAAATTGTGAAGGAAACTCACATCACGTAAATTGAATTCAATGTTAAATTAGGTTCATTAGTGGCGCAATCAGAAATTTAATTTATCGAGAAAATGATGACTGTTCTAGGAATTCACTGTGACACATGATAATCAGGTGTGAAATAATGATATAGGTATACATAAATACGTAGGTCGTATAGCATAAAATAAAAATATTATGGTTTTAATGTAGGTCGATGCGGCCATCAATACCACAAATTAGCAAATGCATATCTTCTTATGACATTTAAGAGTAGGCATATGTTTGTAATTTCCCTAAACTATAAATTCAGAAGCATTTAAAGTCAAAACGTCATGTCAGTCAAAAAGAAAAGAATGCCGCAACAATTTAATGCGATCAGATCTAATAATTTGTCGGAACGGGTTATTAAAAATTTTCATTCTTATATCTTTTTACAACTTGATTGTTGAATGGTTAAATTAATTAAAGCAAAAAAGTTCCATTCCAGCATTTAAAAATAAATAGAAAATTAAAATGATTGATTTTGGCTTGATGTATAGGACTGTCATGCCAGGGGTCTCCTGTGCCATCTAATGTCTCTTTCAAGAGTAATAATTCTTGTCATGAAAAGTGCCTTATCAAATTAGCCGTTTGGATTCGGCTTAAAAATGTAGGTCCCCTCAATTCCTGACAACAAAACTCGCACACAGGAATGGTTGAGAGTTTGTGTGGACCACTTTTCAAAAAAAAAAACAGAAATTCAATAAATAGAACGCGAACCAATCGCTTTCCAATATAACACCCGCTGAACGCATTCATCGACATCGATTATTATTTATCGATTCTCGATTCAGAAACTTGCCAAGTTTCCAGAAGGCCAAGGTGGCCATCTTGATTTCCGCCGAGAAGAAATTCTGCCCTTTCGTTTATCAACCTTCGTAAAGAGAGGTCAGCTCTCACGTCATTAAAAGAAAAAATCATTTCTTTAATAAATTTTAATTTTAATTTTGGCAAGTGAAGAAAACATAAAGAAAATAAAACATAAAAAGAACGAAAATTATCCAAAGAAAAAGAAAAGGTGATCACGAAAAGAAAAGCTCCAGAGTAACCGAACTCGTTGACAAAAACGTCTTGCGGCTGGAACAGGTGCAACCACCTGTCTTCCATCTACATATCCATCCATTCGGACGTCTCGAGACTGAAACAGGTGCAACCACCTGTCTTCCATCCACTAATTTTTAAGCGTGACGTCGTCGAGGAATCCAAGACGGAGGCTAGACCCCTGTCTTCAATTCCGAAGAAGCACCGTGGAGGTGACAAATGATCGAAAACCAAAAATACATAATGCAAGCATTAAAGAAGAAAAGTTTATTTAAAGTTAAATTTGAATTTGTTATTAATAAATAATTATATGTGTATGTGTAAAAAAATTTTACCACAAAATTAACAAAAAAAAAAAAAAAAAAGGAAGAGAAGATTAATAAAACTAATAAAACATAAAGTACATATATAAAAAAAATAGAAAAATAAAAAAATTAACGAATAGATAAATATGTACCTACCTACCCTAAAGAAAAATTCATGTTCTTTTACAATCCTACAATCACACATTAATCCATTTCATTCACACATTCATAATTCAAAACGTTCACACATACAAAAATTAATTGCATTTACAGTCATGCATCAACTTAATTTTGTCGTTAATTATTATATTTACTATCTTTTTTTTTTTAATATTAAATATTAAAAATCTTAACGTCATACATTCATATACTTAAACATTCACAAGATTAAACATATACACTTACATACGTTCACACAGTCACACATTTACACTTGCATGCATTACACACTACAAATTTCCATTACACTCAATTTAAGATTCAAACTTATAAGACACAAACAAAACATACAACTTATACAACACAACAAAGCTGCTGTGCACAACATCTTTACTGTGGGGTAAGTCCAAAAAAAAAAATTAAATTTTGTATTTGTATATTACATATTATATAAACATGATCTTACAATATTTACATACATAAAATCATAAAAGTGACAAATGAGAAATACCTAATTGAGTAATTCATGTAGGTACCTCGGGAAATTACGTAACAAAATTTGTTTTGAGTGACAAGTGTTCGCAAACTAACTTGCTTGAATCATAGGGTAAAGTTACTTATGATTAACTTTTGTGAATTTTTTTTTTATTGAATGGGTTTATGATATATTTTATTTAATTCTAAAATTTTTGAAATGATAAAAACAATTTTAATTTTTTTGAAATTCTAATAACGAAAACTACTATAATTATGGAATTAATATAGATTAATCACTTTAATTAGCATATTGTGTAAATTAGATACCACTACTTGAATAAATATAATTATTATAACGTGCAGCGAAACAGTATGTTTTCCTTTTCCTTTTCATTTTCGTTTTTTTGTTTTGAAAGTTAAATCGCTCAAATGATGAGCTATTGAGTTTTTTTTTGAGTGCGCGGGAAAGGAAAGGAAGGGATGATGGGGAAGAGGAATAATTTAGTTTAAGATTTAAACTTCATCTTAGATCAGGGGTCATTGAACTGAGACAATTGAGTGACTCAATGGCCATGGAGTCTCATTGTAATGTAGACGGAGGGAGGGTTACACTCAGGCACCTATTACCACCTAGGGTTGCCAACATCAATTTCTAAGAAAAATTAATATCTTGCGCGAAAAATACTTCATACGATTTTTATTTAACACCCTTTATTTTATTTCGGCATGAAAAATGTGCGGCGGTTCGATAACAGGTACAAGTACCCACCCCACCGACGAGCTACCAATGGCGGTGCAAGCATGCCGAACCGTACCTTGTTGATCGAACACCTCACCCAACGTTCCGTATACCATCCAGGGAATCCTGTGGTCTTGGATGTGTTGATAGGGAAAAGGCAGACCATCGCTGATTGTTGGATGAGATTAGACTTCGTCAATTTATTTGATGGGGTTTCCGTTACACAGGTGGCGCCCAACGAGTGAGGCCCGACTGCCCGAAGGATACCATTTATGCAAATCTTAAAGCATATGACCTACATGATCCAATAGATCAACAAATACAGATCACTTAATTTGTACATTTGATATCTCTTCCAGTTAAAATCGATTTCAATTGCTTGTGCTTAAGTTTTATTATAATGTTTGTTTTCAAATTTATTTACTTTTCGTACGTTGGTAGGTACATCCCTTAGTTTCGGCTATATAGGTAAGCTTTACTTTGAGAAGTGTTTCAACTTACCGAAAACAAAAAGAAAGAATATTTAAACGAGTTCTAGTCGAAAAGTTTTATGTCCGAGAGTTTTTAGGTACTTTGTTTACGAAATCTCTGTCCGTTGCATAGACATTTTAGATTTGAACTTCACGCTTTGTACATCTGTTTGATAACAATAATCATGGACGACCGGGATTATGCAGTTCAAGTTAACTTTTATCCGACTGTTGCGCCCAAGGTTATTATCAAACGAAGCAATTATAATCGACACAAAACATACAGTCCCACTTGATGTTGAAAGGAATCGATGAATAAATACATACATACATAATGAAGCCATAATATCCAGTGAAATATCTCTTTATTATATTAAACGGCCTAAGTATGAAGAAGTTGTTTTTAACGTTCATCTCAGTTGCGATAATATATATGAGTGCATATAAGCTATCTATTTTGAATTCAATAAGCGTTAATTTCTTAGAGATTTTTTTTTTCCATCATCCTTTTTAACTTTTCCCAGCACGAATGAAATACACAACAATATATACACATATACATATAAATACGTCGTTACATTTGATTTTTGTACTGATTTTTTTTGTCATTTCAAACTTGATTTGAACTTGATTGTCTTGATTCAATTTGTTTATACCAAACGTATGCTATTGCAAGTCTTCAGTCTTACTTGATTAAAATTTCGTTTTAATTCGATTTTTTTTAAAAACATTTTTCCAAGTTACATTTTTATTATTTTGGAAAAGAGAGTTTTTAGTTCTTTTCTTGATCTTTGCGTTAAATTTCTTTTGTTGATTTATAAAAAAAAAAAAAAAAAAAAAAAAAAAAAAAATGGCACCTTCTCGCGATAAGTCTAAAGACAAATCGAAAGATAAAGCGAACGAAAAAACAAGCACTAGTTCACGTACTCGTATAGGGCTTAACTCAGAACCAGGATCCTCAAATAGTGCTCCATCAACTAGCGCTGTTGATGAAGACCAGAGTCACTATGGTCAAGAACAAAACCCTGTCGTTGATGGTCAAAACAATGATCATTCAGAAAGAACTGAAGCTCATGAACCAATTAATTTTAATGAAAGTTTGCAAAGATACATAACCAATATAGCAAATGCGACAATCGGTTTAAGTAGAGCAGAAGATTTGAGAACTAGACAAGCTGAATACGAAGTAGAGAGAACAAAAATGCGTGAAGAAATTGTAAATACTATTCGGGATACTTTGAGCGCTTTAACTCCTGCTCCTCGTTCGCGACCTTTTCCTGATTTACCTCATCCCGAGAATCACAGTACTGTTCGTCCTGGTACGAGTTCAGATGAAAATCTGGAGCATCCTCATTTAAGCGAAAATGCTGAAAACTTTTTGAGCCAGTTGAACAATCTTAATTTGAATGCTCCAACGCCTAGTCCAGGTAATGCACTTTCATCTCACGGTTCGATTCGAGCGGTGGCATTTCACAAATGGGGTTTGAAATTTGACAACGTTAGAATGACGATTGATGATTTCTTAATCCGTTTGAAAAGATTAAAGACTAGCTACAACGTTTCCTGGGAAGACATTTTTCTTCACTTCCACCTCTTTGTAACTGGAGCTGTTGAAAGTTGGTTTTGGACATTTCTGAAAACTAATCCAAACGCTAACTGGCAGAGCCTAGAGTTCGCTTTGATAGAGCAATATCGAAGCATAGAGACGGATTCAGAATTGTCAAGGAAGATGTTCGACAGACGTCAAGGCCCCAATGAAAGTTTTGACGAATTTTATAATGCTATTCTAGTAATGAATGCTCGTCTTCACTCTCCAAAATCGAGAAAAGAGTTAATCGATCTAATTAAACAAAATGTGAAGAGAAGGACAGGAGAACTTCTCATTACGTTCTCGACCCAGAGTTTGGCAGAAATGGTTTACGTATGTAGATCAATAGAAAAGCATGCCCAAACTCATAGTGAAAGCTTTCGACAGAAACCATTTTTACAAAACAGTATAAAAAAACAGGTCAGCGAAATTGAAACAGTTTCAGAAGAAGCGTTTGAAATTGAAGCTTTAAACATTTCGAATTCAAATTTAGCAAAGTACACTTGTTGGAACTGCAAGAATAAGGGTCATTCGTTCGTACAGTGCCCAGATCCTCAACGGAATCTATTCTGTTATAAATGCGGCCAGGAAAACGTAACAACCCCCAACTGTTCTCACTGTTCGGGAAAACCGAAACAGGGCAATACGTCCGCCGGAGCGTTTTGTCCTGCGAGAACAAATCCGGATCCAAAATAAACGAAGAGAATTCAATTTCAAAATTTACAACAAAATCTAATAATATACCTGACTTATCTTTACCTGAACTGTCCAATGAACTGGAAGGTTCAAAAACACTTGATTTTTCGAATCAACCTGAACCTTCAAAAACACCTTCTAATAACAATCAACCTGTAATTAAAAAACCACTTGACCAGACGAAAACACTAGATTTCTCTAATGATTCCGAATCCAATAATTCAATTAAAATTCTTAAACGACCTACCGCCGAAAATATTCAAAACTCTTGTCCATCTAGAAATATCGTACCGCTTCATGAAAGGATAAGAAATTATTACGAAGCTCGTAATAGAATTATGGTTCCTGTTTCTAAAAAATTAACAAAGTTGAGAGATCGTTTTAAGAATAAAAGAAAAATTCATAAAGAAATTTGTTCTAGTATAATTTGTAATAGTGAAGACCCAAGACCATATGCAAATGTGTCAATTTTTGGAAAGCCAATGCTTGGTCTATTAGATAGCGGTGCTAGTATTAGTTGTCTAGGTAAAGGGTGCTTGGAACTTATTCAAAATTTAGGATTACCATACAAAAACTTTAAATCTATTGTTAAGACCGCGAGTGGACAGATGCAACAAATTATAGGGGAGCTAACAATCGAGATAACCTACAAACAAGAAACCAAGAAGATGAAGATGTACTTAGTTCCATCTCTCGAACAACCATTGTATCTTGGCATAAACTTCTGGAAACTATTCCAAATTGCTCCACAGATAATCTCGGAAATTTGTCCGTTTTCGTCATATAGAATAAGTGATCCAAACGCTCACGAACTGTCAAATGATCAAACCAAAGCAATGGAACAAGTTATAAGTTTGTTTCCGTCTAATGCCAAAGAAGGGCTTGGACGGACAACACTCGAAAAACACACAATAAACACAGGCGATACCGAGCCCATTAAACAACGGCATTATCCCGTGTCTCCTGCCATTCAAAAACTAATGTACGAGGAACTGGATAGAATGTTGGCGTTAGATGTAATCGAAGAAAGCGAAAGTGCTTGGAGCTCTCCAGCGGTTCTGGTACGTAAGCCAGGAAAAAACCGCTTATGTCTCGATTCCAGGAAGCTCAACAAAGCAACGAAAAATGACGCCTATCCTTTTCCCAACGTAGAGAATCTTTTGAGTCGTCAAGCGGATACACATTACATTAGTAGTGTGGATCTAAAAGACGCTTTCTGGCAAATTCCTCTTTCGGAAGAGTCACGAGAGAAAACTGCGTTTTCTGTGCCCGGTAGACCCTTATATCAATTCAAGGTCATGCCCTTTGGCTTATGCAATGCTGCCCAGCGCCTTTGTAGACTAATGGACAAAGTGGTACCTAACGAATTGAAACAATTCATCTTTGTTTATTTGGATGATCTTTTGGTGGTTTCAGAAACGTTTGAAAAGCATATTACTATATTACGCACATTAGCATCACTCTTACGTAAAGCTGGTCTTACTATTAACATACAAAAGTCCAAGTTCTGTTTTAAGGAACTTCGTTACTTAGGATTTATAGTTGGTGGAGGGTGTATTAAAACTGATCCGGACAAGGTTTCGGCTATAAAACACTTCCCGATACCGAAAACACCTAAGCAAGTAAGAAGATTTCTAGGTTTATCAGGTTGGTATAGACGTTTCGTCCCTAATTATTCTTCCCTAGCTGCACCAATAACAGACACCTTAAAAAAACATAAGAACTTTGAATTTCCTAATGAAGCTATGGAGGCTTTCGAAAAGTTGAAAACTGCGTTGACTACCGCTCCAGTCTTAGTCAATCCGGACTTTAACAAGCCCTTCATTATATCATGTGATGCGTCGTCAACTGGCGTAGGTTGCGTCCTCAGTCAGTTGGATGATAATGAATTGGAAAGACCAATTTACTACTACTCCTACAAACTTAACCAAGCACAGCGTAACTATAGTGTTACTGAACTTGAATGTTTAGCTGCTGTTTTGGGGGTAGAAAAGTTTCGACCGTATGTTGAAGGCCATCAATTTACTATTATTACTGACCATTCAAGTCTTAGATGGCTCATGAACCAAAAAGATTTGTGTGGCAGGTTAGCACGTTGGAGTTTAAGGTTACAACGATTTTCTTTCGTAATTGAGCATCGAAAGGGCTCGCAAAATGTTGCACCAGACGCTCTTTCCAGAGTGTTTGCAGCCGATGAACTCGCAGCAATTTCAAAGAGCGACGTTAACAATTCCGAGGTTTTACAAATCGATTTGTCAGATCCTTCATTTAAATCAGAAGAGTACCTGAAGTTGATCGACACAATCAACCAAAACCAGAATCAGTTACCTGATCTCCAAGTTTCGGAGAACTATGTGTACAAGAAGGTTAAACACTCAACGGGAAATCCAATTGAAGATGATCGTACCTGGAAATTGTGGATTCCAACGGCGTTAACCAACCACCTTATCCGTCTAGCTCATGATCCACCCCTCGCTTCGCATGGTGGATTTACGAAGACATTGTATCGCCTCAGAGACCGATTTTACTGGCCTAATATGGCGGTTCAAGTAAAATCATTTATAGGGGACTGCATCGTCTGTTAAACCACCAAGGCTCCGAATTCCATACTTAGACCACCTATGGGCCAATCATTCATTGTCGATAAGCCTTTCCAGCATATATATGTAGACTTTTTGGGTCCTTATCCAAGGTCAAAGAAGGGAAACATATATATTATAGTTTGCTTAGATCAGTTCACAAAATTCGTTATAGCAAAACCTTTGAGAAAAGCAACCTCAGAATCAGCTATAGAATTTTTAGAGACAAATGTATTTTCTTTATTTGGCGTACCAGAGTCTCTCCTATCGGACAATGGGAAGCAATTTGTTAGCAAAGAGTTCTCCAAGTTCTTAGAGTTCTATGGTACAAAGCACATACGAACCGCTTCATACGCTCCTCAAGCTAACGCGAGTGAGCGTGTAAATCGCTCGATACTAGCTGCTATAAGAGCATACATAAGTGCAGAACAGTCTAATTGGGATAAATGTCTTGTTTCAATCTTGAGTGCTTTGAGATCCACTGTCCATTCAGCGATTGGCATGTCTCCTTTTGAAGCCTTATTCGGGCAATCAAAAGTAGAACATGGCTCGGACTATGCTCTACTTCGAAAGCTAAATATTTTAAACAATTCCGAAATCAATATCTTGCCAAAAGCTGTTAAAATGAACATGCTACACAACCGCATCAAGGAGTCTTTAGCACAAGCTCATAAAATATATGAGAAAACGTACAACACTCGTAGCAAAACATGTTGCTATTCGGTTGGCCAATTAGTTTTTAAAAGAAACTTTGTGTTAAGCGATAAGTCTAAAAATCGGAACTCCAAATTGTGTCCTAAATTTAATCAAGCCAAAATTAAGAAAATTGTCAGCAACAATCTCTATGAATTAGAAGACCTTGACGGAAAATCATTAGGAATAGTGCATGCTAAGGATATACGAACTTAATTTAAATTTGTTTTCTTAATTATTGTGAACAACAACATTCAAGGATACATACAGAAAAGAAAAAAAAAAATACTTTTCAGTCACTGTGGCGTATGCTTACTTTTTTTTTGCGAAATTCAAAAGTAGTCCTTTTCCATTCCATTTTCATGTCAATGTTGACATGAATTTGCAATGTTGTGTGTGGACCACTTTTCAAAAAAAAAAACAGAAATTCAATAAATAGAACGCGAACCAATCGCTTTCCAATATAACACCCGCTGAACGCATTCATCGACATCGATTATTATTTATCGATTCTCGATTCAGAAACTTGCCAAGTTTCCAGAAGGCCAAGGTGGCCATCTTGATTTCCGCCGAGAAGAAATTCTGCCCTTTCGTTTATCAACCTTCGTAAAGAGAGGTCAGCTCTCACGTCATTAAAAGAAAAAATCATTTCTTTAATAAATTTTAATTTTAATTTTGGCAAGTGAAGAAAACATAAAGAAAATAAAACATAAAAAGAACGAAAATTATCCAAAGAAAAAGAAAAGGTGATCACGAAAAGAAAAGCTCCAGAGTAACCGAACTCGTTGACAAAAACGTCTTGCGGCTGGAACAGGTGCAACCACCTGTCTTCCATCTACATATCCATCCATTCGGACGTCTCGAGACTGAAACAGGTGCAACCACCTGTCTTCCATCCACTAATTTTTAAGCGTGACGTCGTCGAGGAATCCAAGACGGAGGCTAGACCCCTGTCTTCAATTCCGAAGAAGCACCGTGGAGGTGACAAATGATCGAAAACCAAAAATACATAATGCAAGCATTAAAGAAGAAAAGTTTATTTAAAGTTAAATTTGAATTTGTTATTAATAAATAATTATATGTGTATGTGTAAAAAAATTTTACCACAAAATTAACAAAAAAAAAAAAAAAAAAGGAAGAGAAGATTAATAAAACTAATAAAACATAAAGTACATATATAAAAAAAATAGAAAAATAAAAAAATTAACGAATAGATAAATATGTACCTACCTACCCTAAAGAAAAATTCATGTTCTTTTACAATCCTACAATCACACATTAATCCATTTCATTCACACATTCATAATTCAAAACGTTCACACATACAAAAATTAATTGCATTTACAGTCATGCATCAACTTAATTTTGTCGTTAATTATTATATTTACTATCTTTTTTTTTTTAATATTAAATATTAAAAATCTTAACGTCATACATTCATATACTTAAACATTCACAAGATTAAACATATACACTTACATACGTTCACACAGTCACACATTTACACTTGCATGCATTACACACTACAAATTTCCATTACACTCAATTTAAGATTCAAACTTATAAGACACAAACAAAACATACAACTTATACAACACAACAAAGCTGCTGTGCACAACATCTTTACTGTGGGGTAAGTCCAAAAAAAAAAATTAAATTTTGTATTTGTATATTACATATTATATAAACATGATCTTACAATATTTACATACATAAAATCATAAAAGTGACAAATGAGAAATACCTAATTGAGTAATTCATGTAGGTACCTCGGGAAATTACGTAACAAAATTTGTTTTGAGTGACAAGTGTTCGCAAACTAACTTGCTTGAATCATAGGGTAAAGTTACTTATGATTAACTTTTGTGATTTTTTTTTTTATTGAATGGGTTTATGATATATTTTATTTAATTCTAAAATTTTTGAAATGATAAAAACAATTTTAATTTTTTTGAAATTCTAATAACGAAAACTACTATAATTATGGAATTAATATAGATTAATCACTTTAATTAGCATATTGTGTAAATTAGATACCACTACTTGAATAAATATAATTATTATAACGTGCAGCGAAACAGTATGTTTTCCTTTTCCTTTTCATTTTCGTTTTTTTGTTTTGAAAGTTAAATCGCTCAAATGATGAGCTATTGAGTTTTTTTTTGAGTGCGCGGGAAAGGAAAGGAAGGGATGATGGGGAAGAGGAATAATTTAGTTTAAGATTTAAACTTCATCTTAGATCAGGGGTCATTGAACTGAGACAATTGAGTGACTCAATGGCCATGGAGTCTCATTGTAATGTAGACGGAGGGAGGGTTACACTCAGGCACCTATTACCACCTAGGGTTGCCAACATCAATTTCTAAGAAAAATTAATATCTTGCGCGAAAAATACTTCATACGATTTTTATTTAACACCCTTTATTTTATTTCGGCATGAAAAATGTGCGGCGGTTCGATAACAGGTACAAGTACCCACCCCACCGACGAGCTACCAATGGCGGTGCAAGCATGCCGAACCGTACCTTGTTGATCGAACACCTCACCCAACGTTCCGTATACCATCCAGGGAATCCTGTGGTCTTGGATGTGTTGATAGGGAAAAGGCAGACCATCGCTGATTGTTGGATGAGATTAGACTTCGTCAATTTATTTGATGGGGTTTCCGTTACAAGTTGTAAGTCACTAGGACCCAGTTCTTAACGGATTGTGGCCCCACTAAATTTATTAAGTTTTTTTAGACTCAAAAAATTGGGAAGAAGGATAAAGTATTTTCTTAGCTTTTAAACGATGTGTTGATGTCAGCCTACTGTATTTAATAACATTATTTGGGCAAGTTTTCTCTAAATCCACTGAAACGATTCTAATAAAATTAAGTATTTCTTCTAAGTTCCTTTTTGGTTTTAAGGTATTAAAGTAGGATTAAACTATCTTATCCACTTTTTGTCCATTTGCATTTAAAAAGCGTGAAAATCAGGGGAGGTGGAATTATAATCATAATCTATTTATAATTGTACAATTTAATCATTTGACATATTATTTAAGGGTTCTTTGTGATTTTAAATCTAATGAAATCAAAATCAACGGTAGACTAATTCTAACACAAAAGTTTTTATGAAATATTGATGTCTTGTTTTTAGTACACCAGGTAAACTTCTAGCGAAAAACCCTTAAGGGGATATTACTACCCTTGTAAACACAGTGTGAGCATTGAAAAAGAGAATGAGGGTTTAAATAGAGTTGTCGGTGCACATTGGTTTTGAATCTCGGAATATTGCAATGACTGGGAAAGACAGGGTGTGGTAAGACATTACACATTCGTGTAGTACGGCTAAAGAACTAATCTCTGTACTTGACAGTACGACCAAATTTGGGCTCGAGGGTATACTGATGAGCATTTCTATAGGAGCGCGTATTAGGGTTGAACTATTTAAGGGGACGAATGCTGGCTGGATACTTCTGTAAAGCATAAATCGTTAAAACAACGCAACGTTAAAAAGGGGAAAACAAGAAACTTTACGACGATGTTCACCGACGTAAATAAAAAAATTATGATATTATCAGTTTATCACCAATCAATTTAAATGATCTACGTTCAATATTGTCTAAGAGGCTTAAGTAAGTTGCAGGAGCACCAGCCCAGTGATGGGAGTTATACTCAGGCTTTGGCAGTATGTAAGTCTTGTAGATAACAGCTAGAGCAGAGGGAAAGAAAAACTTCTTGCATATTCTTAGGAAACATAAACATCTTGCCGTATTTTTGGAGTTGGTGATTCACGTACCGAGAATATCGAGATTATCAGTTTCATTGATGCAAGTACCTCCATGGGGTATCGCTTTAACGATACAAGACAGCATTGGTTTTCGAGGAATTAAATTCCACGCAGTTTTTTATGTCCCATAGTATCTACAATGCTGTTTAGGTCAAAATTTAATAAGATTATCATATTTTGTAGTTGCAGTTCCACATTCGAAGAAGAAAGATGTCTGAAAACGAATATGAAAAGCTAAAAGTTCTTTCTTCAGCGAAAAAATGTATTGAATAAGAAGTTGCACACAGGAGATCAATAATATAAATGAGAAAGAGTGTTGGAGACTAAACAGAGCCCTGGGGCATACTATTATTTAGTATGTGGTTTTCAGACTTAAACCCATCCAATACCATTGGTATTGAACGATCCGAAACGTTATTTCTATAATCCCATGAAGGAGCGATTTATAAGAAAAACGAAGTCAGGCATTTTTGCTAAGAGAGCCTGATGCCAAATCGTATAAAAGTTTGTTTAAATATCAAGTGCAATAATCTTATTTACTCCAAAACGATGTAAAGATTTACTCGGCTGTTTGGTGAGATGAATCATTATTATTGCTGCGCAAGCCGTACTGAGATATTTCTTAAGCTGATAACTAGTTTGATTCCCAGGAGTATCAAACTTGTGATCATATCAGCGCTGGCATCAACGACACAATCTAGGAAGCATCCTGAAATAATTATTGGGAACGTCCTTGTTGGCTTTCTTGTATTGCCAAACATTTTTCATAGCAGCCCTTTCTTTAATTGGAATAATATACATATATTCAGATTTTTATTATATAAGTTTTTAAGATTCTAAAACACACATTTTTAGGCAGTTAAGAATGATTGGAAACACTGAAAAAATACATTTATTAATTAGTTTTCTTGCGAATTACGAAACATTTGTTTACATTTACTCCTAATAGAAATTTTAAATCAATTAGCGACCTCTGACATGGTTTTCGAGTCTTAAGAATCGCTTTTTAATGATATAATAAAAAAAACCATTGGTATTTCTCTTTCAAGCTTGCCTTTACCATACAATTTTGTCCTAGGCTTATTCTGAGACATTTCTTTTGCTAGATATAATTTTGTACCAATCGACATTGGAATCAGCTTTTCTCATTTACGGAGACAACAATTTTCCATTATGGTCTTTGCTTTGAAACAACAGTTTAGAAATAATGATTAGTTTGCCAGAGTCAAAAAGGCTTAATAGACCATTAAATATGTCGAAAAGAGAGTTAAGTTATGTCACCAAAATACTATCTTTCTTTCTTAGGTTTTTAACTACTTATGAGCACCATCTTATTCGATTTCTATGGATTTTTGAAAAAGTCCAACAATACAATTTGATATTTCATGTAAACCACACTTATAATGACATTTAAAGATTTCACAACAAAATGCCAAAATGTTAAATGTGATAAATCGGACCGATTAAAATAACTTTCAATGGCAGATTAATAACACTATGGTATGCTAATTATTTAATTTTCAAAAGAGGTGGTAAAAGTTGTAGCCATGACTATGAAAATTGTATGGTACTTTAAATCTTTCCCGAATCTCGAAAAGCTGATGTAACTATCAAAAATTGTTTTTTTTTTAACTTCCCATAGGAAGTTATTGTAATGTGTCCGAATTGTCGAATTGAAAATTTTGACATTTCTCGACGTTTCAACGTCCCTAGAGTCGAAATGAAAGATTTTTAGAAAGATTTCTGTGCGTGCGTGTGTACGTACGTTCGCGACGTTTTTATTGTCGTCCATAGCTCAAGAACCAGAAGAGATATCGACTTCAAATAAATTTTGTTATACAGATAATAAGGCAGAAAGATGCAGAAAGGGCTCTCAAGAAATTGCGTGAGTGGTTTTTTTTAGCAGTTTAAAAAAAAGTTGAAAATGTTGGTTAACCCTAAATATCTCATGAACCAATGACGCTAGAGACTTGAATTAAATTTTATATTATATATTGTGACTTGATACAAAACAAGTATATTTTTGGAAAAAAATCCAACTGACGGTTTTTTTATAAATCAAAAAAAAAATAAAAAAAAAATTTTGTCACCTCGAAAATTTTACGACTAAAATATGATTTCATCTCCAAAACAATTTTGTGCAACGAAAAATAATGTTTTTGACATCTGATGAAATTTTGAGAAAAATCTAACTGACACTTTTTTTTTATAAAAAATAAAAACCTAAAAAAAACATTACTCAAAGTTGGTAAAAATTGAATTTCGACTCAAATATATTTTTAAAAATTTAAGATTATGACTTCGAACTTATTTTTTCTTAAGACCTTGGCTTTAAACTAGTTTCAGTTTTTTTTTAAATATTGTTGTCACCATTAAGTTACATTTTGAGATAAAGCGAATTGACAGTTTTTTTTACAAAAAATATAAACCTACAAAAAAATAATAAAAGTTGGTAAAAATTGGTTTTCGACTCAAATATCTTTTCAAAGCTTTGAGATATTGGCTTTGAACTACTTTTATCTTTCATAAAATATTGTTGTCAACATTCAGTAAAATTTAAAAAAAATCGAATTGACAGTTTTTTTACAAAAAATTAAAAACCGAAAAATAAAAATAATAAAAGTTGGTAAAAATTGGTTTTCGACTCAAATATCTTTTTAAAATTTAAAAAGATTGGCTTCAAACTAATTTTACTGACAGAAAATATAATTTTCGACATTTAGTAAATTTTGTATTAAAATCAACGGTCAGCTTTTTTCATAAAGAAAAATAAAATCTACAAAAAATAGTACACAAATTTGGTAAAAAATGGTATTCGGTTCTCGAAAAATAGAAGGTATTGACTTTAAATTAATTTCATTCATTCAATTTGTATGTGTTTATATAAGAAATAAAAACTCTATTTCTGAACAGAAATAGATTTTGAAATCATACTATTTCATCATATCCAAAATTTTGTTGGTTATTTTATTTTAAGTTCTACACTCTTACAAGTAAGAGCTAATTTTTTTAGTGTATTTTTTGTATTGTGTTTACTTATGTACATATTTGTAAAATAAAATAAATAAGAACATACATTTTGAAAGATGTTTGTCAAAATAACTATGCTGCCAAAAATTATTCATTTGCACACTGAGGCGTATACGTACTTTTTTATATGTATTAAATTAAAAAAAAATTAATAAAATTTCACTGTAGTATCCTTAACTGTCATGCCAGAGGTCTTGGGTTCAATCGCTGCCTGTGCCACCTTAGTTTTTTTTTCATGGGTTCTGCGTCTTGCGATTAATTGACAAATCCTCCAAGAGTAATTCTTGTCACAAAAAAGTGCTTTCTGAAATTAGCCGTTCAGATTCAGCATTTAAACTGTAGGTCTCTACCATCCCTGCAATTACTCGCACACAGGAGTAGTTGAAAGTTGTAAGTCAATAAGCCCTAGTACTTTAGGGGCTGTTGATCCAACTTAGTCATTTATTTTTAATAACATTTAGAATTTCAATTAAAGTTTGCGATGAATTAAAAGACTGACTCGCTCCAGAAATGAAAATAATTTTTCAAAATTATTTTCCAAGGTATTTTGTACACCTTAATTAATGTGGTCAATAGAAATGTTTAAAAAATTGGTCACAAACGATAGCACAATAATACCTTATAAAAGGTTCACTGAAAACCATTGAAGATGTAAAATAACCATATTTTTAAGATGAAATAAGAAACTTTTTTATTTTCAAACAAAATCAAAACCCGTAGCCCATTAGAATTCATTAAAGCTTTAACCAAACCTCCAAAAGTTATCTTATCCATTTTACTTTCTCTGTGTATAAAACTAAATGTATATATTTTCACATCTTGAATAAATACCACCATCCAATTTATAACGAATCTTTTTCGTAAGTTTAGAAGAAGAAGTAAGAAAAGAAAGAAAAACTCAACAATTCCTTTCGCCATTAATAATCCTAAGTGCCTATCTTAGACACTTTATGTGCGAAACAATCACTCATCTTGTTCCCCGCATTTTTTCCTCCATATCACCGTCACTATCATCATCGTCATCGTCATGTGAAATCAGACACGTGTACATATAAAAGAAGAAAGCAAAATCAAGGAAGTATTACGTACAAAGATATAGCTTTTTGTATCAATCTTGATATGGATAAATTTTCATATATAATCATGAACAATCGAAGAAAGGAGAGACGAGTTTCTAATATCAAAATGTAGGCATCCATTATTTAGAAACTCTCATATTATCTAGATGTACCTATCTACCCCCCCCCAACAAAAAAAAAAAAGCTGAAAGATAAATAGCCTGAGTCTTCATTCATTCTAGATGAACATTCACTCCACTCACTAATTTATCGATGACAAATTGTCAAGCCCGGAAAAACCATTTATTTGTTTTTGAGATTTTTTGTAGTTGTTAATCTAATTCAGTTGTATTATTTGATACAAACCATATTACTTCCAATGATCCTTGAAGGACCTCTCGTCGTCGTCGTCGTCGTCTTCGACTTTCTCATTCATGTTCATTACTACAAATTTTTATAAGCCATGTATCTTAACTGCTGCGGAGAAAACAATAGTATCCTTCAAAATGTACCAGGATAGTCAAGACAAAACGAAAAAAAAGAATAAGTATAAAACATCCTTAGAGCGCAAAAATCAGGATGTTCTTGGATAAATGTATAGTTTCCTGGAGAAAAAACAAAATATATGGAACACTATTTGCTCAACATTTAGTGAACACGGCTTTGGTTTTATAATATATCCTTCGAACAGGACACGAAAAAAAGGATGTTATATTCTCTTTTTTTTCAAGAGAAAACCTCCTGTTTCCTTCCTGTGTTCAGTTAAAAGTTATCCCAGTTATTATGGAACAATATTTGGCCAATTTATTATCCTTTCCACCAGACACTCTTTCCCAACCCCCACACACGCTGAAGCTCATATGTTCGTCTATATTCACAACCGGAACAAAGATGTAATATGTTCTTGTTTTGTTATAGAGAAAAGTGTAGGTATAGATGAAAGGCAACAGGAGTTCAGCTCGAAACCTCGACCAAAAAACAACGAGCGCAGAACAACCCCATCCCTGTATAACAGGAGAAAGAACATAAGACTAAGTGGATTATTATACAAAATATAACCGTTTTAGGTATTTTTTCGTCTACTCTTGTTTAAGCTGCGGAGTCGTCCTTTTTTCTTTCTTGCTGCCAGCCATCCAGCCAGAAGCGTACATATATCCTTTTTAGTGGGTGATTCCCATGTGATGTTCCTTTTCACATCGTTATTGCTGTCAATTTACGAGGAAAAATGTTTTTTTTTATTTTTCTCAATCTCTCTCAGTTTCAGGATAACGAAGCCAGTTGGGTCAGTTTATCTTGATGCACTGCTTTAAGACTCTCTAAGCAGTAGTGCAGCACGAGTCGAGTATACAAAAATACAAACAAAATAAAAGGACACAGCATGTAGCGCAGTGCAGCGCAGCGGTCCTTCGACTTACAACCAACACCCCCCCCCCCCTCCCTAGAGGGAAGATATCCAGATATCTCTTCCTTTGCTGGTACATTACTAATGGCAAATATGTTTTTGTGAGAGGGCATTATGCATGTATACAAAAATATGCATGCATAGTATACTCGTGCATATTATCCTGTAACATCTCGATCGGCATGACTAAAGCTCGAGAAATGCATGTTAGTTTTTACTTTTTAACTTTTACAGAAAATTGGAATATTCCTGCAGGATTGCTGTGCACTTAAGTTGTGACATACTCTGCTCTACTCAGAATCAGACTCAGGCTCAGGCCAGGACTACCTTGAGCTTATTTTGTATATTTTTATTTTAGTTAAGCAATTCCTTGCAGCAGCGAAACGACTGAAACGACGACGACGACGTCATAAATTTATAATCGAGGAAAAGAGAGTATAAGGTTCGCTGTTTTTCTTTTTTTAGTGTGGGGGGGCAGGGGGGGTTTGGTTGGTTTGATGCGATGTGCTTTGCATATAGACAATATTACACTAGGTACTACTCTTGCCTCATGCATATGGGAGTGTAGAAATTTTTAATAATTTATTTTCCAAGATGCTCATAGCCATCATTTTGCTGCAGCTTCTAAGTCTATATACAACAAATAAAAATAAAACAGGTTAAGAGATGTCTTACGGTCTTATACGGTGGTGTGTATATCGGAGCATGATGCGGAAAGGATATGGCAGTGGTGCAGGACATAGCTGCAATCATGATGTACTACTTGTTTAATATTTAAGCTCTCTTTTGCCCACACGAGACGGTTTAAGTGTCAATGTTTGATTTCAAAAATTAGAAAAGCACTCATATCAGAAGTACAAAATCATATTTACAGCAGATATTACAAGTGTACATAGTACTTTTTACACCTGTATGGTAAAGGAAATTGTTTCTATGTAAAAGATGCTTTTAACTTGACGTATGGGGTAGGTTTACGTATATGTAGTATATTGATTTCAATTCAAAAGAAGATGTTAAGATTTTTATCAAATCGAACCCTATCATCATGGGGTGTGATGAAAAGGTATACGACATATTGCCAATAAGAATTCCCTTTGACAGTTAGACCGTTATCTGAATTGGAATCGACTTTGATGCATAGATAGATTTGGTTTCAAAACATGGAACAGTTTTATGTGAATTTATAAAGAGGGAATTTTTTAACTATCTTATGTAAAACTATTGAAGAATATGACTTGGAAAATATGTGGTTTCAACAGACGGTACCACATGCAACACAACTCGAGCGAATATGGCTTTATTGCAAGAGACATTTCCTGACCGCATAATTTCTCGTCGTGGTGATATCAACTGGCCACCAAGATCATGCGATTTGACACCGATGGACTGCGATTTCACATCGGTGGGGCTACGCGAAAAATCGTGTTTATGCAGATAAACAATTAACTCTTGAGCACTTAAAAACCAACATTTCTCAAGTTATGGCACAATATGTGTCAAAAAGTTGTCGAAAATTACCTCAAAAGAATTGATGCTAGCAACACTGCGTGGTGATCATTTAAATGATGCATTGTTTCACACATATTATCAACGTTCAATCTTTATAATAAAAATATAATATGTGTTTTATTTACGTTTACCTTTGAAACCGCAAGATGGATAACCCTGTACTAGAGCTTTGGACAAATAAAAGCCTTGTTAAGTTAAGCTAGACCAGAAGGAGTAAAAACCTACTTGCATTGTCGAAAAAACCTTAAACACTTAAGAGTGGTTTTTGGCGATGGAGAAGTGTTACGTTTTGCGACAGTAGACATCATTGAGTTTTTGAAGCATTAAATTCTACACTGTTTTTGATTCCCCATTGGATAATGCTGTCAAGATCAGAATTTAATGAGCTTATCACATGCTGCTGTTGGTAGTCCACATCCAAAGGACAAGGATGAGAATCTAAAAACGAATAGGAAAAGCTGAGGATACTGTGATCATCGAATGAAGTTTCAGACTCAAAATCATTTATAACAATAATAAGCAAGAGTGTTGATAGAGACACAAGGGAGCCCTGGGGCACACCAGCGCTTATTTTATGGATATGTAATTTCTAAACCAACAAAGAAGAGATTCATCAATACCAAATGCGTACGCATTTTTAATAACAAAGCTTGTTACCAAACTCTTTGAAAGTGCAATAATCTTACTTTCTCCAAAACGATGTAAAGATTTGTTCCCCTGTTTGGTAAAATAAACCATAGATCGCCAGTAGATCTATCGCTACGAAGAACGTACCGCCGCCGGCCGGCCGGCCGTCCATCAAAAAGCTTTGGTTCATCAAGACATTTCTTAAGCTGAATAAATTAATCAGCGTTTCCATGGCCTTAAAAAAAGTGGATGTTAGTGCTATCGATCGATAATTTGATGGATAAGAAGATTCCAATTTTTTTGGGATTGGCTGAACAAATGCTGTTTTCCGACTACTCGAAACTATCCAAGAAAAATAGGATAAATGGAACAGCTTACGCTGTAGTTTTGGTAATGTGGAAGAACACCTTTTATAGCGGGGATACCATCTGGACCAGCGGTTTTATGTATGTTAAGATCTTTTAGGACTCTCGCTTACGAGTACGAAAAAAGATTGGTCCCATATAATCATTAACGCGCTCAAGATGTGGAGAAGAAATAACACTATCATCACAGATAATAATTTTATACAGATGTCTCATCCCTGCAGGAAAAAATGAAACATTTTTTTCCCTTAACAGACAAGCCTTAACAGACAAGAGCTTTTAAAAATAAATCTGAAAAAGCTCTTTTTGCCTTGCATATTTTCTTTTTCTTTTTTTTCTCTTCTCTTTGTCATTTTGTTTTCCAATGAATACAAAAACAAAGTTCGGTCCATTGGAAACAAATGTAAACAACAACAACCCTATTTTTTACAAGGAAGTATATGGGAGTTGATGTAGGTTATGTCTGTATCTTGTTTTTTTATGCGCGTTTGGTGCGTAGAAGAAGAAAGAGTTGATCATTTTTGTTTATTTTTTTGTGAATGTTAGATTGTTAGGTGTCCGGTAAGGAGAATAGAAGAAGTTGCTTGTGTATTGATATATGAAAATTGTGTGGGCAAGTAGGGACAAGTGAATGTGCACATGACTTGGTTTCTGTGTTTTCTATTTTTAACTTCCCATAGGAAGTTATTGTAATGGGTCCGATTTGTCGAATTGAAAATTTTGACATTTCTCGACGTTTCAAGGTCCCTAGAGTCGAAATAAAAGATTTTTAGAAAGATGTCTGTGCGTGCCGTGCGTGGCTGTGTACGTACGTCGTCCATAGCTCAAGAATTTTGAGAAAAATCAAGTTAACATTTTCCTTACAAAATATAAAAACATTATCTACTAAAACTTAGTAAAAATTTACTTTCGACTCAAATATGTTTACAAATTCAATTTTTACCAACTTTGAGTAGTGTTTTTTTTTAGATTTTTATTTTTTATAAAAAAAACTGTCAATTAGATTTTCTCAAAATTGTATCACATGTCAAAAACATTATTCTTCGTTGCACAAAATTGTTTTGGAGATGAAATCATATTTTAGTCGTAAAATTTTCGAGGTGACAAATTTTTTTTTTCAGTTTTTTTGATTTATAAAAAAAACCGTTAATTGGATTTTTTTCCAAAAATATAATTATTTTGTATCACGTTACAATATATAATAAAAATTTAATTCAAGTCTCTAGCGTCATTGGTGAATGATATATTTAGGATTAACCAAAATTTTCACCTTTTTTTAAATTGCTATGGTAAAAAACCACCCACGCAATTTTCTTCAGAGCCCTTTCTGCATCTTTCTGCCTTATTATCTGTATAACAAAATTTATTTGAAGTCGATATCTCTTCTGGTTCTTGAGCTATGGACAACGAAAAAAACGACGCGAACGTACGGACGTACGGACATACGGACGTACGAGCGTACGTATACACGCACGCACAGACATCTTTCTAAAAATCTTTTATTTCGACACTAGGGACCTTGAAACGTCGAGAAATGTCAAAATTTTCAATTTGACAAATCGGACCCATTACAATAACTTCCTATGGGAAGTTAAAAATATTATTTTAATTGTTGACTCCACATGATCCACAATCCACATGAATGCACGCAGCTAGCATTTACATATCCGATTGTACGAACTCGAGCCATAAAGACAACCTTGTCCTTGCTTTGTTTCTATTTCCAAAGACAACTGTAAATATTTTTTTTTCTCGTCGTCGACAAGCGATCAACTCTCCTGCACTTGTTTTCAACGCATCACCACCAACCACACCACAAAAAAACCAAAATAAAACGAGTTTTGGTTTGTGAAGAATGATCGTGGTGTATTATGTGTATCTGTGCATTAGGATTATGAGAGGAAAAGAACACACAAAAATGATTTCAGGTTTTTCTTTGCCTTAGTTTTCATTCATAGGAAAGAAGACGAGTTAAAGCTTTTTGAAAAAGCTCTTTTTTTGGTTGATTTCAGTTTCATATATCATTTCTCGCCATAAGGGTGAGACATCTGTATAAAATTATTATCTGTGCGATCATGTAAGGTGGAATTTGTTCGAACTGCTTTGAAAACAAATTAGCTATCTCAATATGGCTTACTAAAGAAGTGTAATTGACAACGAGTGTTACTACTGAGAAATAGGAAGAATATCATGTTTTTTATAATAACCAATAATTCTTTTTGGTCATTCAAAATTTTGTCCTTTGTATAGGGGCGTTGCAGGCCTTTCTGGCTTGCTTAAACCTTTTTAAGATTGTTTTTTAAATAGAATTATTTATTCTAAACATTTTCTAAGCAAAAAAGGTGTTTCAATGTTTTCACTATAATTGTAGAACGTATTTTTAAAAAGTGCTAAAAGAAGATCAATATTGTACCTATTATTTTTTTTCGAAATTAGCCATTTTTAAAAAATATACATGTTTTCCTTGACTTTAAGACTAGTTTAAGCTATACATTTCACTGGCCCTTCTAAGTAAAATAAAAGACACAAAAACAATTCATATAATTTACTCACCTTTGGTCGGCATTTAAAAAGTTTCTTGGGAATGTAATATTTTCTGGACTTATCACAGGATAACTGCCGGCTTTTAAGTGAAGTGTTACATCACGGGGCTTACAAACTCTATCTGTAAATTAAAAAAAAAACCCTTGATAAGTTATGGATGGAAGTAAACAAAACAAATATCCAAATTTAAAAAAGCTCAAAAATATAAATTTTGATATAAAGGGTGTTGATTGTGAGTCAAGTTTTTTGCACAATTTAATTTGATATTTTCTTTACCAGCACGTAAAAAATGTTGGAGAATTGTATGCAAAATGTATTTCGTCATTTATTTGGTAAGCGATGGGGCACTTCAATGGGTTTCTTACCAAACATTAGAATTGTCTCATTTGGACACAGGAGAATTCACGAGTGATTATTGAAATTTTGATGCCACAACAAAGAGTGACTTTTTGGTGCAGTCCATTGGCTAGCAGCATTATAATGCCGTACTTTTTAAAAAACGAGATGTTCCAGGCTGTGTTCGCTTTCTCGAGATTTAAATGGAAATTATGTTTTGGAAATTTAAGAATATGGAGCTATACGGTATGTTGTTTCAGCAGGTAGAGTCGCATTAACAGAGTCCAATGTTGAAACATTTAGTTGTCGGTTGAAGTAGGTTGAAGTAAAAAACTTCAGCTTTTGGGTCAGTTTAATTTTGTAAAAGTGTTACGAAGAAAAATTCATCAAGGTTTGATACTCAAAAGTTCTTGTACCAAGTCCAATTCTTCCTGCTTACTCTCACAGACAGCTGTTGGTGGTTTACTGAACTAGTAATCTCAAATTTGTCCCCAAACACTGCGAACAGCCTTTTCGGTTGGAAAAAATAGGAAACGTTTATTTTTGCAAGTATTGCTGAACACAGTATTCGTATTTGACTGCTTTAAATTATCAGAGTTGGAAAATGTTTTTAAAAATAAAAGTGGGAATTATAACCATAGAGACCTAAAAAGTGTAAGTGCTTATTTTTGATAGGATGGAGCACTTACATTCAATAGTTTTGGCTCTAATCAAAATTTAAAACAATCGATTGATTCAGCTGTAAGCTGAATAGAAGGAATCGACACAACCCAACATTTATATTTTTCCCAAGAAAAATGTATTCCAGTTTTGATTGAAATCTCCTTTTCCAGTAGAAGGTTTCATTTTCAAGAGCCCGCTATTTGGCGGGCTATGACTTTTTAAGCTATCAACGTTTAACATTTAATAAGTTAAAACTACATTATTACTAAAAATGTGCTGATAAGCACTTCAAAAATGCACTAAAATAATCAAAATTCACTACAAAAATATGCTACACAAGCAACGAACCAATCACAGTTTTGCAAGAAAAGTTTCCTGGCAGTGTTATTTATAAAGAGTTGATCAAAATGGAATACTGAAATCTTGTAATTTATTGCGTTTTGACTAAAGCAATGCTCAATAATCAATTCAAAACCCTAAAAATACTTAATGTGTACTTTGTACAAGGTTAAAATTAAACTTGCTGGAAATCTATCTCAATCTTTTATAGTTTATTATATCAAAAGTTGATGATAAAAACTCAAAACTAAGTTCCCATAAAACTCATCAAAATAATTGAAAACACTTCAATATGTATTAAGGATGTGAACACTGTGCATGTACATGTTCAAGGCATCTTAGGTTTAAAATATTGCACTGATGCAACCGAAGAACTCCTTCAAAGTCCTCAACACTTTTATGTCAATTCACTTTATTTTATGTCTGTCAATCGAAAACAACTGCCAACTAGGTCAAATCGCCATTCTCAAAAACATTCTAATATCAAATTCTATCCACACCTTTTTCAAAGGTGGCTTTCAACTGTGTTTTCATCACTTTTGATGACATTGTCATCAACATCAAACCATAGAAAATCGTCACCACAACAACAACGACAACCACAAGGACAACGATAACTGCGACAAAAGTGACACGGGAAAGGCATACAGTATACAGCCAGCGGAGGCGCCGCCGTTCTTGAAACCTGGTGCACTTCATTCAATAAATTTTCTAAGATTCACACCACATCACCCTAGACCCCTCTTCAACGTCAAAATATCCTTAGATATATATCAACGAAAATAACCAACAAGAAGATCTCTGCGATGTAGAAATTGTATCCCTTGGGAGGTCGTATCACATGGCATCTCGAGGAATCAATAGCTTTTAGCACGTCACGTCATTTTGTTGACAAACAACAAGCTCCTAACCTCCCACATTGAGAACCCATACTTTACTCGTATATTTTTAGATCCTTGGAGTTTAACATCAGTAACAGTATAACAGTGATAAAAGTCATATTTCTTTGAAGGTTTGCTTTGGTTCGGTTCGAGGGTTACAAGCTTCATTGCATTGCTTTGAGTGAATACTTTGACGGGCTTTATTCATATTGTATTTTACCTTCCTCGCCCACCATCCAAATATATATATGTACATACATACATATATTATATATGAGAGAATCTCTAAAGGATGACGCTATTGCTGATGCTTACACCGCCGCGTCACGGCGACATCGACATTGTTGGAAAAGCTAACCTAGCTATTCCCCGTTTGCTTTTGAGAATATTTCATTAGATTCACCTCACCTGCCACACCTCAACTCACCTAACATCACCACCCCTTCCCACCCCACTCAACCATACCGCAAGTTACCGTAACCTTGCTTTTATTATTGTTAGATTACACCTCACCATCAGCCAACTGAACTCTCCCACCGAAAAGTAATTTCGATATGATTCCTCCTGCTCTCACAAGGATCATGTGTCCTTTGTAGTGGCGAGGCGACGAGAAAATTGAATTGATGGGTGGCAAAGTTGCGCCCGACCCGGCCCGAGAAGGAAGAAAATTTTATCCTTTTCGTTTATAAGAAGTGTCTGTATATATAGTACTTTACCTTACCTTACATATAACGGGTGATTTTTTAAGAGCTTGACAACTTTTTAAAAAAAAAAAACGCATAAAATTTGCAAAATCTCATCGATTCTTTATTTGAAACGTTAGATTGGTCCATGACATTTACTTTTTGAAGATAATTTCATTTCAATGTTGACCGCGGCTGCGTCTTAGGTGGTCCATTCGGAAAGTCCAATTTTGGGTAACTTTTTCGAGCATTTCGGCCGGAATAGCCCGAATTTCTTCGGAAATGTTGTCTTCAATAGCTGGAATAGTTGCTGGCTTATTTGTGTAGACTTTAGACTTGACGTAGCCCCACAAAAAATAGTCTAAAGGCGTCAAATCGCATGATCTTGGTGGCCAACTTACCGGTCCATTCCTTGAAATGAATTGTTCTCCGAAGTTTTCCCTCAAAATGGCCATAGAATCGCGAGCTGTGTGGCATGTAGCGCCATCTTGTTGAAACCACATGTCAACCAAGTTCAGTTCTTCCATTTTTGGCAACAAAAAGTTTGTTAGCATTGAACGATAGCGATCGCCATTCACCGTAACGTTGCGTCCAACAGCATCTTTGAAAAAATACGGTCCAATGATTCCACCAGCGTACAAACCACACCAAACAGTGCATTTTTCGGGATGCATGGGCAGTTCTTGAACGGCTTCTGGTTGCTCTTCACTCCAAATGCGGCAATTTTGCTTATTTACGTAGCCATTCAACCAGAAATGAGCTCATCGCTGAACAAAATTTGTCGATAAAAAAGCGGATTTCACATTTCGAACCGAACACTGATTTTGGTAATAAAATTCAATGATTTGCAAGCGTTGCTCGTTAGTAAGTCTATTCATGATGAAATGTCAAAGCATACTGAGCATCTTTCTCTTTGACACCATGTCTGAAATCCCGCGTGATCTGTCAAATACTAATGCATGAAAATCCTAACCTCAAAAAAATCACCCATTTCAACACAAAAGTGAACAAGCTTTGGTATACCTATGGATGGTCCTGTGGTGTGTGTTTTATTTGTAAGTATAGTGTCAGGATTCAGGATTGGTACAGTGAGTGCAAATGAGGTAACAATTTGAAGACACTTTGCAAGGACATTATGATTTAATTTGCCCAGACAAAGACAGTAACTACATCAGTACAGGTATATAGTAAGTGTGTATATATGTACGAGTAGTTGTTGGTCCTTTGATGTGCGTAATTTCCTTTTTATCAATTATGATTGTATAATGCAATTTAGGTATCTACTCTTTACGTCACTTGAGTTGATTTGACGAAATTGAGCATGATTTGATTTAATCAAATTTAGTCATAATGCAAAGCTATACATATGTATGTATGATTGTGTTTTTGTAAGTAGTTGAATTGTCTATTTACACTCGTATATAACAAGGATGTGTTACCATGGCTACGCAACTAAAGATATCCTTTTGAGATAATTTGAAGAGGTTATATGAGATACAAGAAAAAGTCTTAATTTTCTATATGGTAGATGAGTTTCGACAAATTATAGCTGAGCATTTTAAATGAATATAAAAGTTATACTCTAGAAAAGATCCTTTAATGCATTTTTAGGAGGCCTTATCACTTTATAAAGAATTGAATAAAAGCTTGATAACTGTTTAAACTATACAAAAGACAAAAAATATACTTACGAAAGGCACTTTTTGACTCCTCCAATGCTTTGAATGTAAAATAAGCTGTCTTCGAATCTGGCGGTATGCGAAAATGCAATATTGAAACATCCTTATAAGCTGTATATTTGAGCAGTGTATTTGATGGCAGTCGTACAATTAGTGTTTGATCCTTTGGAATTGGTAATTGATCCATTTTATCGACTGGTGGAATATCATTTGTCATATCATGTTGTGATTGATGATTAACCTGAACACTCGCATAACTGTTACTAGTGATTATAACTAAGAGTATTCCAAAATAGACTAGAATTTGACTGTACATAGTGATGATTTGTTTTTGTTTTTCTTTTTTGTCAGGTGTTAGGTTTTCTTTGTTGTGATTTTTGAGTTGAATTTTTGAAATTTTAAAAATAGAGTTTTGTAGAAAAAAAACAACACATCAACACAAATGATATCGGTTTTTTTTCGTATTGTTTGAAAAGTTGGAGGGTTAAGTCCCTGAAGTATCCAAAAACTATTTCATAATTTTTCTTCCACTACTAACATCATCATCATGTTGCGGCCGGAGGCAGAGTGGGGTTTATCCTTTGGGAATGAATTTTGATTTTCTAAAAAGAGAAACAAAAGTTTATTTTGTTAGCTTAATAAAACATAAGACATATAGAATTAATGATTTATATGGTAATGAAAACTTATTTTATGGGTTTTTATAAATTATTTCTTAAATCTTAAAGCTTTTGTTTAGCTTTTCTTTTATTTCCTGGTGGTTTTATGAGGCAACGAGATTTTAGTAACTTATCAAGTGGGATATTCAGTAATACCATATAGATATTGTTACACTACTTAAACTATTTGTTTTTTGATTAAATATTGAATTAAGAAATGGTATGCTTTTTGGATTTGCGAATATCCCACATTTGAGATTAACTTTTTTTCTAAATTTTCTTGCAACATATTATGGTTTTTGATAGTTTCTTCTTATGAAAACACTATTTGAATAATGAAAAACGATTTACTTTACGAATTTCCCCAAAAAATGAGAAAAGGATTTCATTTATGAATATCCCAGAAAACCAACTCTTAAAAACTGTGATACAAATTTTAACCGGTGTAATTCAAAACTTTTTTTTCGGAATATCTCAAAGTTGAGTTGACATGAGATCTAAAAGTACGTCTTTATATTTAATTTTTGTTCATCTTGACATTTAATTTAAAAGATGTCAAGGATAGCCTAAGTTGCCAATATCCTATAAATGACGCTTTTTAAGTAGAAGTAGCCTAATCTTCAATTTTTCAATGTTTTGCTCAAAAATTACGATACTTAACGTAAATAAGAAACAAATATCTAATCAAGGTCGGAAAAGATCAACAAGGTTTTAGACAAGTGATGCATTGTCATGCGACTTCTTCAACATCGTTCTGAAAAGAATTGTGCAAAATTCAACCTTCAACACTAGAGGCACAATCTTCCAAAGGTCCATCAAATCACTCGGATAAGCCGATGATATTGACAATATTGGACGACGACGAAAACAGAGAAGACTGGTTTAGTGGTCAATGAGGGCAAAACCAAGTATAATAATATTCTGTCATCAAAAAAGAACGAAGACGTCTTGGACAAAACTTCATAGATTTAACTTGAGCTAATTAAGGACTTTGTTTACCTAGGCACCGCTATAAATGCAGACAACGATACCAGCCCTGAAATCAAACGAAGATTAACTCTTGCAAATCACTGCTTCCTTGGACATAGAATGAAATCGAGGAGTAAAGTATTCTCTCGAGCATCTAAAATCATCATCTATTAGACACTCATCATCCCGGTTCTTATTTATGGCGCTGAGGCCTGAGCCCTGTCCTGTCAAAGAAAGATGAGAGCGTCTTCGAGAGAAAAATTCATCGGGTGATTTTTGGTTCTGTCTTCATACATAGATGGAAAGGAGAAAATACAATGACGACGAACTGTAGGGCTGTACAGCAACACTGACTTGATTAAAAGAATAAAAGTCCAACGACTTTAGAGTGAATGGACATCAACGGTCCAGCCCAAAAAGTCTTCGAATCCAATCCCGAGGGACGGCGGCGCGGCGGCGCGGCGCAGGAAAACAGTGATATATTAAGTCTTTTGAATATAACACAGACAAATCCCTAAATACATGCGTCATATAACCATGAAAAATGTTGCACAATAAATAACAATTATTGTACCTGAAACTTCAAATTCTAAACATCTGAGTGAGAATTTATAAGAAGAATGTAATTCTTGCCAGAAACTGGACGGTGTGATTCTGGATTGCTGGTAACACTCTTTCAAAACTCCAATTTATAAAAGACGAATATTCGTTCATTCGTTGGTCGTTGGTAGTGCTCATGTGAATAGTGCTTTAGAGACCTAGAGAAAACGAATTCTTCAACATCCCTAGATATTACACCAATTATGGCCACAATAATCTAACAACCAACTCCTTTGTCTTTGTCTTTAACATTAAAAGAATTGTATTTAAAACCACAATATTTAATTCTTTATAAGTGTTTTATGGTTAAACATCTTCAATTTGGTCTATATTTTAAATATGAATCGTTTTATAAACGAACAACACTTGCAAATTAAATAAAAAAAAAAGAGGCTGGGATGCGACCCACACTGATAACTTCCCATCCCGTCTGTCGATTTATCTTGCTTAAAAGTTTGTCTATATGTATCAATTTTTACCAAATTTGTGTACTATTTTTTGTAGATTTTATTTTTTTATGAAAAAACGGACTGTTGGATTTTTATAAAAAAAATTACTGAATATCGAAAACAATATTTTCTGTGAAATAAAATAAGTTTGAAGCCAATATTTGTAATTTTTGAAAAGCTACTTGAGTCGAAAGTAAATTTTTACGAAGTTTTAGTATTGATTTTTTTTTAGGTTTTTATTTTTTATAAAAAAAAAACTGCCGATTAGATTTTTCTCAAAATTTTATCAGATGTCAAAAACATTGTTCTTCGTTGCACAAAATTGTTGTAAAATTTTCGAGGTGACAAATTTTTTTTCAGTTTTTTTTGATTTATAAAAAAAAACGTTAATGGGATTTTTTTTCAAAAATATATTTCTTTTGTATCACGTTACAATATATAATATAAAATTTAATTCAAGTCTCTAGCGTCATTAGTTCATGAGTTATTTCGGTTTAACCAAAATGTTCACCTTTTTTTTAAACTGCTATGGTAAAAAAACCACCTACGCAATTTTCTTGAGAGCCCTTTCTGCATCTTTCTGCCTTATTATATCTGTATAACAAAATTTATTTGAAGTCGATATCTCTTCTGGTTCTTCTGGCAAACGTACGGACATACGGACATACGGACGTACGGACATCTTTCTAAGAATCTTTTATTTCGACTCTAGGGACCTTGAAACGTCGAGAAATGTCAAAATTTTCAATTTGACAAATCGGACCCATTACAATAACTTCCTATGGGAAGTTAAAAAGATCTAATTTTTCTTAAGATAAATCGGCATTTCATTTAATTAAATGTCCATAGTAACTCATAAAAAAGAGCCCACAGCCACACTGCTCAGCGATGTGACGATAGAATTAGAGAAACAAAAAAATAATGTGTGTGTGTAGGTTAGTTGATGAACTATACAATACAGACAAATTGAAACGTAAACGTAACTATTAAAAATGGAACACATATTAAGAGAGAAAGAACATCGGAAGAAAAGAAAATTAAAAATGTTGGAATGATAATGAAATGAAACAAAGCAGCGACAGCGCGATTGTGATGAAATCTAATTTACTGAATAAAATAAATTCAAAAAGTTTATAATTTTATAATTTGTTTTTATTTATTTCTCAGGTTGTATGTTTAACTTAGAAGTGATTTTAGGCTTAAAATTTGCGCAACAATATTGACTTTATGAAGCAATGCTATTTTTTGTCGATTATTGTATAGGTTTTAAGATATGAGTGGTCGATAAGTCAACTAATGAAAAAAAAATGGACAAAGAATGTAAAATTAATAATATTTAAGTTTGAAAAATAATTAATGAAAACAAATTAAAGCCATAAACACTCTCATAACAATATAAAAAATAATAAAATATATTTCAAATAAATCGGTTAACTACTTTCTGAGATCGTGCGTAACAAACTTTAAAATGGTTTCGCTTTTATAAAATAGTATAGATATAGATATAGATATAGATATAGATTGTTTATGTGTATGTTTTGAATGCTGCAATAACTATTTATTTTTTTAATGAATTAAAAAAATGTATTTATATAAAAATTAAAAGTATAAATATCAATTCAAAGTTATGTGATTTTTTCTGTATACCTTTATTACACAACATAACATTTTTATATAATCATACAGGGGCCCCATTTTCGAAAAGTGCCCAGGGCCCCCAAAAGGGTAAAGACGACCCTGCATGAAACTGTTGTGAAAGATATTAATTATAATAGGTATATACATAAATACATAATATGTGTGTATATATATACCTGATTCTAAGCACGGCAACAAACCTGACAATCTTCAGAAATGATTGCCTTCAATCTATAGGATTTCATTTAAATTATTTAAAGTGGTTAAAAAACTATCTTATAAATCGTACTCAATCCGTAAAAATAGGTAGTGTTTCAGTAAGTAGCAATTATTCAAATGTGCCCCAAGGGATCCATTTTGATCTACACCAATTTTTAATTTTTATAAATGACTTGCCTTTTGTTATCTTGAAAAACTTTTTTTGCGGATGATTTAAAGATTTGTATGGAAGTTACAACATTGCATGATTTTATTGAAATTCAACGAGATGTTAAAAGTTTAACCGAGTGGTATAGCAAGAATTACTTAAATTTAAATATTAATAAAAGTTGACTCATGACTTTTCATCGAATTAAAACACCAATAAAATTTAATTTTAGTATTTCTAACATAAGTATGAAAAGGTCATATTTACAGAAAGTTTAATGGGATTATTTTAGGTACTGAATTTACATAAATTTAATTCTCATATTTGATTACATCAATTCCAGAGCTAACACAATGGTTGGTTTTGTTTTATAATCGGAAACTCAATGGATATTTCGAATGCTTTTGCTAGTGCAGCGTTACATTATATTCTAGAACATTGCTTTATTGTTTGGTTCCCCTATCACAATACTACTAAAAAACTTTATTCAACATGCTATTTATAAATTTGTCATATCAATCTAAAAAAGTTAAATAAACTTTATATGTATATTTAAACAATTAAATGAATGAAGGAATATAATATAAATTAATAAACAAATAACAATACTTTGAAAAAAGTCAATTTATTTAAAATTTAAAAACTTTCAATAGAATGTTGACATTTCTTAAAAATCTCTCTAGTTTAATTTTTGAAATATTAAAAAAAACCTCGAATCAAAATTCAACAAATTCTTAAAAACAAATTAGTGACTCTCAAAAATATTAATATTTATTTTTTTGAAATCCCACACACTTTAATACACACAAAACCTAATTCCAACCTAACTTAGTTATTAAGTTACCATAAGTATAACACATAAATTCTTAGAGTTTTATTCCCAAGCAAGTTCTAAAATTCATTAAATGGAAAATACTAAAATTAAAAATTAAATGTGAAATTAGTATCCTTTGAAATATTATATATATGTCCTGTACGTATTTTGGTACATTTTGGTGTAATATTATGTTCAATCGGAATTTATTTTTACAACAAAGCACTCGATGATACGTTTATTGTTAATTATTATAGAAAGTTTAAAAATACATTTATATCTATACGTAAATTGAGATTTTTATTAAACCTGACATTTCGATTGCGTTTTGTGTTTCAAATTTCATGTAATTTTTTATTACATATTGATATCTCTATGGCTGGTTTTATACTCATAAATGTACACATTTGTATACCTAAAAGTTGCTATAAGAGTGGTTGCAAGCTCTGCTCAATGCTCTATGCTCATCCCATGATGATTGCTCTGAAACCAAAAAACATAATAACCTTAATGGAATTGATTTTAATGAATTCACCTCTAAATCAACGTCATAGGTTGTTGAAATTCGATGAACAAGGACATTGAATACGACGCACGGCAACCGCACGCGTATATTGATGAACTTACGTATAATACATTTACAGCTATGGCCAAAATAATAGGATCAACAATTTAATTATTTTTGTAATTATGTCATTACATTACATTACATCAACGATCTTTCATCCTATCTAAATGTTTTTGGTTTTATTTCAGCAAAAATACTAATAAAAATTGTTGTTCTTCTATAGTTTAAATTTTGGAAATACCTTTAAGATCATTTCACAATGACTTCATTAGATCAGAAAAACAAACCGATTTTTTGAAGATCAAAGTAAAATTACTAACAAATCTATTTATAAAGTAGTTCATCAAAATCTCGCTGCAGATTTGTTGATGGCTAAAATACATTAGCTTAAGGTTTTCTTAATAAAGTTGATCTGTCTCTAAAAGTAAGAAATGGTCCTACTTTTTGGCCAAAGCTGTATAAATGTGTTGTGTATATTACCATAACGATGTACATATTTGCTCATGTACCAGGTAAAATAAATATAAAGTTTATTTTTCATTTTAATGCGCTAATGCTAATGAGAAAGAGAAATTAGTTTTTGAATTCAAAAACTGTGTTGCACGAGTATATGTATGTATATTATTTCGACGAAAGGACGACATCATCGACATCGAAATCGAAACAAATACGATGATGACGAATTGCCATAATGATTGCTGAATGAGAGGATAATAATTATTTTTTAATTCAGTTTGTGGTAGGCCAATTATTTTATTATGAAATCCAGTCGTATGTGCAAAACATCAAGCAACACACTCACACACACACTCATAGTGAGTCCTTTCAATATTCTATTTTAGTTGATATTATGAGACAATGGCATTTTATATTCACGGGAAATTATTTAATGTTATATTTTGAAATTGCAAATATCCTATCCAACTTCATAAATGCAGTTTTGTTTGGTTTCCTACCGCATAATAACTAATATATGAAATTTATTTAGGTAAAATCAAATTTATCATTTTCTCATGTATTTCATATTTCGTATACTATATACCTAGACAAGAGGGGAAATGGAATTGAAAACTAATTGAATTTAAGTTGATTTTAAATAATTCTGTATTCTGCATTTATAGACATTTTTAGAATTTTAAACAGATTAAAAATGTATGTATATTGGCAACGCGTGATGATTTTGAATTTATTTGTTTGGTTATTTGAATTATTAATTAAGGGGTTTTATAGTTTTAAATGAGACCATGCAAATGTTCCATAGGCTTTTATTTTGTTGCTTTATCTGATAAAAAATTCAGAAAGTATTATCTGTTGTCAGTTTAGGAATTAATTTATTAATAAGAAAAATTTTTATTATATTTTTATTAGTTTTATAAAAAGAAAACAAAAAAATTCAAACTCTTACTCAAAAAGCATTTAGCATTAAAAAACATTAATTTTAAATTGAAATTTTGAGTTTTTTATTCTCATTTTTAAATGAAATTTTTGTTTTATGGGTTGCCAACATTAAGTTTTATCATCCAAAACTTTAACACCTAAATACTGCCCAATTAGTGTCATTCAAAACTAGCACCATTATTTTTGTTTATAATAAGTCAATATGTAATATTTAAGGAACTTGGGAAACCAAATATGTAATACGAAAACTTAAGATGTATTTTGTAGAGTCGTAAAACTAATTTCGTAGTTATGTATGTATTTTTTAAGAGTTAATTCAAAAAAAATCTGTTAAATGATTTTTGTTATTTAATTTATTTTACAACAATCTGCATGACCCTTAATTTTAACAAAGACAATATAATTGTTTCATTTCAAGATATTTCTTTCGAAAATACGAAAAACGGTTTAAATAGTCCATTAAGTTTTTAAAACATATTTTAAGAGTTTTTTAAATATCTATGATTTTGAGGTATGTAATTGTAATCAAACAAATTTTATTTTATGTCGGGATTTTAAAATCATGAACATGGATGAACTTTGTCTTGAAATCACACATACTCGTACCAATTGAAATTCTTGAAGACTTTCAAGCTGCATTGATTTTTCTGTTGGTTTTTTGACCAATTCATTGAAGTATCTTATTGTACGATAAGTGTGTTCTAATAATTAAAATAAAAACGTTTAACCTTGATTGTACCTAGTTAACAGCGAAAATTAGAAACTTAATATGTGGAAGAAATTTGTATATAGAAGTTTTGAGAATTCGAGGTCAGCTCAAGATTGGGGTCGCTACGAAGCTTGTAGAAATAGAGTAGTTGAATGCATAAGAGTGGGTGTTTCAAGAAAACTCTACAAAAATTGTATGGAACAATTTGAAAAACTTAATTGCTATTGGAAAGCATAATTTTGTAGGTTGCAATAACCTAGTTTTTGCTTTTCATCTGAATAGTTCTTTTTCTTCGCCTTCAACAGGAAGTAATGTAAGTTTCATATATGCCTTTGTTCCGTCTGTATCTTATGGTTTCTTTTCTATTAGCTTTCGTTTGATGGAAGATTTAACTCTCTTATTTCTATTGGTTAAAATGCTATTGCTCTTGACGATGTGTTAACAAAATTTATTATTTTCCTTTTGCCCTAGATTTTTCCCCGAAATACTTATTTTTATAATGAATGTTTGACTAAGCCAATATTTTCAAGCTCCTGGAAAGTTGCAAATGTTGTTTCTTTGCGAAAAAGGGTGGCAGTAATGCGATATGAAATTTTCGACCCATCAACATTTCCGTTCCTTTGGAAAGGCTTGGTAAAAAATTGATTTTTAATCAGGTTCAATAACCCATAGTTGCGTTGATGCAGCCTTAAAAATCCAAGATGAAATTCTGATAGCGTTAAATGCTGGCAAAATATCTACCTTAGGATCAAAGGTATAAGTTTCCGGATTTATAAAGCCAACCCAACTGAGGAAAACCGGAATAAGTTCAAACAAGCTAGAAGGACCTGCAACGGACAAATACGACGCATTAAATTTTTGCATGACCAGAAACTACGGCAAAAAATACTACAATGTCCCAAATGTAAAAATGTCTGGTCGTTTTTAAAAAATGGACGTAATACTACGTCTTCGTCGGTTCCGACGCTCGTTTCCAATGACTCTCCCTATGCAAGTTCGATTGATAAAACCAATTTGCTTGCAGCACAATTTGCTGTTAATTCGATGCTGCCAATGAGTGACATGACTCCTCCTGTACTTGAAAGCTTAAACAATTCTATTGGATGAATTTTCTTTCGCACTTGTACAGTTGCTAGAGTACTAAAAGATTTTGACATTCACAAATTCGCTGGCCCGGATAGTATCCCCGTTATTTTCTGAAGAGGTGTTCTTCAACGTTGGCAAAACCACTGCGTAAGCTTTGCCATCTGTCCTATATTCTTCTGCTCTCAGTCCCTATAAAAGGTGAATCCTCCTCCCCCTCTAACTATCGTCCAATTGCACTTACGTCCCTTCTTTCCAAGGTTATGGAAACGTTGATTAACTTTCAGCTTAAGTAATATCTTAAAGAATGAAAGCTTTTTAATGACCGGCAGTATGGCTATCGTTGCAATAGATCCACTGGTGATCTCATGGTTTATCTCACCGAACAGGGGAACAAATCTTTACATCGGTTTGAAGAAAGTTAGATTATTGCACTTGATATTTCGAAGGCATTTGATAGAGTTTGGCATAAAGCTCTCTTATCGAAAATGCGTGCTTTTGATATTGATGAATCTCTTCTTTGTTGGGTTAGAAATTACCTTTCGGACCAATTAATTCAAGTAGTATTGGACGGGTTCAAATCTGATATCCACAAAATAGACGCTGGTGTGCCCCAGGCTCAATTTGTGTATCATGGTTTTAGGCAATGTTGGGTCATTATTAATGTTGGGTCATTATTAATTTTTGTCGGATATCAAACATTTTAAAGTTTTTCTAAAAATTTGAAACAAAATGTTTAAGGCAAACAGTCTTTTGTTTCTTTAGCACCTTTAAATGTATAAACCGAACATAGCAAAGCTTTGTTTTAATCCTTTTATTTTGTAGACAAATTTCTAATATTTTATATTTAATAAAATTATATAAAGCATATAAAAAATTTAGGTATAAAAGAGTTTAACCAATTTAAGTAGTACCTTTTTGCTTAACTTAATCCAGGGTATGTTAATAAACTCATACATATATTTTTATGGACTATTCATTTCTTCTTATACATATACGAGTATAGGTGGATTGATAATAATTAACTATTGAAAGGTTTAACCTCTACAAATAAGAATAATTGAGGGATTTTTATTAATTGCGTTAAGGATTTTCATCATTTGCTTTAAGGACTTAATACTTTTTTGAACAATATCATTACTTTTCCGGGGGCTTAAGTTAGCAATTAAGGTATCCCGCAGTCACAGGCATAGAAAAAATCCATAGATTTTTTAGTTGATTTTAAGGCGAAAAACGTTATTACTTCTAACGATTTACTTTTATAAGTACGTAGTTTGTCTATATATTTATTAAACAGTAACAGGGTGTTTTTTTATATATCTATTTGTCTGTATAAGAATACACGTTGTTTTGTGATATAAATAATTTCTAGAGAAAAGTTTACTAGAAATAAATAACGTATTGTAGATGTGTAAGGATGTGGTAAATAAGTGGGAGAGGTATAGAGCACTGTAAACGGTGACAAAATATTAAAATAACAAATCACCAAACAAATTTGTTTAATTTATTAGAATGAATTCTTTAAAATTATATACATATGTACATATCGCGAATTATAACCATACTACAAAAAAACAATATCAATCCCTTAATGCAACAGAGTGTACAATATTTTTTTTGATCCCATCTTTCGCAAATACAAACAAACTGGATAATTGTCAGTGTGAAAAACATGAAGTTCTCAAATCTAAGCCGCAGACAGGCATCGTTTGGCCTTGGAACTTATTGATAGTCTTTGCAAATGGAAATTGAAGGTGTTTGAATTGAGTTGGCACATCTGTGGGTAAAATAGGGGATCACCTCGTAATTTGCCATTAAGAATTATAACATCGATAATATTTTCATTAATTTTTTAATTACTAATAGCGTGCCGTTGCACAACCGTGATGGGTTCAAGTTACGAAGCAAAATTACCGGTGATCCAACCTTCAGTTGTAAATTATGCGGTGGCATGCCTGGTACTCCAATGAATTCAAAACCTCAGTTGGATAATTTACAGTTTCGGTAGCATCACAAACTGTATCAATAGATTTCTATGACACCAAGTCTCCTGGTAACAAATGTTGTATCTTGAGATTTAATTGGTTAACATCCACATTTTTTGCTGCTAAAATTGCCCTTTCTGCCAGCCACTCCTGATTTGTATATTGACTGTGTACATCGGGAAATATCTGGTCAATGAGAGAATCTTGTGAATCAATAATCGTGCAGAAATCGACCGGTAATTTAATGCATACAATTTCATCTGTAGTAACTTTTCCGTTACCTACATATATCTAACAGTTGTTTTGATAATGTGTCAGCGGATGGATCTTGAAGTATTTGAACACGCATATTTACTTTCAGTTGTACTTTTTCAGCATTACGCCGCAGTGGCGATGATTTTAAAAACGCGTTGATCTTATCAGCGTACGTTGAACGCGGAATAACGGGAAGTCTTTGTCTGAAATCACCTGAAAGGAGTAACATAGTGCCGCCAAATAGTCTGTCCTTGTTTTTTATATCTTTCAATGTCCTGTTCAACGCCTCAAGCGGATGTTTGTGTGCCATAGTGCATTCATCCCAGATGATAATTTTACACTGTTTCAGCACTGTGGGCATGGATGATTGTTTTTTTTTGTATTGCAGACCACATCTGGATTATTTTGAGTATTTAGTGACAGTTTAAATACTGAATGAGCTGTTCTGCCTCCATCCAATAAAGTTGCCGCAATGCCAGAAGACCCAACAGCTAATGCGAAACCATTATTTGATCGCATTTTAGCAAGAATTAGCGAAATATGGAACGTTTTGCCAGTTCCACCTGGTGCCTCCAAAAAAATGAATCCACCTTTCCCTGCCGAAAGTGCGGCCATAATGTGGTCAAAAATGGTTGTTTGTTCTTCATTCATTAGTGGGACATTGCGAGCAACAATCGCTGCTATTTCTACAGTATGTATTGTAGTTCACGATTCAATTCAGTGTCTATTAAATCAGATGCATTTGGATTTGGTGAATGCATACCGAAATGACTGAGTGGTAAGTTGGCTATGGTAATGCAAATATCCTCATTAGCAATCAATGCTTCAATGTCATAGCGTCACTGAATACTATCGCAAGATCGTTGCACCGTGCACGATGTTGATGCAATTAAACCATAGCACTTAAGAATTTAAAAAAAAAAAAAACCTATTCTCAGATATACCTAATGCATATGCAAAATTTCATTGAAATTGGTTAAGCCGTTTCGAAGGAGTATGGCAACTAACACATATTTTACATATTAGATAAGTTTTTCCGCAATTTGTTATTAAAATAAAAAAAAATTCAAATAACTTCTTCACGTTTTCAAGAAAAATATTACTAACTACCCATTCAAAGATAATGTATTTTTAAATATTATTATAACCTGAATCCATCTACCTCCCCTCCGTGTAGTACGTACTTGATACCTTTATTGTCCGCTTATCTCAAGCTCTTGCAAAAATATCGACTAAAAAATACATTTTCTTATAAGATAATGACATCACAATGTGTAGAACTAACTTTAAACCATTAAGTGGGTGTTTTTTTTACTTGACAAAGAATAATGAGAGTTTTCTTCCAAAAAAAAAAATAAAACTTTAACTATCAAAAACTTTAAAATCTTTCGAAAAAAATCTTACAATTTCTGTCTTCTTTTGCATTTTGTTAAATTTTTTTATAATTTTAAATATCCATAAGAAAAAATTATAAAAAATTGGTTAAAAATAGATCTTCAGAAAAAAGAAACAATTATTTTTGGAACTTATTTTGTCTAAAATAAAAAACATTGTTGTTTATCTTTGGTAAAATTTCTTTAAAAACAAATCTGAAGGTACTTTTTAATATAAATAAAAGGCCAACCAAAAATACTTCAGAAAATAGCTTTTTATTTCTTACTTCTTGAAGTACATGAAAAAACATTTAAAAAACAAAAAAATCCAATACTCATTTTATAAAAAATAGTGTCCAAAGTATTTCCAATATTTAAGATAATGTTAAGGATAGTTGAGGATTAATAAAATATATTCAAATTCTGATACATAACTTCACTGCTAAATTTTCCAAGTTGAATCCGCTCCTATTGGAAATACCCTTTTAAAAGAAATAATAATTGTTCCATTACAAGGTTACCCGTGTAACATTCAGAAAAATATAAAACAGACGCACAATAACACAGAAAATCATTTTCAAAATTAAAATTTTATAGTTAGAAAAGATTTTAACAAAGAAAAAAAAAAAACAAATGAATGTAATCATACTTCCAATGCCATTTCATATCATAAAAGCTTTCTACGCTTTATATACCTACCTCAAAAAAAAGTAGTTGAAAAATAATTCTCTATAAAACTGGGCAGACATCATGATACTCAGACAGACATAAATACAACAAATTGCACAAAACCCAACTCCTTCCTTCATTTTTATTTTTGTTTTCATTAAACTAATGCATCATCAAACAGAAAGGATTTTAAAAATTGTATCTCAGTATAATCATGAAAACAACATCCTTTCCAAAGAATTTCATCGAATGACCTGATTCTTTACTATTTTTTTTGTTTGAGGGTATGTAGGTTGGTAGGTACTTTCCTGAAAAATGTACTAATTCCCGGATAGTAATCCTCGAACATGTAAACAATGTGTAGGAGTAGAGATATGTACTTTTCATGATCCTCTCATGCATATGATGATGATGAAATTCCCATACATACACATAAAGTTGGATGATGGTATAGGTGGGTTGAAGTCATCTAGTATCTATTTCTATCATTATACACTTTTCGAATCAAAAATTTTCAAAACTATCTGCATGGATATGTAAATATATGCGTGCATGTATCTAGTATCTAAACCATTTGAAGGATCTATAAACAACAAGGATAACAACAAAAATGCATAAATATTCATTGCAATGTATAAATTAACAACTCTCTCAATATACCTCAGCTTTATCAGGCTTAGCTGTGATAGGCAAGGCACCTATAACATAGCATAACAACCACCAAGATAAAATATTTTACCCCTTTTTTGTTAAGTTATTGCAATCGACAATATTGTACAAGAGCAGCGCATACCATACAAATAGGGTAAAAGTGGATAAAATGGGCTGACATTCATGTTGATTTTATTTGTTTTTTTGTCATATTTTATTTTATAGACCGAAGAGAGAAAATCGGAAAATTATACAAAAATCCATTTCAATGCATACGAATGTCGTCTTATGCATTAAACATATTATTCGAATCACACTTATAGACATTGGTATGCGGTGGGTGGTGGTGCTACTTTACCCTCTATCACATTCGTCCTGGAATAGAGAGTGAAGAAGGTGTTATGTTTCGATATTTGTTCATGGTGAAACTATATTTCGAACAAATTTATATTTCATTTATGATAAGCTATGTGTCTAGGATGTTTTTTCTGTATATGTATGGGAAACCGCATAACATTTAAAAATAAATCCTTTGTTTATTTGGGTTTTTAGTATTTTTTTTGAATATATTTAATCAGGATAATGGCTCTCAGATACATGACCCGAAATATTTCGAGGACTTATAAGACTTTAGAGTTTTGTTCTTATAGTGTACGACTATTATTCAAACAATCTGTAGCTCGTTTAAATTGTATGTCATCTGTCGTCAGAAGAGTCAGCTTTTTGTATAGTTTACACTACATGTCGATCGATTGATATCATTGCGTTTTCAGCGCTTTTATCGGAGAAGTTTATGTTAGATAAAAAAAGTTTAAAGCTTGAAAACCATTTTTTATCAATTTGTAGTTGCTTTTGTTTTCTGTTAGATTTTTCTAAAATAAAACTTCATTTACTCTTCAAGTTAAAAATCAATTTTTACCAACTTTTATTAGTACACCTTTTTTCTTTTGACAAAACTATGATTTCGATTTAAAAAAAAAATTTACCAAGTGTCAGAAATTTAAATTCTTGATGTATTAATAAAAAGCTGTTAGTTTTCAAATTTTTAAAAATTTGATATTTCATCACAATGTATAATATCAAATTTAGTTGCATAGAGTTATTGATTCCAGACGTACTTGCTGTCAAACAAATTGTTCACTTTTTTACTTGCGGCATATAGGAACTACATATGGCAAGTTTTGCATTCGTGCAAAATTTCGAACTCGAGATTTTAATCAAACATGATATTACGATGGTAGAGAAGTCGAAAAAAGTGGGTTCCGCGATTCCGTCCGGTCTGTTTTGTCTACATGGTTTAGAAGTCTCCGGTTGTGGTATGATAATATATACAGTATGTTTTGTGTGTCTGTCCACGCTCCTACAGCCTAAACCATTGGGTCGATTTAGTTCAAACTTCGAAGTTAAGGTTTTGAGCAGATTCGCGTTAGGCGATTTTTTCTTTAAGATCAAAACTAACAGTGGCCCCCATACAATTTTTTTGGTCAAAAAACGAAAATTCGAATTTTCTCAAAAACAAACCGATAGATTTTTTTAAACTTTTCCCTTAAATTTTGTTTTTTAACTTGGCTTCTTTTAATAAGAAAAAAATATTTTTGTATTGCTCAGGAAAGTTACCGCTCAGAGAACTGTTATTTTGTTTTTTAATTTTCTCAGCAACTGATGAACTGATTTAAACAATTTTTTTTTTTGAATAAGCTCTTATATTGTTTTAACAATATTTGATTATCAAAAGTGCAATTTTTTATTGTTTGGATTTTAAAAAAAATATATCATTTTTTTACGAAATTCAAATTTAGAGCGTATATTTACAATCACTAAACAACTGCATACCAAAAATATTTTTTGAACAAAATTGAAAAATTTTATATATGTATAAAAAATTAATTTAAAAAAAAACCGCTCTAACGATTTTCAAAAAAAAAAGAGCGCATTATTTTGACAAAATTGTAATTACATATCTATCTTTTATCCAAATTAATGCATTTGTTACATATTTATGTATTTTTATAACAATAACTATTGTATATATGATTTTAAAATATTATTCTTTAAGAATAAGGTTGTTTCACGCATATTTTACTTGTCTTCGCCTATATATAAGAATAAATACTTAGTACAAGTATAAGAAACGGGCCATGAAAGAGTATATGGAATTTCTATTAGAATCACTTGTTCAACGTATTGTAATATTCGGCTTGGTCCGCTAATTAAAACTTATTCACACTTGCAAATAAAACACAAATTTACTTTATTTAAATTACTAACAAAATTTCTTTATTCCACACTTTCAATTATTACTTTTTAAACACAGTCTTTACTTTTTAAACACAGTCTTTACTTTATAGCAATTCACAATCCATAATCCATACTGAACCGCTTCGCTTCCAAGCGCCTATTTATATACCTCAAATCGGTTCGAGAATCTACGAGGTTGTTCTCGATGCTTAACGAAGTTCTCCACTTTATCACTAGATGCTTACCCCTTTCGAGGTTCTTGTATGCGCTGAATGAGTTCCCCTCTAAGCCACTAGATGTTTCTCGATGCTTAACGAAGTTCTCCACTTTATCACTAGATGCTTACCCCTTTCGAGGTTCTTGTATGCGCTGAATGAGTTCCCCTCTAAGCCACTAGATGTTTCTCGATGCTTAAAGAAGCGAGTTCTCCTATTACTACCACTACATGTTGCCCCTTATTATTGAAAGAGTGTATACACATTACATTGCCCCCTCCTTAGGATTGATCGTCCCGAACAAATCCATCGTTCTCATCACCACTGTAGCGATGTAGTCGGTCGCGATGTACAACTTTAGGTTTTCCTCTGACTCCCTTTTGTATCCGGTACACGACATCGTTGATTTTTGTAATGACTGTATATGGACCTTCCCAGTCCCGTTGAAGTTTCGGTGACAATCCTTTTTGTCGATGGGGATTGTAAAACCACACCCGATCTCCTGCTTGGAACTCTGTGGTTGTCGCTCGTATATCGTAGCGTGTCTTCATTCGGTCACTGAACGTCTTTATTTTCAACCTGGTATTGTCATGGATCTGAAGGAGTCTTTCTTGTTGAGCCTTCCTCAACTCGTCGTTGCTCCAGCCATAAATGGGATCGACTCTGGTTCGTTGGACAGTAACAACTTCTTTTTCTTTTTGTCGTCTGCAATGCTTACAGTCTTCCTTATATGGTCTGCTCTTGTTGTCACGTTTCGTTTGATAAACCTGGATGTCGTTCCTGGGGCCATCGATACCAGAAACCAGCTTCTGCCACTTAAAGTTGGTTCTTATTCGTTTTCCCGGGTAGGAAACAACTTCGGAAGCAACGTTGTTGGTGTTACTTTGACCAGTTGAATTACTTCTGTTTCCAAAGTGTTGCCATGCGGTTCCTCTTCGCGGTACTCTGCACTGTCGCTGTAGATGCCCAGTCTTATTGCAGTTCCAGCATCGTGGTAGTCCACCTCGCTGACTCCTTTCCACAGTAATCTTCTGACAAGAGCATTCTTGGACTTCTAATTTTCTTACGCGATGCACGTTTTGGGAAGCTTGTTCTGCAGCTTCCATCGTCAGAGCGAAAGCCAATGCTTCGGGTAGTGTTCGCTTTCCGGCAGTGCGGATAGCCCTTTGGAGATTTATATCACCCACAGCTCTCACAAAGGCTTCAACAGCAAGTTGATTTATTATCTCGTTACCAGCTGTTGGATATGCCAGGTGAACCAATCGCTCGATATCTGCCTGAAGCTGCTGTAGAGTTTCACCTCTTTTCTGTGTCCTATTGTTAAGCTGAACTCGGAAGAGTTCTGCCATGTGGCTATTCCCAAACCGCTGTTCGATTGCGTTTACCAGAACTGTGAAGTCACCACTCTTTTCTGCTGGGATGGTTTGTAGCAGTTCAGCAGCAGATCCTCTTAAAGCAAGCGTAAGAGCAATGCATTTTTCGTGATCGTCCCAGCCGTTTGTTAACGCTGCTGCTTCAAACTGTTTCTTGTAGATTGGCCACGGAATCTGACCATCAAAGCTTGGAGGATTCACTTCTCTCTTCCTTGAACACTCACCAGAAGGTTCTCGAGCTTTCATATTTCGCACTTTTTCTAGTTCATTTGTGAGGGTTTCGATTTGTTTGTCCATTTTCTCGAAACGTACATTTTGCTGTTCGACGCGCTCTTCGAGAGTATTGATTTTCTGTTCGAAGTCCGCAAACCTGCCTTCTAAAAGATTTCTCTGTTCGTCGAATCGCTCTAGAATATTCTGTTGTTCTTGCTTTTGGTCACTTCTTTGGGCTTCTAGTTGTTTGCTTTGGGTTTCTAGTTGTTTCAGGACATTCTGCTGTTCTTGTTTGTGGTCATTCCTTTGAGCTTCTAGTTGTTTGCTTTGAGTTTCTAGTTGTTTCAGGACATTCTTTTCATTCTCTTCAAATTTGGCTAAAAGAACTGACACCATGTTAGATAAGGCAACATTTGCATTTACCTCTTCCACTTTTGCTTCTATTTCGAAAACAAATGTATCTGGGTCTTCATTTTTCTGCTCCAGATGTTCTTGCAGCCGTTTAACAAGTTCGGTTTTCACGCCTGTCCCACTTAAGCCACGTTTGCTTAGTTCGGCCTTTAGCTCAGGGACAGTTAAGTCTTTCAAAACTTTACTCATTTTTTTTTTCTTTATTTTTAACTTCACTACTTCACACAAAATAGTTCAATCACTGCTCACTGTTTTTATTCTCAATAAGTTTTAATCCCACTTCTGACAACAATGTAATATTCGGCTTGGTCCGCTAATTAAAACTTATTCACACTTGCAAATAAAACACAAATTTACTTTATTTAAATTACTAACAAAATTTCTTTATTCCACACTTTCAATTATTACTTTTTAAACACAGTCTTTACTTTTTAAACACAGTCTTTACTTTATAGCAATTCACAATCCATAATCCATACTGAACCGCTTCGCTTCCAAGCGCCTATTTATATACCTCAAATCGGTTCGAGAATCTACGAGGTTGTTCTCGATGCTTAACGAAGTTCTCCACTTTATCACTAGATGCTTACCCCTTTCGAGGTTCTTGTATGCGCTGAATGAGTTCCCCTCTAAGCCACTAGATGTTTCTCGATGCTTAACGAAGTTCTCCACTTTATCACTAGATGCTTACCCCTTTCGAGGTTCTTGTATGCGCTGAATGAGTTCCCCTCTAAGCCACTAGATGTTTCTCGATGCTTAAAGAAGCGAGTTCTCCTATTACTACCACTACATGTTGCCCCTTATTATTGAAAGAGTGTATACACATTACAGTATGTATACACATTATACCTGTATAGGTGTAACATACAACCTCTACAACTATTCCTTACGTGTCACTTCATAACTAAAGTCCAAAACGCATAAGAGCCTGACTGTAAACAACACATGAATATCAATTTCTTGTGCTTGTCTTTTAAACTTTAACGAAAAAAATAAACTGAACGTAATAACTCCATGTTTGCGCTGATTGGATTGTAGTAAGCACCTTCTACCACCAATAAGATTCCTTCATTATCATCATAAACATGTCTTTATCTATCTATCTGCATAAAGCTGAGCACGCCAATGAACTATTCCGTATTCGTTTTAGACACCTGCCTAACTACACAACCAATAGGCGATCGGTTTACAATTTAAACATACATGTTCTTCCTCTTTCTTATCCTGGTTCTTCTTAAATTAAACTAAAATAAAGCTATCCAAAGGAAAAAGCTTTGAACAAACTAGTTGAATACACAAACAATTGTTTTAGTTAAGTATGCTTACAAGTATTTTTCATATCCGGGATGAGTTGTCCTAGGATGAGTTGTGTCTTGGGATGAATCGCGCGTTTTTTTGACAATTCGAATGGCATTTTCAAATCGTATATAGGTACTTTAAACAGACTCTTTGCATACAGGAGCAAGTTCGTGCGACCCAGTCGTGCATTTTATTATATTAAGGTGGCACTACAGCCCGGGACGGATTTGAGTCTCAACCAACATACGTTTCTAACCCAGCTCGGTCCCTAGCTAACTGTCTCTAGTTTTACACGCCAAGTTGGTTGAGGACGATGTAACTTTCTTAGTTTTTATTCATTTTTCTTTAACTTTGTCAACAATGTCATTCTGTGTAAAAAAAAAAATGTATGCAGCAGTTTAATTTTTCTGCAAGTTCCGCTAAGCTTGTATATTCTTATTTGACTAACAGGAAACAGAAAATTATTGACTGTTTGTTCAGTTTTGTACCTACTTGGTTTGGTGTTCCTCAAGGGTCGATATTGGGTCCTCTATTATTCTGTATCTATGTCAATGAGCTTCCAAGTTTGATTAAAAACTGTTCTTGTCATCTGTACGCAGACTTTCAACTTTATTTCAGTTGTCCTCTTGGCCTCATTGAGCATGGTTCCTCTATAATCAATGAAAACCTTGACAAAATTTCAAACTGGTCTAACTTAATGGTTTTTTCTTGAACCCTAAAAAATTAAAATGCGTTATGATTTATAAAAAAGATTCTTCATCTCTTTTACTTTCGCTCGATTTTGTTTGTGAGATCTTTTATCGCCTTTACGAAGCAATTTGCAATGTGCATTCATGTCCAAAACTACTACATTGCTCCGTAAATATCTTGCATATAGATGATATCATACATGGTGTTAAGATCTACCGTAATGTGAATATTTAGTCAGTTTTGGACTTTACCTACCTGAAGCCTTTCTACATCTTTTGAAGTAGACATCTCTGTCGGTTCTTGAGATATGGTAAACAAAAAAAGGTATCCCACAAGTACTGACAGGTAGGAAAGTCGACTTCAAATGTCGAGAAATTTGATTTGTTTTTTATTTGAAAGACCTTTCTGATACTGTTACCCGCATTCATCTCGTTTTTCAGGTACGTACGTATTTCGTACCTACGCGCGAACAGTAAGTTCTCTAAAAACTACCATTCGAGCTGAAAAATGAGTGATGGAATAAAAAACTATGCCTATAGATTTCAAAAACCTCCAAACGCCAAGAAATGTCAACCTCTTCAATCCGACAGTATTACAATAATTTCCAATAGAAAATTTTATATATAGGGTTGCCAATTTAAGACTTCGGTATACAAAACACGTTTCAAAGTCACATTAAGATTAATCAACGTGTCTAAAGCTGAGCTGTGAAAATGTTTTAAAATTTTCGAAAAATACCCGAAAATCATGAAATATTCTTATCATGTGTTTTTATGCAAACTTATTTTATATTTTGTTCTATTTTAATTTGTATCTATTTTTTTAATGCAAGTGTAATTCCATTTAAAAAGAAATATTTTGAATATTGAAAACATTTCAAATATAAAAGAAGTTTTCGAAAGTCGAATTTCTTACATCATGACAAACGTACCCCAGTGTTCTCTATTCGTTTTTATTTTCTACTAGCGGCACGTCCCGGCTTCGCACGGGTAGACATAAATAGGTACAGATATTTAAGTTATAAGCATGCTATTTTTTTTGTCCTATCATCAATACTCTTCGCAGCGTATGCGGTGAAAGACATTTTATGGCTAATTTTTTTTACACTACACCTTCAGTTGGTTTTAATAGGAATTTCTAAAGATTTCTATAGTAATCTAGTACTAAATATAGCCTATGTGACTCAGTGATAATGTAGCTTTCTAATGAAAAAAGAATTATTAAAATCGGTCCAGTACTTTTTGAGTTTATTCCTTACATACAAAAATACAAATATTTCCTCTTTATAATATTAGTGTAGATAATAAATCAAGAATTGGTTAATTGAAAGTTACCTATTCTTAAGTCAATTATAATTTGAAATTTTATATTTTATCAAGGGAAGGATATAAATAATTGATCTACTTTACTTTATATACAGGGTTGCCATATATAAAAAATGAAACTTTAAAGCAGGCCACCCATATCTAAGATTAAATAAATTAGGTGGCGCAACGGCTCGTTGAAAACCAGGGCCTATTAACTAACAACTCGCAACAATTCCTGTGTGCGAGTAATGTCAGATATGAGAGGGGCCTACAGTTTTTATGCTGAATCCGGCTAATTTGAGAAACAAAATTTCATGACAGAAAGCAAAAGGCATTACCAGTAAAAAAAAAACTTTAGATAGCACGGACAGGAACTGAACTCAAGACCTCTGGCATGACACTCATGCGCACTAATCATTACGTCAAGTGTACTACAACCTACATCTCTATTGGAGGTAAAAGATAAACCTTAGTCAACACTAAAAACATGTATTAAAATATTTCCAACAATTAGGTTACTTTGGAAAAAATATTTAAATTTGTTACACATACGCCCCTTATAAACACAAGTAAAGTGTAAATTGAGTTTCTGCACAAATTAAAAACAAAAAGTTTTTTTAAAGCATCATTTCCTACAGAAAAAACACCTTTTTCTTAAATCTCCTGTTTGATCTATCAAACCTGAAGGATGATTTTTTTTAAGGCTTATTATTAAAAAAGTTCGTACATATGATGCATGTATACTCGATCAATTGATCTGGACTGTTAAAATTGAGTTTACATTGTGTTATGAAATTTGTATGAGTAAGACTGCCAGTTAAACTCTATTCACAGGACGATGACAACAACTATGACGACAGACAGGCTAACCTAAAATAGGCAAAAGACCGAAAATAAACATGCACAGAACTCGAGTAATAAATTTGAATATTTTTGCTCGTACAGTCGTAAAGGCTTCATTTTATGAAAAGACTCACACACAAAATATAAGACAAGCCGTTTCGTCGTCCATTTTTGAGACTAAATAAGGATATTCACATCCTTTTGTACATAAAAACAAACAGATATAGAAATATGGTTATGGTGTTTATGGTTTATGTTTTTGAAGTAATACCGACCATCGTGTGTCATCATCGCATCACATCGCGGCGCAGTTGTAGTCCTTATTGCCGTCATTTTGTTTTATTTTCTACACATACCTTTTTCAAACGGTTTAAGGACTATTTTTGTATTTGTTTGTTTGTTTTTTGAAATGTTGTTATTCCCGTGGGATCTATTTTGGGGCACAAAAGGAAGTGACAATATTATAAATTCACTCTATCTTAGCTATGAATATATGAGTGAGTATGCTTATATACACACACATAAATTCACACGAACACAAATATTTTGACACATACATTATTCATGTTTAAAAGAGCTCATATGGGAATTAAGGATAATTTTCGTTGTATAACCAACAAAACTGCACCACACATATTTGCACTTAATTTCAAAAAGAGGATAACTCTGCCATACATATGTACGTCGTTGTATATGTAAAGTATTTTTTGTGTCGTCTCATCTGTGCTGCGTATACATACATATGTATGTAGTTGTTTTTGTAACTATCATATTCATATGGTAAATTCAGTGAGGTATCATTTAACACTCTGAATTTCAAGTGGCTTAAGTAGCTATTGGATTATAAGGACACCAGTGCAGCAGTAGCTTGCAGCAGGCAGGCAGTAGTTTAGTTGCAGCCGACCTGGCTGTCATGCAGGCGAGAGGATTATATGTGTATGTAACTGTATATGTATGTAAAGGATATTATAATGCCCCTGATGGCGATTCCAGACCGGCGCGACCTACCGACCGACAGACAGTATAAAGTACAAAACTAGGTTGATAGTCCATTAGTGAATCTGAAAATGACTACAACTCGGAACGGACAACTTTACATAAAGGCAAGCAAATTAATTCCATATACTTTCATTTGATTATTCTGAGTGTTAAGTAATACGAATATAACACAAAAATTTGATAACCAAGTTTTGAAGGTACTCGTAATGTTGGAAGGTATAACTTCATATCATGATTTATGAGTGAGTGAGTGAGTGACAACGTTAAGAGTGAAAACAAATTTAATGCAAATATTCCATGCATTTTAATGGACACACGACAGACATCAAGATCTCATTTTTGATTTATTCACTAGCTTAAGATTTTAAGGGAAAAAAAATATCTGTGGCAGATTTATATACATACATTTTAGTAAAACCTGAATACAATAAATACGTCAGTATTTTAATATTGTTGTTGATTATTGTTTCTTGTTTTAAGCTGATAAGAATATGACATAGAGATTTTTCTTGATATCAAAGTCTTAGATGCGATATTCAGTCTCCACAATTCAAACGTTTGAACTCATTATCTTCAGTATTTAAACTAACTTTCTTTTAAAGTTTAGCCCCAAAGCAAACAATATTTCACAAATGTTTTAATAAAATAATTTTGTATAAAATGCTTTATATATCAATTAAGGGTTGAAATTTCACAAAGTTTTTATCGTCTCAATTTTATAGATTTCTTTATCAATTTGAAATATTTGAAAAAAAAACAAAGTGCGTATACGCCTGAGTGTACCAGTATTAGTTTACATTGAAATTTTAAGAGAAATAAAACATTATAACTAAAGTTTTACACATTGCATCAAATAAGCCCGAATAATGGGATCCCTCCATTGATTTCCATTTTAAAATTAAATAAAAAGCTTTTGGAAGGCCGAATCCAAAAAAACACGAACATTTAATTTCAAATCAATTGCCAATTTGAACATACATAATGTTTCATGTAAGAACACAGTTATAATGTAATGATTAAATAAATACGTATAAACCAAATAAGTACAAATATCGTTCAATATCTTCATTAATTTCTTCAATATTTAATTCAACTTTTCTATCTAACAGACAAATTTTGCTACATTTTTTAACAAATAACATCGCGATTACAATTTGATGATTTTTATTCTGTAGACCAATTTATTATAAGTACAGTCTAATTTCGATAGCTCGATTTTTTTGATAACTTGAACAAAATTATGTGGCAGTAGCATTAATAGTTCAAATCTTTTACATTTTTCCCTCAACTCGAACTCGAACAAAAAATATGGCATATAGTACATCAACCAAATCGAACTTTTTAGGAGAACAAACAATCCATGATATCTATTTGATAGTCACCTAAAAATTTGAGCAGAGCGTTTGCTGTGGCTTCGCCAATATGACAGCAGTTTGGTAAAAAGGTGAGAAACCTTTCTTTTGGCGTCGATCCTTCCATATATCGAACAATTATAGTTAGTTGATCGATGTGAGCTTCGTCGGGAGTAGAGTACCCTGATTTAATTTTGTATACTATTTCAGTTGGAACCTTATCACCCATAGAACCGATCAGTTCTTCGCAAATAGTGGACGAAAGGTAACTGACATGACCACTCCCTTTGTTTGTATGCTCTTTCAAATGGATTGCCAGGATTGGTTCATACTCGGCTAGCAATTCCAAAATGCAAAGGAAATTTCCATTTTTTGGTGAGCCAACCATTTCATTGTCACCTAGAAAGGCTAATCCGCGTTCAGCAATGAATTTAATGGTACTAACGATAATTCTCAGGATTTTTCGTCAATACTCGATTTGTTGAGCCTCTTGCATCGCTAGCTCTTGATCGATGGGTCCTGTGACTTTTCCCAGTTGCACTGAACTCATTACTGATTCCAAATGAGTTTTCGAAATCTCATGTTCATAGAGACGATCGGATGCATGCTTCCAGTCACTGAAACATTCTCCACTGAGTTTGTTGTTTTGAGGGGCATCAATTTGCACGAATAACAATATATTTTCGCCGTATTTGGAGAAAAGCAAAGCCAGAATCGATTGACGGTCTCTTGATTTTTATTGCGGCGGCGTGTAAACATGTTCTTCGTACATTTCCGAACTAAGTTAGAATTATCTAGCGGCTGATCTTGATGAACTGAATTTTGCAGAGATACTTGATCACAATTTTGAAGTTCTGTGGAACCTTTTTTCGCCCAATATTCGATCATTTCCTTTTTCATATTAACAGGGTAGTGAATTGGAAGTGCTTCTTATCAGGGCCATTTGAGATTTTGATATTTCACTGATTACATGATTGGAGTGAACAAATATAGATCAATGATTTCTGTTATTTAAGATTAATATAATTAAATAATCACGTATGTACAAAGTACTGTAGGCTGTAGGTAAAGCTAAAAGAGCAAACAAAAATACATATCAAAGGAAAAGATGTTTACTAGTGTTTACTAGTTGAAATTTGAAACAAAAATTTTCCGAAGTCTATATTGTGGGGGCCCCCGTTTGTTTAGGCCCCGGGGCTTCAGCATTTTTTACTCTTTCGCTTTTTTACTCTTTGGAAATTGTAAGTATCTACAGAAAATTTATATTTCATGGTTGTTTTTTGTAAAAGATTCTACTTAATATTGTTAATCACTGCATCGAAAACAAATTGCTTACAATAAGCTGGTTTTGACCAATATTCTACATCGGAAGAAGAGAACAATTATCATCTTGTTATTCATAATAATGTTGGTGAAGATAGAATTCAAAGAAATCAATATACCTTTTGGTGATTATATCAAAGTACATAAAGAAATTTTTGCACATCCTTACAGATAAGGACATTGTTCAGATTTATAGCTTAGAATCTTTAAATCCTACTTCAATTGATATAGAAAGTGAAGAAGAGACTTCGGTAAGGGAATTCATTCAAGAGCCTTCAAAGCGTGCTATGTTTAAGACAATTTGAATGTATATTTGCGAAGTCATAAGTCAAATTTTTATTGTGGATAGTAGTAGATTGAATTATTGAAGTTTTGATTGTATATATTCGTGAATGTGCGATGAAATTGGTTCTATTTCAAATCTCACTAACTGAGGTTTTTTTTGTTGTCCGAATTTAGGCACCTGCCAGATTATGAAAAAAGATATTGCCGATATATTGGAGTCCATCTAGTAAACAGTTTACCAACTAGACTACCTAAAATTTTACATAAGGATCATAGATATGATTAAATTGACTGAGACAGTGAATACTTACGACCATCTGTTTTGTTAAAGCTTCGCAGTTTAGGTCTTACGAACGAGTAGAACACCTTAAAATGGACAACAATTTCAATGCCCATTACCTTAAAAAAAATTTACAGTGACATTTTGGTGTGAATTATGGAGTGGTGAAATTATCGGACACTTTTAGTAGACATTGAAGCTGGGAACAACGCTGCGGTTAAAAGTGAAATTTTTAGAGCCATGTTAACCAAATTTTGTACTGAAATTGAAAACATGGATTATGACGACCCCTGGTTCAATTAAGATGGTGTGATCTTTTAAGCATTGGTGACGTATTAAAATAAATAAATAAATTAGGTGGCGCAACAGTCCGTAGAGAACCAGGGCCTAGTGACTTACAACTCTCAACCATTCCTGTGTGCGAGTAATTGCAGGGATGGAGGGGACCTACAGTTTATATGCCGAATCCGAACGGCTAATTTGAGAAAGCTCTTTTCATGACAAGAATTACTCTTGGAGAATTTGTCAATTCCTCGCAAGAGGCAGTACCCATGAAACAAACTTTAGGTGGCACAGGCAGGGATCGAACCCAAGACCTCTCGCATGACAGTCCAACGCACTAACCATCATGCCACGGGTACTTGGTGACGTATTGGTGATGTTAATTTTTCTCCTTGAAGTTGCGATTTGAACCTTTTGTAGTTTTTTTGTAGGGAAGCTTCAAAGACTGATTTCTTTGCAAACTTACCCAGAAACTATTCAAACACAAGGCAAATATCATTCAAGCTCTATGTGAGCTACAACCCCAAACCATCAGCTTATAGTGACTATTATGAAGCCAGCCAAAACAGCTAGGCAGCAGAATGACGTTGTGTTCCGTAATTAAAACCAAAATATACATAAACATTTTATGTAATTGAATTTTAAAAAGAGTTTTATCAAAATATTCTGCTTTATAAATTGTAAGCCCTTATTTTTGAGTTCAATTTGTAAAGACTAGAATTCGGTTGAAAAACTGTACCCTTATATTTTTTATAATGAGCTAAGAGACCCTGAGCAAATTAATATGGAATTTGGGACCAACACCAACAGTAGACATCAAATGAAGCAACAAGTCTCAAAACCACCGAAAATCAGATATATGGATCATTGAATCCTTAAATATTTTTCTATACCTTTTTCTCTATAAGAACGGATCTAGATGATTTATGTTATAAACGAAAGGTATTTTTGCCATACATTTACAATACCAAACACCATGTCTAAGCATTTTCTCATTATACCAAAAACAGTTATAGGAGTTTTTAAAGCTATTTTATTTTTATCATTTGAAGGTGTTAGTTTAGAAGGTGTACCTAGTGGTTGACATAGATGATATACATTTTATGCTAAAAATTGAGTTTTTACTCGTAGCGTAAAAAAAAATTGAGGTGTTTTATAGTGTTTTCTGTTATCAAGTATTGGATTAGTTAGTTTCTTTATATCGTCGTTGTAGATCAAATACCTTGTAACACAGGAAAGTTCACTTATTAGATAATGATAAACTTTTATACCAAAACAACATTCCTGATCTAATGAGAAATACCTTGTCAGCTTAAAGACAATAATTTCAAAGATCGCACATTTATATCAATGTTTTTGTGTCTCCTGAAAAATAAAATTTTCTGGATATTTAAGCTTAAGCGACGATATACTTTAGTTAAATATTTCAAGTTTGATACTTGTTGAAATTGTAAGCACATGTGTAGTGTATTCAATACTATTGAGAATGTTATTAAAACTGAAACATAACCTACCTCAATTTTCAAACCTCGCTATGGATGAACAAAGGGTTATTCATTAAACCAAAGTGTAAATGTAAATCTTATAAGTCTACTGAGTCAAGATCCTTATTAAAAAAATCAAAATTAATTCTACAAAATGTAATACAAAAATAAATACTTTTTTCACTAAACACTTCTCTATAATTAAACATTTTACAAAATAAATCTTTTTAAATATCAAACAAATGTAAAAATAAATAAAATGTTCGGTACAACAGTCCTTAGAGATCCAGGTCCAAGTGACTTACAACTTTTCAACCATTCCTGTGTGCGAGTCATGTCAGGGATGAAGGGGATTTTTGCCATGACATTAATAACTCTTGAAAGATCTGTCAATTCCTAGCAAGAGGCAGTACGCGGTAAAACTTTAGGTGGCACAGGCTGGGATTGTACCCAAGACCTCTGACATGACAGTGATAAGCACTAATCATTACGCCACGAGTAAAAGGTGTCAGTTAAATTATTTAAAAAAAAATTAAAATACCAACAATATTTTGCATATATGATGAAATAGTTTGATTTCAAAATCTAATTTAGATAACGAGATTTTTAGTCTGTAACGAAGCGTCACACTCCTACCTACTACCGACCGACACCAATCAACCTCCATCCACCGACCGACACCGATCAACCGCCTTCTGCATACCCACCCAGTGAAATAAGAGACACCAACACGCAGCCAAAATACAAAAACAAAATGTATGCGATATTGTTGTTCGTCATTATAGTTCACATTTGGTTCCTGCAGAAAAATTGGCTTATGGACCCAAGAAATCCGAAAAAGGGGAAGCTTGCTCGCCGAAGATTATCAAAGATTTTAGACTTTATATTCTAAAGCGCAAGTTTCCCCCGATATTCCCCTTCTCTATTACGAGTCGATGGGCCGTTGCTCCATAGCGTGCTGTGTAGTAACAACAAATTATTATATTATTCCCCTTCACCCTTCCGGTGTCGACGGGCACCTGCCGTATCATTAAGTATTCCCCTTCACCCCTCCGGTGTCGACGGGCACTTGCCGTATCATTAAGTAATTCCCCTTCACCCTTCCGGTGTCGACGGGCACTTGCCGTATTATTAAGTAATTCCCCTTCACCCTTCCGGTGTCGACGGGCACTTGCCGTATCATTAAGTAATTCCCCTTCACCCTTCCGGTGTCGACGGGCACTTGTCGCATTATTAAGTAATTCCCCTTCACCCTTCCGGTGTCGACGGGCACTTGCCGTATTATTAAGTAATTCCCCTTCACCCCTCCGGTGTCGATGGGCTCTTGACCGTAGAATTAAGTTAGTATATACTAGGTATTATTATCGATAGGTATCCTATTGCTTAAGCCGCTTTATTGGATTAGAAAAAATAAAATCAAAAAAATATAAAACGTAATTCTTTTTATTTGGAAAGGAGTAGTTTGGTCAACTCTCTATACTCGAGTTTCGTGCTTTCTCGAGACGACCCTGGAGTCCGGCGAGCTTACCTCAGCCTAAGATAAAGAAGCATCACAAATTGGCGCCCGAGCAGGGACCTTTAGAGAATTCGTCCAAACTCCGACCGATCCGCCCACCGTAAAGAATTCCTAGAGGTTTTCCACCCCACTACCGACCGCCGATCACCGACCGCCAACTACCGACCGCCGATTACCGCCGCCGACCACCGACCGCCGATTACCGCCGCCGACTACCGACCACCGTTAACCGTTCACCGACCGCCGACTACCGACCACCGTTCATCAACCGCCGACTACCGACCACCGTTCACCGACCACCGTTCACCGACCGCCGATCACCGACCAGCAGCCATCCATATAAAATGAGCGAAAACGAAGCCAACACTGCCATGGACGAAATCAATCCGTTCAAGAGCCTCAGCTTCATATACATGCTCAAGAAAAACGAGCTTATAGAAATGCTCGCCGCCCGGAATATAGAAACCGAGGGTAACATGCAAGTCCTCCGCCAGCGTTTAAGCGATCATCTCAAACAGGTACGTGCACACGCTTCTACACAAAACCTGTGTGCCCAATGGGCAGAGGTAGCCGAGAAGAGAATAAATGCCGCCTTGGATGACGACGCCGATAAACACGCTAAGAATACCGCTCCTGACCCGATCACCAAGCAGAAAACATCATTATATGAGGAGACTACCTTTCATGTCCCTAATTTGAATGCTGCACACCGCGATAACGAACAACCTCGTATAGCAAACCCAGCACCGATGAATCAGCCACAACCAGAGCACTCCGGAGACGCGCCAGCACGTTTCAAATCATTCATGAGTCACACTCCACACCAACTGCCCCTAAGCTATGAAGCAGAAGTAACGAACATAGTGCGTAAATGGGGACTAAAATTCGACGCTTCAGGGAACCCTTTGGAATTCCTCGAGCGAGTTGCCGAGCTGACTCGATGCTATAATATACCACCCGACGACATGTTGCGAACATTACCAGAGTTATTACGGGGTAAGGCACTGGAATGGCTCCGCATCTACAGTGAAGGATTCACTAAATGGGAAGATTTCCGTGAATCATTCGTTCAATACTTTCTGCCAGCACGATATCTCGTCAAATTAGAGGAAGAAATAATGCGCAAGCGTCAAGGCCCACGAGAGAACGCGAAGAAATATATTCTGGCCATGCAATACCTGATCCGCCAACATCCTCGGATGAAAATTAACGAACATCTCGACCGAATATTTGATAGCATGCGCCCTGAATATCGCCTTTATATCCGCCGACGAGATTTCGAAAATCTAAACGAACTCATGACTCTGGCAGAAGAATTGGAAACCGTAAAGAAAGAAGAAAGAAACAGCCGCCCTCCGACCGTAACCGCAAACCCTTTCGCAGCCTCTCCTCGAAACCTTCCGCCGACCGTACCGTACAATCGAGAGACACACTGCTGGAACTGCAAACAGAGGGGTCACCGAAAAGAGACGTGTCATCGTCCATTCCGACTGTTTTGCTCATTTTGCGGAGAAGACGGACGTTTAACAAAAGACTGCCCGTGCCAACGCAACTCATGCTCAGTCGTAAACACACCGCCGCGCCACGATCCCCGATGTTATATTCCGATGCAAATAGGAGAACACACCTATCAAGCTTTAGTAGACACGGGATCCACGAAGACTTTCATTGGACCAGGAATAAGGACAGTCTTCAGAAATTGGGGACTACCCATGAAGAGTCAACCTCAGACGATCCATCTGGCCGATGGAAAAGCTGTTGGCACTTCCGAACACTTCAACGTGACCCTATTGATCGGAAACGAAGAAGCCCACGGGACTGCGACTTATCTACCGTCACTCGTCGAGGATGCCATACTTGGGATGGACTTTATGAATCAAGCCAACTTGCAAATTACGGTTAGCAGCAAATCCGTTGCAAGTTCCAATACCCAGCCTCCGACGCCACATAAGCAGTGTCACGCCTTAACCCACTTAAACACAAATCAGCAACAACAATTCCATACCTTCCTGGATCAAGAATTACCGAAGTTCGATAGAATAAACAATTTATTAACCGTTCCTCCCCACCGAATCGAACTTACAACCGACAAACCGTTTAAACAACGGTATTTTCCTCGCAACCCGGCCCTACAAAAGGTTATAGACGACGAAGTCAACGAACTTCTAAAAACCGGAAAAATCAACCCGTCTAAAAACCCTTATAGCTCACCGAATTTGTCTGAAATCATTCAGCAACCGATCACCGAGCCGAACAGACCATCACCAGCTTTAAGTCGACCTCGCCAACCAAGTCAACCAGCAATCAGGATGGACCAAAGAAATAGGATCGACCGCCGCCTAGCCCCAGAGGAGAGAGAGGTCCAAGGATTGGATCCTTGTAAAAGGATACCCACTCGACCAAGACCGATCCTGGCACCTCCCCGACTAGAGGAACCGCTGACAATACGAGTGGTCAAGAAGGAGAGACACCATATTGCGGCAGCCCAACCCATTGTGCCAAAATCTCCGGTGAGCTCCACCATGGCAAAAGTCGGGGAGCAGCGGGAACAGGCCCTCCGAGCCTACAAGGAGAAATGGAAGATGGACAAAGTGGCCGACCGATCGACTGTTAAAGTCATTGTCACAAACCGACCGGATGCAACCATTGCGGACCAACACCAACCCAGTACCAGTCGCCAAGCCATGGCATGTTGTGTCATAACCGAAGGAACTGACCCGAGTCCAAGTGATCCTTTCGAGAGGATCCAACTATCGGGAAGGAATCACCAAAGAAGGTTTATGATCCACCGCCCCTGGGGTCCAGTAATGGTGCTCATGAACCGAAAAGGAACGAGAGCTTCCCTACACTTCGGGGACCAAAAAAAAGCAATCCACGTACCGAATTGATGACATAAGTTTTTTATTATGAATTGTTAATTATTACTTTTATTTTTTAATAAGGACTGAACCTTTTTTTGTAAAATTATTTAGAAAAAAAAAATGTATATATATAACTGCATATATTATTAACAATTAATATACTTACCGTTTTTTTTACATACCAGGAAACCTTCAAGACGAGAAGGTTCTCGTCTCAAAAAGGAAGGGGGATGTGTAACGAAGCGTCACACTCCTACCTACTACCGACCGACACCAATCAACCTCCATCCACCGACCGACACCGATCAACCGCCTTCTGCATACCCACCCAGTGAAATAAGAGACACCAACACGCAGCCAAAATACAAAAACAAAATGTATGCGATATTGTTGTTCGTCATTATAGTTCACATTTGGTTCCTGCAGAAAAATTGGCTTATGGACCCAAGAAATCCGAAAAAGGGGAAGCTTGCTCGCCGAAGATTATCAAAGATTTTAGACTTTATATTCTAAAGCGCAAGTTTCCCCCGATATTCCCCTTCTCTATTACGAGTCGATGGGCCGTTGCTCCATAGCGTGCTGTGTAGTAACAACAAATTATTATATTATTCCCCTTCACCCTTCCGGTGTCGACGGGCACCTGCCGTATCATTAAGTATTCCCCTTCACCCCTCCGGTGTCGACGGGCACTTGCCGTATCATTAAGTAATTCCCCTTCACCCTTCCGGTGTCGACGGGCACTTGCCGTATTATTAAGTAATTCCCCTTCACCCTTCCGGTGTCGACGGGCACTTGCCGTATCATTAAGTAATTCCCCTTCACCCTTCCGGTGTCGACGGGCACTTGTCGCATTATTAAGTAATTCCCCTTCACCCTTCCGGTGTCGACGGGCACTTGCCGTATTATTAAGTAATTCCCCTTCACCCCTCCGGTGTCGATGGGCTCTTGACCGTAGAATTAAGTTAGTATATACTAGGTATTATTATCGATAGGTATCCTATTGCTTAAGCCGCTTTATTGGATTAGAAAAAATAAAATCAAAAAAATATAAAACGTAATTCTTTTTATTTGGAAAGGAGTAGTTTGGTCAACTCTCTATACTCGAGTTTCGTGCTTTCTCGAGACGACCCTGGAGTCCGGCGAGCTTACCTCAGCCTAAGATAAAGAAGCATCACAAGTCGAAAACCAATTGTTACCAATTTTAGTAGCCTTTCTTAAAAGTTTTTATTTCTAATATAAAAACAAATACAAATTGGATGAATTAAATCAATTTGAAGTCAATATCTTCTATTATTCGAGAACCGAACATCAATTTTTACCAAATTTGTGTACTATTTTTTGTAGATTTTATTTTTTTATGAAAAAACTGACTGTTGGATTCTTATACAAAATTTACTGAATGTTGCAAACAATATTTTGTGTGAGACCAAAATAGTTTGAAGCCAATATTTTTAAATTTTGAAAAGATATTTGAGTCGAAAGCAAATTTATAGCAAGTTTTAGTATTGTTTTTTTTTGGGCTTTTTTTTTTGTAAGAAAAACTGTCTATCCGATTTTTCTCAAACTTTTACCGAATGTTGAAAACAATATTTTTTAAAAGATAAAATTAGTTTAAAGCAATTTTTCCAATTTTTGAAAATATTTAAATCGAAAATTAATTTTTACCAACTTTTATTAATATTTGTTTAGGTTTTTATTTTTTTTTGTAAGAAAACTGTCAATTCGATTTTTCTCAAAATTTTACTGAATGTTGAAAACGATATTTCTTATAAGAGAAAATTATTTTAAAGCCATAATCTCAAATTTTTGAAGAGTTATTTGAGTCGAAAATCAATGTTTAACAGCTTTAAGTAATGTTTTTTTTAGGTTTTTGTTTCTTATAAAAAAACTAAACCTCACAATGAATAACCCTTTGGTTTTATTTTCATTTCACAACTCAGTAATTCATAAAACAAAAAACAGTTTTATAGAAATCGTAAAGAGTTTATCAAGTTTCTCAAGAAATTCTTTCTTAAGACCTACTAATTGAAAATTGACTTATTTTCTTAATTCCTTAATTGTGTTTATGTTGTGTATAGTTTTTTGATTTGAAATCATGCTTGCCTGGAAAAAATCCTGTTTTGAATATAAATAAATGTTCATTACTTAAAAAGTTTTCTGCAAAAAGGACTTATCTTTCTTCTGGCTCTTCTTTCTGATTCTTCACTTCTTACCATTCAAACTTGATCTCAACAGAAAAGTAAAAAAAAAAAAAAACAGAAACTAAGGGCTCTTGAAAACATTAAAATAAAACTCTTGACATTGATTGACTTTGATTGAAGTTATATTCACCAAAAGCAACTCAATTGCTTTTGATTTACCACAGATACCAACCTTTAAAAAATAAGAAAAATAAAACGTTCAAAATTACAAACTTTTGAAGAAAAAAAATCAAGAGTACCCAGCTTTTCCATAGACCTATGTATGGTTTTTTATAGGCTATAACAAACGTTAAGCAAGTTTAAAGTTCTTTCCTTGATTTCGCGCACGTTCCATGACCGTTACTTTGCCTCACTCAATTACTATCAGTTAAAAGTTTGAACTTCTTCTTTATTTTTTTTTATTTCTTCAAACTTCAAAGGACATCAAGACATCGTCTGCTCTCACACAAGAGAACACTTTTGGCTTATATTCAGGACACACAAGTCGCTCTATAAAACAAAAAAAATGGTCAAAAAGAAAAACAATGATAAGTATACTTTTAAAGATAACAAGTTGAATGAACAAAAAAGCTATTTGTATCTATCTAGAAGATGAAGATTAAAAGGAGTGAGGAAGACGAGGTTGAGAAGCCGGGTTAGCATTTGCGGGCGCATCCTTTTTGTTTTCCCTCATAATTGTGTGTACATAAGGACTAAAAGAGGAGAGGGGATCGAAAAGGATATTGTGAAGCCAAAAGTTTTTCGTTATACATAGTTGACAATTTATTATGTGGGCTCGGGAAACATTCGTCCATTTTGTAGCGTGTTGTTGTTGTCATCCTTCCTATATTTATTTCTGTCTTGACTTGGCATAGTGTTGTCCTCGGATAAGCATTGCGAGTCATAGTTGGTCTATTTGATTTTTACTTATCCTAGTTTGCTTTTTAAGGGAGAGAGAGGACCAACTACTTACAGGAGACAACAAGGATGCAGGCGGTATGCAGGCTTACTAGTTCAGTGAAAAATAATCGGAGCTAGGCCACTGTGAAAATAAGAAACGAAAAATTGGTAAGGATAAGAATAAGGCCAGCATGAGAGTATACCCTGATGTTGGTGCTGCAAACATACATATACTCGTATATCTAAATATCTAGGACTGCACTGTTCCTCGCTCTTATGCAATTGTTTAAAAACATTTGGCTATAATTAGTGCGGCTCCTGAAAAGTAGATATGCTGGCAAGACCGACTGTTTTGGCTGAGTTGGTACAGCTATTTGGTTGTTTGCAAATCCTGCGAGGTCCTTTCGAGCGTAACACAAAATCCCCAACTGTATATACCAAAGTGAGTTAAGTTGGTTGGATGAAATTCAATTAATTGCACTTGGTTCTTTTAAGAAGTTGCTAAGTGTGATAGTTTGTTTGCAAAAAGGAGTAAGATCCTTTTTTTTTAAGTTTTTTGTTGCATTTTTTTATTTAGTTTTCTTTGCTTTTGCTTCCCTAATGTGTTGTTCTTTTGGGAGGGAAAATGGTCAAATAAATGACTTCACTCGTGGAAGGTAATTAAATATCACATCCGACGTCTTGAATTATATAAATTGGATTAGATGAGTGAAAAATGTAAATAATTGTGAAAGTTTGACCTTTCCAAAAAAAGGCTTAAAAATATGACCACTTTAAGAAAGACTCCATTGAAATAATTAGTTTTATCCATTTTTCAGTTTTTTACAATGACTTTAAAAACATAGTGTAACAAAAGAATAAAGGAGGTTGAAAGGAAGTGCGGTCCAAAAAGTTGTCTATACCTAAAATGCTGCCAACATACCAGGAGCCACCTCCTCGATTCCTTTTGGTTGCAAAGCATTTTGTTGCATTAATTATCATTATTTGGCTAAGTCTTTTGTTCTTCGTTTTCCCTTGACCATTTTTGTGTCCCTAATGGCTGCTTCTGCTGCTACTGCGGCTGGATGGCGGCCGGTGGCGGCGGCATGACAGCAACAATAAACATTTTCTGTTTTTTTTTTTGTTTTCTTAAATTCTTTTTGTTCAAGTCAAAACTAACGGAAAAGGTTGAATACAGGATGTTTCGAGAAATAAAAAAGAAAAGAACAACAAAATGCGCCAAAGAACAAAATACTCTCAAAAGTCCTTAACTTTTTAGCTACTTAAGGAAATGGCCATTAACTTAGACCGGAAAGGAGGACTCGAGAGGAAAAAAGGGGTGTTGTGCGCTGGCGTTCGTTGTCTTTTTGTGTTATGCTTTTGGTTATTTTTCCTTTTTTTTAAAATTTTGTTTTTTAACTTTACTTCCGTTGGAAATTTATGAAATATACAGAAGATATCCATTAAGTCTGCACCGGGTGAATATTTGTTTTGTTTTTCTGATGAAGGCCTTTAGCAAAAGGATACCTGTGCAATGGTGCTGGTGCATCCTTTTTTGTAGCTACCATCAGTCTTAAAAGAGTTTTTCCAGTTTTGTACAAAAGTGCATTATGGCACAGGGACCTGTGACCATCATCAGGAGATAGTGGTAAGGTGTGGGATTAAGGCTTAACGAGCCTCAAGTAATAGAAAACAAAAAACAAAATACCTCTTTGGCATATATTTTTTTCGGATTTCGGAATGTTCAGGATTGATTTAGATTTTTGAGAACATAAAAGTCTTTAATGTTAAGATTAATGTTGATAACTGATACATTTAAAATTGTGTATATTTCACTTATTTACTCTGAAATATTACTTTTGTTTGAAATGTGTATGTGTTAAGGTAGCAAAGCAGCTTTCGATTTGCTATTCGAAGTTCGTGAGCTGCTTATGGAAGCTAAGTCATGGATGAAATCAAACAAACTTTAAGATAAAATACCTTAAACTAATTGAAAAATTATAACTCTCTCAATGAAATTCATAGAAGATATCAAAATTCGAAAACTATTTCGAGGAAGTGGGATTTTTTTCCTAAGAAGGGTTATGGAATCCTTATTTTTATTATTGATATTAGTTTATCAAAGAAACTTAAACTTGCTAGCTTAAGGTTACAATTATTCCCATTATTTTAACAATTATTTCCATTATTATAACAAAATACCATTATTATACAAAATGGCCGACACAACCTCAGCGGCACACATCCATCCGATATTCCAAATTTTCGATGACGCTGAGTCATAATTAAGATTCTATTTAGTTAATGTGAAGAATTATTTCATCATTTAGCCCTTAAATTATTACTGGCTTATTGACGTACACCTTTTCCTTCAAATAGCCATAAAGACAGAAGTCCAATTGTGTCAAATCACATGATCTTGGCGGTGAATCAATATCACCACCACGTGAGGTAGAATTGCCATTGAATTTGTCGCGCCAAAGAGCCATTGTTTCGTTAGCTGTGTAGCAAGTGGCACGCTACCTGTTGAAGCCGATTCGGGCCTTATAAAGTTCCTTATCATCTCACAATAGCGAACACCATTTACAGTTACTCCCTGGCCTGCCTTATTTTGGAAAAAATACGGCCCGATGATGCCGCCAGCTCATAAGCAGCACCAAACAGTCACTCTGTGTGGATGCATTCGTTTTTAAACAGTGACTCTTGGATTTATCATTCCTCCAAATGCGGAAATTCTGCTTATTGACGAATAAACTGAGGTGAAATTGTGCCTCATCACTAAAGATGATTTTCTTCGAAAATTGAGCATCAACTGTTGGTATTTCTTGCCACCATTCTGACCATTGATGAGGCTTGAAAAGGTCAAGAGGCTTTAGTTCTTGAGTCAATTGCACCTCGCGTGCGTCTAAATGCTAGTGCTAATGCATAATTTTCATCACCGACGAGTAAAAAGGTGCGGGCACGACGCGACGAAGAGTTGAGGTGAACGGCTCTTTAGCCACACTATTGTGAATAGCAGCAATATTTTTTGCAGTAAGAGCTGTATTGGTATTTTTAAATCCCCTACAGACGAGATTTACTCAAAATTTTGCACGATTTTGCCGATTGTACTCGCATTTGGACATTTAAATTTGGACGCCTGAATTGAACGCTTATTTTCATAATAAGCTTGAATAACTTTAACGCGATGGTCGATTGAGTATCTTTCTATGGTTCAAATTGAATTTGTTTGAAAATATGAAAAGTCAAATTAAATGCAGACAAAATTTTAACGTTTAGATTTAGATGTAATTTAAATTCAACATCGGCCATTAAATTTTAACCACCCCTTGCATACAATTCTTTAACAATCTCAAATTGTGCAATCAATCAATGTAGAGATTCCACAATTTCATTTTTTTCTAAAAAGTAACCTTTGGATAAATGAGTAAATTATATTTAAAAATCTGAGAAAATGGTGTCGATAGTGGTATTTACTTCCACTGTATATTAACGCTATCATGACCACTTTTCTTAATAAATGCAATGTTGGTGCCAGATAGATCCTTTACAAAGGCTACACAAAAATTGCAAAATGCAGTCGAAAAAGTAAGTGTTTTGATCCACAAACAGTGTATCAAACTAAATGAAACATAATCGATGCATATAAATTTTACAAACCATTTTTACTCCAGGGGTTATAAATACCCTTATAATGAGTACACACAGTGCGAGCAATTAGGAAAGAAGGATAGGATTAGAAAGGAGATACCGATCAACATTGGTTTTGAATGTCTTCACATTGTTATGAGAGGGAAATATTGAGTGTGGTTAAGCATTCTACATTCGTGTAGTGCGTTAAGGAAAGAATCTCTGTACTTAACAGTACGTGTAAAATTGGTATCAAAGGTTAACTGATGAGTGTTCCTCGGTTTTTAAGCTTGATTTGATTGAAGGGAAAATACAACTGGCTATTTTATTAGAGCCTTGTTTGCGAAAATGTCGATAAAACATAGCCGAGAGATATTGCGGACTTGATCGAAAAAACAAATTTTTAAATTTCATCACCTGCCTACTGACATAAGAAAAGTTATACAAGAGGGAAAGAGATATTAAAAAATATACTAGTACAGCCAATTTTGCTGTCATTCTAGGATATACTTTAAGCTCATTGTGGCAAATATTAACGTGGTAGTAAAAAATAGGATAGTGTTGTAAGAAGTCATGGACGTAATTATTAAAAAAAAATTAAAATTTTGAAAATAAAAACTACTCTAACAAAAATTAAAATGTTCAAATTTTTACTAACAGTACAGAAGTTCCTTACATCAACACTGCCAAATACCTTGAGAAGACTTGGTATACAAGCTTTAAATGAAACAAGCTCATCGAAAAGAGAAGAATTAAACTTGAATTATATCGCAGAGTCTTTAAATTTCGCAAAAAGGTATGTCTTGTAATGGAAGAAAAGACAAACTCTGATTTTTGACTTAGGGGGCATGGTATCCACCCACAAAAATATACAAGGTATTATTTAAAAAAAAACATTTCTAAGTGTTGTAGAATAATGACATTTACTACAGTAGTAGTTGTTCATATGAAAACTTAAAAAACAATGCAGACCCAAAAATTATGCAATAAGGAGGAGTGGTATACACCCATTTTCTTCAACGAAGTATGAGTTAAAATTAACACTAATTCTAACAATCAACAAGAACATTGAAATTAAGCAGAGTGAAAAGTTTCGATGTGCATACAAAGTTAAAAATCGAAAATATGAAGTTATTCACCAAAGGGGGCGTGATATCCACCTATTTTTCTTATATTTGGTATCGTTTGATTCTTGTAAAATGTTATCATTGCTTATATAATGAAATTTAACAGAGCGGAAGCAACCGATTTAGATGAAAGATATACATTTAGGGGGCGTTTTATCCACTCACTTTCTTAAATAAGGTATGAGTTAAAATTACCACTTCTACATAAGTGTTGTAAAGTTATTAAATTAGTCAATTATGAGAGATAAGTCGAAAATGGGAGATTATATGCCAAAAGAGCGTGGTATCTTTACATTTTTCTTGTATTCTGTGTCGTTTATATAAAATATTTTGTATTCTTGTAGAATAATTAAATTTAACAGAGAAAGAGTGACTAATAATATTAATTACGTGGAGCAACAGTCCGTTGAGAACTAGGGCCTTTTGACTTACAACTCACAACCATTCCTGTGTGCGTGTAATGTTGTCAGGAATGGAGGGGACCTACAGTTTTAAGATGAATCCGATCGGCTAATTTGAGAAAGCACTTTTCATGACAAGAATTATTCTTGGAGAATTTGTCAATTCCTTGCAAAAGTAGTACCACGGGCGCTACTAGAAAGAGTGACTGATGTATATGAAAAGACGGAGGTAAAATATTTTCTCAAGGGGCGTGGTATCCACCCACTTTATTATATGAGGCTTAAATACGAAAAAGATTCTTCTTTGACGCCAGGATAAGAGAGAACATTTCTTATAAAAATTAGTGTGACTTTTATGCTATCCAGAAATATGGACGAAAGTATAGGTTTCGTAAATGGGTCCATAGAAATTGTTCAAAAGGTTTCGTTTGATGTATATGATAATAAAAGACTGAGTATCTATAAAATTCAGCAATGGAATAGTTTATGAGTGAAGGCCAGTAAAAACTACATTCGAAGTGATTAGTAGAGCAGAAGAGTTTCTTTTCTAAATTCGAAGTAATAAGTAGAGCAGAAAAGTTTATTTTCTGCCAAGTATATACAATAACAAAACATAAAAGACAATGCCTCTTGTCTTTTATGTCTTCAATCAAAATGCTGTTATGAACATTGGGTTATCCTTAGTTTGTTGCCAGCAGGCATACGATTCTGAAAAAAAGAGACCCACTAAATTGCACCAACTATATACGCATCAGTCTGCTTAACATCGCTTACAAAATCTTCTCTGTCGTAATATGTGAAAGTCTAAACCCCATCGTGAATAACCTTATAGGTCCTTATCAGTGTGGTTTTAGACCAGGAGAGTCCACAGTTGATCAAATATTTACGGCAGATCCTGGAAAAAAAACCCAAGAACATCAAATCGACACCACCATCTCTTTATCGATTTGAAGGCTGCATATGACAGCATGTACAGGGACGAACTGTATAGAACCATGTCTAGTTTTGGTACCCCTGCCAAACTCGACCGTTTGTGCATAATGACCAAAGAGAACTCGAGCTGCTCCATAAAAATTGGAAACAACTTAGCAGAACCTTTCGATGTCAAAAAACGTTTTAGACAAGGTGACGTTCTGTCATGCGATTTCTTTAACATCGTCCTTGAAAGAATAGTGCAAAGCTCCACCGTCAACAATAGAGACACTATCTTTCAAAAGTCTGTCCAATTACTAGCATATGCTGATGACATTGACATATTAGGAAGAATTCAGCGTGATGTCAATGGGGCTTTTGTGAGTATTGAGGCAGAGGCGGCAAAAATGGGTTTAAACAAAGTACATGCTGTCATCAAGAAGTCTCGGTCAAAACGTCACCATCGACAGACTTAGCTTTGAGGGAGTTAAGGACTTCGTCTAACTAGGCTAGGCTATGAACGCAGAAAACAACATCAGCGCTGAGATCAAACGAAGAATAACCACTGTTTCTTGGGGCGAAGAAAGCAATTGAGTGGAAAAGTCCTCTCTCGAGCGTGTGTATCTATATAAGACACTCATCATCCGAATCCTGCTATACGTTGAAGAGGCACGGACAATGACAAAAGCGGATGAAAGCACTGTTGGTCGTTTCCAAAGAAAAGTTCTTAGCGTAATCTAGGGTTCCGTATGCATAGAAGGGGAGTGGATGAGAAGATGAAACAACGACCTGTACGGGCTGTACAGCAAAGTAGACTTACCCATAAGGGTAAAAGTCCTACCACTGAGGTCCGGCCTGGAAAGTCTTTAAAACCATGAACACAGGACAGCGTAGTAGAGGAAGACCAAGCTACATGCTTGTGAGTAAGAACTTTTGGTGGAATGCATTTAATTAACTTTGATCCAAGTTAAATAAAAGCCTAAGAAAGTTCTATTGAAGAATAAAATGGACTTAAATAAAATCATAGACCTAATATACATACCTTGAATTCAATTTAAGAAAACACGTGTCTGAAAAATGATTACTGGCTAAGTTTGGGTGGGTTTACTTGGAAATTACATTATTATTATTCACATTTTAGTATTTTAAAACTTGGTAAGTCAACCCATCGAATTTTAGATAGTTATCATTCAAAAGCAATTATCTTTCATTATTACAAAGTTATTTCGATATAACCTTTCCAAAAATAAATTCATATTTAATCTTTTTAAATTTAGAACCTTGTATTGTTATATCTAATGACTTCTCTCTACAGACTTATTTCTTATCTCAGGTTTTTCGTATACAGTATAACTTGGGTCCTTGTTCAGCATTTATGTTTTTGATGTGATAATATTCTCAAACACATTCACCACGACAAAATTGCACATACGCCACAGTGTAAGAGAAATAAGACGCAAAGTAAAATGAAATTTACTTTAAACTAAACTTTTATATTTAATAGTCAAGGATTAATAAATATTCAATAACTTAAAATATTGTGATTCCATTTAAAAGCTTGAAAAACAAAAAACATGTCCCTGTTTAACTGTATATACCAATTATGACGGTCTAACTCTAAATGACTCTATTTACTTTAGATATGAATCGATATCTCAAAGGTATAATGAATTTGTCATATTCGAGTAAATATAATATCCATAACATAGAACTCGTTAACCATAATTATCCTTCATATCAATGCTATAACTGGACAAACCGAAAATGCTATACCTAATAACCATTTTGTGCTTACCTATATTAAGGACGACAATAAAGGGAAATAATACAAAAACAACCAAATTACCTAAGTGCACAATTCTTACACGAAAACACTCAGCCATGAATACTTTATGTCTTTTTCTGTTTAAATTTCAATTTTTGCTTCTGACATTTCTCAATGTTATAATAGGAACATGGTCACCCTGAAAGGTAAGAGCGCCTGCTTGTACTTTTTGTTGTTGTTCAAACGTCAAATTGAACAACGTAATGAAAAAAGAAAATAGTATCACATTCAAGTACTGGATTTAAAGTCTTTCAGCAGATTAAAAAAAAACTTATTTTATGGGACCAAAAGTGACATGTGTCTTTTAAACGTCAAATAATTTGATATTTATTTGACAGTAAATAAGGATCTGTGAATTAAACATTTTAAACAACTGTACAAACTGCCACATTTGAAGCAATGTGTGATGCTGGTTTTTGATATTAGTTCCTATTCACTTTAACATCGCTTCATTTCGAAGTTTACTCCAAGCGCCCTCCACTGTTTACCGCCCTTATCAACTGCACTATTTGCCCAAAAATCACACCGTCCAATGGAAAGATAAGTGCCATCGAATGAATAGTACATAGCCACACGAACCTTTTGGACATTTAGTCCTGACACCATCATCGTCATCGTTGCCACCACTACCACCACCACCATTCATTGTTGGCATCATCAGGGGGTCATCGCCATTGTTTCGAAGAAAACGAAATCATTTTCTTGGCACTTTTGCCCTCTTTATTTCGTCCTTCCTTTCTTTTTACAATTCTCAATTTGATTCTGGATCTCCTAATGGAACCGTTGATGGTGGATATACTCGTGTATGAAAATGTAGATATAGCCTTCCAAGACCTATGACTATGATTACGACTCTCTACGACTATAGGACTATAGGAGCACCCGCCAAGTGCAGAGCGATAGAATAAGACACCCTCATAGACGCAAAAAATGCTTAAATTGAAATTGGAATCAGTGATGTCCTTCGCGAGAGCTGGCTACTGCTAGCTACATCGTTAAGTCATTGTGGGAAGTGGCGATGATAGGTGGCTCTCAAATTTCATTGGCAAAGAATCAGATTCCATCTGTCCTCCTAAAGATTTTCAATCGCTCCAGAGTTCGGTGCACAGTGGCAGTGGCGGCCGGCGGTGTGGCGGTGGTGTGGGTGTAGAATAAGGTGTGGATGTAGGCGGCTGCTGTTTGAGTGTGCTGGCTCAACTCAACTCTCAGCTTGCCATAAGCTCATCGGTTCGGAAAATGGAGAAATTACAATTTATTGCCAGTTGGATTGTTTGGTCAGTGGTTTGGTTGCCACCACCTCTCACTGCTCGCTGCCTCGGTAGTTGATTTTGATATCGTTTTTGTCTTTGCTTTAAAATTGAAACAGCCCGAAGGCTTTTGCAAGGGTTTTTATACCTTCTCCCCCCCCTCTTTCCCCGTTAGTATATACCTACTCTACAAGTCACTTAATTTTTTTATTTGCCAAACAGTTTGTTCCTTTATTTTGTACATTCGTTCCTACTTTTTCGGAAGCGAGGGTTCGTTCTCCAGAAATATATAAATATAAAAATGAAACCAGCTGCACGCAGGATTCAATTCGATTGGATTCGATTCGATTCTGTTGAATATTGTCCTTGAGGCCGTGTTTCTTTTTTTGTTTTTGTTGTTGTTGTTTTTGTTTGGTAATAATTTCAATTTGTCGTTGGTAAATGGAAGGTTTGTTGTTGGTATTTTTATTTTTTGGTAAAAACCCATGAATAAAGTTGCTTTGACTTTCAATTGGCAATTCATGTGGAACAAGATAGGTTTTAATGGGAATGGCAATGGGGATTGGGAGGCTTTTGGAGCCCGAGGGAAAAACGGGACGGCAGAAACCATGAATGTTATTTTTTGTCTTATAGTCTATACAAATGGATCTTGGTTATTTTTATTTTATGCGATGAAGTGGGAGTTAAGTGCGGTAAAGAAATAAAAATAAAAGCTATCAGTTGATACTACAGACATATAGCCATTAGTATTTACCTTTAAAATCGAAAACGTTTAGGTCCTTGAAAATGGATTTTTCGGTTGTTTTATTTGTTCTTCTTTTATATTTATTTATTCTTTAATTGGAATTGATTGATATATGTATGTGTAGGTATTTTATTTATATTGAATTAATTAATAAATCATTTTGGAAAAAATAAATACCTATTTGAAATTCTCATTTGTTTTAATTTTAATAATTCTTATCTTTGAAGTTAGTGATGATTTTAAAATCAAGACTTCTTCTACCTATATACCCAATTCATAGATCAAAAGGAATTATAGAATTGAGATGAATTTATTTAATTTAAATTCCATGAGTTCAGAAAATAATAAATCAATGAATAAAATTTTTGATTTAAAGAATTTCGAGATTCAGTTTTATACTATTTTGCATTTTCTTTGATGTTTTGTATGGCTTGAGGCAGTGGCGCGGTTGTTGGCAGATTCATTCAATTTTTGAAACCAAAATCAATAGAGAATGGAATTTATGATTTTATTGGTTTCAATGGATGTTATTCAAAAGGTGGTTTGTAGAGGGAAAATAAGACTTTTGGAAATAAAGTTATTAAACATCTTTATCAATTCCAGTTAATTTTTGATTTTGATGTGACTTCGGTTTAAAAAAAAAGTTTTTCTATAAAGGTGGGTTAATAATATGATAATACAGGGTTTTTCAACAGGGGCGCTACAAAAGTAGAGCGACAGGGACAACAAATGACTCCATATTTCTTGCCGCTCTTTTGACATTTCTCTTCGGAAAGGTTTGCCATTTCATTATGGAAGGATATACGAGCCACCAACTAGTCGAAATTATTAAAATGTACTACCGAAAGTCGGAGTCAGTTGCCTCAACGTTAAGAGCGCTATGTCCAATTTAAGGTCGTCATGGTCGTCCTAGCAGATCAAAAATTGAGCGTCTAGTGGAAAAATTTGAATACACAGGCACAGTACAAAATGTTCCCGCTCGTTCACAGAAATAAAGAATTTCATTGGTATCCAAAACCGTTTTTGTTTTATTTAAACAAACATTTGTAGTGCTCTTATTGAAAAATCCGATATATGATTATTGTAAATAGGAGTTTGATTAGCTTTTTACTGTAAAAATGACATTTTTTGCTTGTATGGCTTTTATTCAAATAATATCTGGTGTTGGCGCAATAGGTATCTTTGATCCTGCCCAAAAAATCCATTCGCTACCGACAGTTTAATAAAAAGCCGACAAAGAAATGTACTAGTGAACTGCTGCTATTTGGGTTTGACTAAACCTCCGCTACGCAAGAGCGCTTCTCATTGCCGACTGGAGGGAGCTTGCAACGGGTCACTAACAAGGGAAGGGCGCAATATTTCAGGCTGAGACCCTAAATAGATCAGAACGGATATTTAGGTAAGTATTAAAAGATGAACTGATTCAATTGGAATTTTTTTCGACAGGCACCAACTTTTGCAAATTCGCACACACAAATTTTGGTCCGAGAGGCAAAGTTAGGAAATATGTATTTATATACAATGAGTTCGGTGGAAATTTTTGTTACAGGTCTTTAAATGTGTTTAAGTCTTTTTGGCTACTCAACTTTACCAAGGTACTTTAAGTTAAGCTACAAGCGACTAGCAGGGCCGTCGAGAGGAATTCCGGGCCCGGGACGGAAAATAGCATGACATTGGTTGAAATTGACGGAAATAATAATTTTTTGTTTGCAAAGTAAACCGAAAAAAAGTGTTAATCATCCAATCAATCTCACGGGTATCGTCCAGTTTAGTTGAAATGGGGGATGGATAGAAAATTATTCTACATGCGAGTAGTACAGATTCCGAACAGAATCATACATTCAATTCGATATTGCCAACGTTATTGAACACGATCTTGTGATGAGCACGAACGATGAAAATTCTTTGTTCTGGCAAGGACGCTAAATGAACGTTCGGCACTAGCTACGATTACAGGTATGGTGGAAAACACACAGAGAGCAACATAAATCTTGGGGAAAATCGTCTCCAAGTTCTGGGAATAAATAGAATTGAACAAACTCAATGGCGGAAGTTTTGCTTCAAAATTGGCTTCATAAATGTGTTTTAGATGAATTATTTCTTCTTTCAACTCTTGAGACACATGCGAGTTATACTTTTGGATGAACCTTGTAGCAGAGTTTTTAATCTCAAGTTCGTCTATTGTTGAAAACTGCCATAAAAGTGAAAATGTATAGCATTCAAATTTTTCATCGTATCGAACCGACGAGAAATTCGAGATATAATTAAATCAACTATGACGTAAAAGGTGTTTCTCTTGAAATTTATTTCTGCGTCTGTTTAAATTTGCATTCCGGCTCCTCGATGTTCCACAAAATGTCTCTTTAATTGCCTTTTTAAGTTCGATGGAAACAATTCTGGAACATCCCCCAATTCAGTAGCAACTGCTTTGCATTCAGATAAAATTTGATCCCATCCGTTTCGAATAATGATCAAATCGGAGATCAAGTTGTCGAGATTTCGAAAATCAACGTCAATAGTCATGTTTCTGGCTTGAAGAATGATACATCTTTCATTTATAGCACTAAGAACCTTGCACCAAATCGAAGACATCAGGACGCATTCGAATGTGTGCATGTATTTTAAAACGCCATTTACATCTCTTCGAGCTTCAGCAGTTAAATTAATATCACTTAAGGCTTCTAATGATGTTCTAAGGTTTTTCAGATGATTTGCAAATGGTTTCACTGCCTCAATTCTAGCTGACCATCTTGTTTTGGAAAGTGTGTGAAGGGGACATTTTTCTTAATATTTTTCTAACGTTGTGCACTGCTGCTAAACAAGTTGAAACACTTTTGAACATCACCAAAGATTGTGATTGCGGCAGTACAACATTTCGTTATATACACACTTTGAAGTGATTTGATATCCTTCAAATCTTCAGTAAACAACTTGTTCAAAATATTAATTAATTAATATTACGAAAATCACAATTGAAAAACATTTGCGTGGGATTTTCCGGTTCCCCGAAACCGAATCAAAAATTTCGTTCCCAGCGAAACAAAAATAGAAGAAAAGAAACTTTATAAAAACAAAAGCCGAAATAAATATTTGTGTTTTTGCCGGGCCCCTTATTTTGACTTTAAAAATTTTCAAAATAAAATAAATTTTAAATTTACGTTAAATTAAATAAGAAAAGCGAAATAATTTATTATAACTTTCTGTCAATAGTTCAGAGTTGCCCAATTTTTCATTAAATATTAACAAAAATGTACGCCAATAATAATCAGAGGTCCAGATCGGCAATCTTGTGACTGATAGATTGGTAGATAACAGGCAAACAGATTTTAAATTTTCGAGCCCCTAAAAATAAGTGGGAATAGGTATGTTGATGATGAATATAGAGTATGTTATATTAAAAAAATACACTCTCTTCATTGCTTTCAATTTTACGGGCCCCTAGAAAATCCTGGGCCCGGGGGTTTCCACCCCCCCCCCCTTTCCCACCCCTCTCGACGGGGCTGGCGACTAGAAAAGCCAAATCTGACTTAAAGCAGAATCACGGCTATTGTGACAGACAGTTAATAGGAGTTCGGGACTTTTGATTCGTCTACATCATCTTCTATACTGGTCCAATAAGGTTGAACTACAAGAATCTTAACATTAACATTAAAGTCACTTGCGAAAAGAGTGAAAATTCCTCTAGAAGCTGTGAAGAACAAAATCTGTTCAATTTTTCAACCTCAAATGGATCAGCCTAACCGACTGTATTACGTATGTCTAGGAGGTTTTTTCCTGCCTACAATAAGTCCGTTCTTACGATGTTTTATGCAGACTTAGGCAAGATGTAGACAGGGTCACTTCTATTTGTACAGAACACTGGTCTATAGAAGAATATCCAATAAAATTGGGCATTTCCCACAGTTCCCAAAAATGATCTTTATAAGTTTTTAGAAATAAAAATCAAATAGCTGATTCCTTTTTTGAAATGTGACGATATGGCTTTAGCAATGACCTGCTTAGAGGTATTTTTATTAACTTATATTATCATTTCTTATTCTTTCGATTCACTGCCACTTCTATCAACCTTCAAAATGTAGGAAAGCTGTTACAATTTTTACTTTAATACACAGATTTCTATCAATCAATAATTATATTTATTTAAAGAATCCTACAAACAAAAGAATCAAATCAAACAGTTTACACTAAAAAAAATACTTCTAAAAATTGATTTAAAACTCGAATTTCTGGAAAAAAATTAAAGATATTAGAATTTAATTAATTTTGTATTATAAAAAACATTGTTAGGTATATAAACTTTTGGAAAAAATGTTTATTTTATAAAAAAAAAAAAAAAAACTACAAAAAATTGTCAAACATTAATTTTCACTCTAATGTTTTGAGAATTAATGAAGGCTTGACTTCAAAAATTATGATTTTGACTTGCACGTTATGTTGTAGTCTGTCTTAATCCATGGTTATTTGACAAAATGAACGAAATAAATGCCAGCTCAATTTGACAGTTCTAGCATAAACAATACAAAATGACAGCTATCAACTGTCAAATTTCAGAAGTTCTTATATTGAAAGACCCTTTTGTATTAAAAATGCTAATCACTCAAATGATGCAAAACAGATAATGGGAACTTAATGGACAAACAAGTTTCATTAAATCCTTAACTTAAACTTTCTAAAGCTCTATACCACATTATGTAGCCTCTAACTTACAAGAACAAAGTTGATGCGATCCAGTTTTCTAGTTTAGTTCATAAAGTTAATATTTTCATACACAAATCCTTCAATTTTGAAATAATTTGTTTTATACAAACTTATTTTTCAACTATAATAACAACGATTTATATACACTCCCGTCTGGCATCTACATCATCTATAAGGACACTCTCATTTATCGCTACCAGGGATTTCTCAGCTTGGTACCTTTAGTTTGTGATTACTTTCTCATCCCACCCCCTACCTTTCTATTTCGGTCTTTTATAAAATAAAAAAGCTCTCCTAAAGCGCATTCAGAAAAAAAAAAAAATAGGAATAAACAAACAAAATTAAATAGCTTCTTGATTAATGACTGCAATTTGTTATCACAGAGTATATAATACCTACCATGAGCTTATATACCTACCTACCTACTCTATCGTATTTCCTTTCCCTATATAAAAGTCCTAGTTTAAAGGTATACAACAAGGACTAGAGATGGGTCTCGGTCTCGGGTCTCGGGTCTACAACGTTAGCTCGTATATATTGTTTGCATTTCCTCTTACTCCATCAACTACTGTCCCTATTAGGATAACAAGCCGTCCTTTGACTCGGGTCCAAGAATGGCACAAACATAAAGAACGGCTACGGCTATGGCAGTGGATAAATACACAAAGAGACACAAGAGAGAAAAAATAAAATATAAACATACCACAATATTCCAACGGAATCATTTGAATAAGAAGGCAAAGAACGGATATGCAATTTAGAATGTCAGTTGGAGAAACATTAAAATGAAATTACGCTTGCTTCCTGACCAATTCTCTTCCGTCCATTCGTTGATGGTTGTTTCATTGAGCTTCTGAGACTGAACTGAGACTGAGACTGAAAATGAAAATCATGAAGAGGCGGAAGAGAAGAAGAAGAAGGACTATGAAAAATTACGCGAACTCTTTGAGGTCTGGCCAGACAGAGTTTTTATTTTCTTCTTTTTTTTTCATTCAAGCCACAAAGATTTTTAAAAAAAGTGTGGGGCAGCAACAACAAAAATATAAAATCCCAAAAACAAAACAGAACAAATCACGCCAACCACCATCAGCATAGCCTTCAGCCTTCAGTCTTCAGCCTTTAGAAATCCAGCAGTTGGAATTTCATTATTTTACTTCTGTGACGGACATTTTTATTTCTCAACTAAAGTGATTATGGCTCTTTAACTATTTGATGTGAGATTTAAGTGAAAGGAATAAAGCCATTACCCAAAGTGAATTATTATTAATCATGGCTTTTCTTTTTGATTTAAGTTTTGCATCTGATGGCAATAGTATATACAATGTAGGTATACAAAATACAAATAGAATGGAAAATCACTCTTTTTCAGTTTGAATGACAGGAAACGTTTCTTCAAAAAAAAAGAAAAGAGGGAAAAAAATTAAAACAATAATTTCTGTAGCATTTATAAATTCCAAAATAAGAAGTGAAAAGTGTGAAAACATTTCTAAGAGATTGACAGTAAGAATATTTTAAGTGTTCTATGCATACCTTAAATTATATTAAAAATTCTGACGGAAAAACTCAACATTTTAAAATTTGTTTTTAACTAATTTAAATAAATTAAATAGTTTTTGTTATTATTTTGAAATAGAAAATCAAAACAAAGGCTTTGATGAGAATCACACTGATAACTTCCCATCCCGTCTGTCGATTTGTCTTGCTTAAAAGTTTGTAGGTTTTCTTGTTGGGTTAAAAAAGTTGTCAGTTGAATTATTCTTAAAAATTTCAAAATTACCAACAATATTTTTCATATAAGGAAATAGTTTAGTTTGAAAATCTGGTTTTGTTAAATAGATTTTTAGTCGAAAACATATTTTTACCAATTTTAGTAGCATTTCTTAAATTTTTACAAATTGGATGAATGAAATTAATTTGAGAGATATCAAGAACCGAACATCAATTTTTACCAAATTTGCGTACTATTTCTTGTAGGTTTTATTTTTTTTTATAAAAAAACGGACTGTTGGATTTTTATAAAAAACCTACTGAATATCGAAAAAAATATTTTCTGTGAAATAAAAAAAATTTGAAGAAAATATATTTAATTTTTGTAAAGCTATTTGAGTCGAAAGGAAATTTTTAAAAAGTTTTAGTATTGTTTTTTTAGGTTTTTATTTTTTGTAAGAAAACTATCAATTCGATTTTTCTAAAAATTTAACTGAATGTTAACAACAATATTTTTTAAAAGATAAAAGTAGTTTAAAGCCAATATCTCAAAGTTTTGAAAAGATATTTGAGTCGAAAATCAATTTTTACCAACTTTTATTAATTTTTTTGTTTAGGTTTTTATTTTTAGTAACAACAATATCTATATATATAAAAGAAAGTCGTGTTGGTTACAACACTTATAACTCGAGAACGACTGGACCGATTGCCATGGTTTTTGATTTGTTTCCGTCCCGAATAGCAGAATACATCTTAAAAACAATGAAAAATCGATATGTATGTGTAATGAATACTTAATCATTTCAATAGATGCTGATTTGTTTATTACATGTCAAACATTTGTTGTCCAATCCAGTCAAATAGTGTAACAATTATTTTTTTTTGGAGCTTATGGCCTGGTTGCTGAGACCTTTAAGCCAAGACTTTATTTTTTTCTGAAGACATCATGTGTGCGTTCAGAAATGTATTTTTTGTAAAATGTCTACAAAGTTCAGGTACTGTTATATTTGTTTGTTTTTGAATCACTACGAATTGTTAATGGTATCGTGTGCCCCACATTTCGTGCAGCATGTCAAGAGCTAAATTTGATTGAAAATGATACTCATTGGGACACGACAATCGCTGAAGCAATTATTTCTGCATCTCCAAGTCAGATACGCCCATTATTTGTTATCATCATTTCAACATGCTTCCCATCGAACCCACGTGACCTGTGGAACAAATACAAAGATAACATGTCAGAAGATATTTTACATCGAATTCGCGTCAGCTCAAGAAATTCCGATCTTGAGGTGAATGAGGAGATCCATAACCAGACTTTGCTCTTGATCGAAGATATGTGTTACCTCATGTGCGGCAGTTTGTTAGTTAGGTTAGGAATGCCAGCTCCAGATCGCGGAATGAATGACGCATTTAATAGAGAATTGGAACGTGAACGTGAATATGATCCACATGAACTAATCTAATCAGTTCAAACGAATATACCTCTGTTGAATCCTAAGCAGAGGGAAGTCTATGATACACTGATTAATGCAATTAATTATGGAAATGGCGGCTTATTTTTTTTGGATGCCCCCGGTGGAACTGGGAAGACATTCCTCATGTCATTGATTTTGGCCACTGTACGTGCGATATCCGAAATTGCGGTAGCAATTACTTCTTCTGGAATAGCGGCCACATTGTTAAACGGATGCCGTACGGCTCACTCAGCGTTAAAATTGCCATTAAACCTTCAAACTACTGAACAACCGACATGTAACATTTCGAAACACTCCGCAATGGCCAAAGTTTTAGTAGCATCAAAAATCATCATATGGGACGAATGCACAATGGCGCACAAACGCGCATTGGAAGCACTAGACCGAACATTAAAAGATCCGCGCAATGACTCGAGATGTTTTGGTGGTGCAATGATTTTATTATCTGGCGATTTCCGACAAACACTACCAGTCATTCCAAGATCTACTGCTGCTGACGAAATAAACGCTTGCCTCAAAGCATCAAATCTGTGGCGATATGTAAAGAAACTTCAACTGTCTGTAAATATGAGAGTTGCATTGTTGAACGATCTATCTGCTGATGATTTCTCGAAGCAATTGCTGACTATCGGTAATGACCGTGTTCCTGTTGACAAATCGAGCGGTTTGATTTCATTTCCTCCAAATTTCGTATCATAAAAAGACGAGCTTATCAACAAAGTATTCCCGGATATCATTGCTAACCACAATAATTCTAAATGGTTAAGTGAGCGAGCAATTTTGGCCGCTAAAAATAAAGATGTAGATGACCTCAATTTTATAATTCAAAATCAAATCGTAGGTACTCTGTGTTCATTCAAATCTATCGACTGTGTAACAAACGAAGAAGAAGCCACTAATTATCCAACTAAATTTTTAAACTCCTTGGATGTGCCTGGTTTACCACCGCACAATTTAAAACTTAAAGTTGGTTCGGTAGTCATCATGCTTAGAAATTTAAATCAACCAAAACTGTGTAATGGAACGCGTTTGATGATAAGAAAACTGATGAGCAATGTGATTCACGCGTCGATACTTAAAGGAAAATTTAAAGATGAGGAAGTTCTTATTCCAAGGATTCCGATGATACCAACGGATATGCCCTTTGAGTTTAAACGAATTCAATTCCCGATTCGTCTTGCCTTCGCCATGACGATCAACAAATCACAGGGCCAATCCTTGACTATTTGTGGCCTTAATCTAGAAAATGGATGTTTTTCTCATGGTCAATTGTACGTGGCATGCTCAGCTCACGTGTCGGCAAACCATCCGCTTTATTTGTTCTTGCGCCTGATCAAAAAACAAAGAATGTCGTTTACCACAAAGTGCTTGAATGAAAATCCTATTAATGAATTAAACCGAGTTTTATTTTTTTTCCCAATCTGCACAACATAGTTTTCAATCATTTTTTTCTGACATGAGTTTGAAGTACTTAATTATTATTTTTTATTTTTTTTTATTCTTATTCTCATTCTGTATGTATGTTTTCATCATCATTCATTATAATAAAATACTTTTTTGTTTCTATCTATGTATGTATATAAATATATTATTTTGTATCATTGTTTTACGTTCATCAAAACATAAATTAGTTCAGCTAAAAAGTAACACGACATTCATTGACTGTCAGGCGGTACGAAGTTCGCCGGGTCAGCTAGTTTATTATAAATTAAAATTAGTAAGAAGCCATTATCTCAAATTTTTGAAAAGATATTTGAGTCGAAGATCAATTTTTACCAACTTTGAGAATGTTTTTTTTAGGTTTTTATTTTTAATGAAAAAAACCGTCAATTAGATTTTTCTCAAAATATTATTTTTTTAAACATAATTTTTCGTTGCACAAAATGGTTTTGAAGATTAAATCATATTTTAGTCGTAAAATTTTCGAGTTGACATTTTTTTTCTCAGTTTTTTTGATTTATAAAAAAAACCGTTAATTGAATTTTTTTCCAAAAATATACTTGTTTTGTATCACGTTACAATATATAATATAAAATTTAATTCAAGTCTCTAGCGTCATTGGTTCATGAGATATTTACGTTTAACCAAAATGTTCACCTTTTGTTTAAACTGCTATGGTAAAAAAACCACCCACGCAATTTTCTTGAGAGTCCTTTCTGCATCTTTCTGCTTTATTATAAAATAAGAAAATTTATTTGAAGTCGATATCTCTTCTGGTTCTTGAGCTATGGACGACGAAAAAACGTCATGAACGTACGGACGTACGAACGTACGTACACACGCACGCACAGACATCTTTCTAAAAATCTTTTATTTTGACTCTAGGGACCTTGAAACGTCGAGAAATGTCAAAATTTTCAATTCGACAAATCAGACCCATTACAATAACTTCCTATGGGAAGTTAAAAATAAAATTTTTAGTACATTTTAGAACTTTAGAATTTTAAACAATTTTTTTTTTCAGTTGAAAGTCTGACATTTATCATGCGATTTGACACCACTGGGAATACGCAAAAGACCGTGTTTATGCAGATATACTTTTAACTCTTGAGCACTTAAAAACCAATATTCGTCAAGTTATGGCTGAGATACGGTCACTGCCCAATATTTGTCAAAAAGTGGTCGAAAATTACCCCAAAAGAATCGATGTTTGCAACAATTTGCGTGGTGGTTATTTAAATGATGTAGTGTTTCACACTTATTGTCAACTTTCAAGCTTTATAATAAAAAAGAAAAATGATGAAAAACAAATACTTTATTGGTGTTTTGAAACCGCAAAATTGATAACCCTGTATTTTACTGTAAATTTGATTTTTCATAAAATTTTTCAAAATATTAGTAACATTAATTTAAACAAAATGAAATAAGTTCAAACTCAAATCTTAATTTTTTTCTCATGACACTTGAGTCGAAAATCAATTTTTAGAATGTCAATTGGATTCTTTCAAACCAATTATTGAACAAAATGCTTACAACAATATTTTGTACAGAATGCAATAATTTTTAAGACAATAACATTTAACATATCAAAATTCATTTTAAGTCGATATCTCTGCTAGTTTTTGAGATACATTATGTCCGAGAAAAGAAGGTATCGCGTACGTTCCGACATATGGATATGCAGCATAATAACGGACGTGGAGACGTCGTTCGTACAACATGCAAAAACAAAGATCTCTTAAAACTTTATACAAATAAATCATGGCGTCGATACTCCATATTTTTTAAAGGACTTTCAACACTTAATATTCACATACCTATGTAGCTACAAATTCAAAACTTTCCGTAATTTTGGCGAAAATTCTCCATAAATCCACATTTTGTAGAAAAACATATTTTGGGGAAATTTTTGAAAAATGATTAGATTATTAATGATCCAGAATTAAACATCTAGCTTCTGTCAGAATAGAACATTACGCTTATCCATCATGTTGCATGTAAGAATTTTCAACATTATGCTAACCGCTCATAAGCTATGTTCTACTTTTTTCACCATACAGAAAATACAAATCCTTGTTCACGTTTATTTTTTTTTAATTAGACCTCTTTACACCGAGTATTTTAGTGATGAAGTCCCTTTCATGAGATGCAACAAAATATAAAAGAAAGAAAAACATGGAAACATTCGTCCTGGCTCATCATCCAACATATTATGTGTACCTACATACATTCCACTTTTTGATTCAAAAGAGCAGAAACATGAACAACCACTTTTGACTTTGCAACCTCTTCATTCTCTTCATTCTTTTAACCTCGTCCTCCTTCTCCCCATTCCCATATACCGACTCTCTACGTCAAAAGGATATAATAATATCCTGCACAACCACAATATAAATATCCTTCAAAAAGTAGTAAAGTAGGAAGGTACTAGGTACGTAGAATCCTGCAAACTGTGTAATACGGAGAACAACTTCAACATCAACATTACATATCCATATTTATAAAAGTTAAGAATCCTGAATCTGCACCAAAGCCAAATACTTCTCACTTCATTCTTTAGCATCATTCACTTCGACAACATTTTGATTTCGTGCACAAATCTCTGGGATTCAAGCCTATAGATAAACACGCAGAGATTTTATAGACAAAAAGAAAAATAAAATTTAAAATAATATGCGAACAACATTTTATCAAAAGACACAAATAGCACCACCAGATTCATAAAGTGAAATGAATCCCTAAAGTAATCACTGTTTTCCACAGAGCCATCATAAGTGACTGTCAGAAAGATTCAAAACTATATAAGCCTATAAACTTCAGGGTTGGAATTAGAAAGATGGAAATAAGTTAAGTGCTGGGCTCCAAAAAAAGTTAGGAAATAATTCCACTTCTGAAAAAATGTAGAAATGTAATTGGTTGTATTTTCCTCGGGTACATGTTGGGTTATAAAAGATTTTGAAGGCATTTACGTTTACAAAATTAAATTTTAATAAACTCGCCCACAAAGGTTATGTTAAACACCATTCCAATAAAAGGAAAGTTCAAAAATATTAGAAAGAGTATATCGATGCACATTGCTTTTAAATATTTGCACATTGCAATGATCCCAAAATATTGTTTCGAATAAAACATTCCACATTCGTGTTGTCCGTCTAAAAAAATGCCCACAAATGTTATTTTAAACACCATTCCAATAAAAGGAAAGTTCAAAAAGATTAGAAAGAGTGTATCGATGCACATTGCTTTGAATATTTGCACATTGTAATGATTCCAAAATATTGTTTCGAATAAAACATTCCACATTCGTGATGTGCGTCTAAGAAAAATGAAACTCTGCACTCGAGGGTAAACTAAATTAACATTTGACGAAAAAAATGAAAGTATTAAATATTGAAACGTTGTTGCAATATTCAAGGGATAGAAATGTTTTAGTAAGACAATTGTTTTGCCTTTTAAACTTCTTGCATCATCTCAGAAGACCTAAGCACTTATCACCGTTCTTGGTGGAATCAGGTATTAACACTCCACAAAAGATTGACTTTAATGCACCAACCTAAAACGAAAAACTGTTTAAGTTCACTCGGTGTAAGTACTAACTATGAATAGTTGCACAGGGAAGGGTTACGCTTTAACGACAATAAAAAGCACAGAGATTTTAAAGCATTAAATTTTGCACCGTCTATCATTTCTTAATCTGTTAAATTTAGATTTGAATGAACTGTTGTTGCGTTCTAATTAAACATCAGAAAGACAAGGTTTTTTCTCTTAAGTTGATCACCAAATTATGTTTGTCGCTATTTAATTATCTGCAAGAACAAAAGCTTCTTAATGAACGGCACAGTGGCTTTTGTAGCAATAGGTCTACTAGTGATCTCATGGTTCATATCACCAAATATTGGATGAAACCTTTAAATAGTTTTTGACAAAGTGAGATAATTGCACTTCATATTTCAAATGTGACATCTGCTCTTTTATCGAAAATATGTGTTTCCAGTTATGAGAATCATTTAGTGTTGGACTCTTGAATCAATCAACACATGTTTCATTGGATGGATTAAAGACTGAAACCCTCAACATAAATGTTGGTGTACCACAGGGCTTTGTCCTGTCTCCGACACTTTTTCTCTTTTTTTTTCTTCATATCTTCTAACGTACCTTGCTCCAATAGTACCATAAGCTTCTCATATTCATTTTAGATTCAAAACCCTGCTGTTCAAATGTGAATCTTCAACGGAAATGTATAATAAGCTCAATAAATTCTGACTTAAAAAAGATTTTAAATGGGGACTAAGAACCCAATGCTATTATATGACAGTAAGATAATGTAATAAATAAATAAATAAGGTGGCCCAAGAGTCCGTTGCGAACTAGGGCCTAGTAACTTACAACTCTCAACAATTTCTGTGTGCGACTAATGTTGTCAGGGATGGAGGGGACCAGCAGTTTTAAGATGAATCGGAGCAGCTAATTTAATAAAGCACTTTTCATGACAAAAATTACTCTTGAAGGGCTTGTCAATTTCTCGCAAGAGGCAGTAACCCGTGAAATAAAAACCTTAGATGACACAGGCAGGGTTTGAACCCAAGACCTCTGGCATTATAAATCCAATCCACTAACCATCACGTCACGGGTAGGTACTACTGCAGATAATGCAATGTCTAACAATTTATGTTGCCTATCAAGAAGGTCTTATTTGGTCAGCTTGGCTGTTCGAAGGCAATGGACAATTATTCTAAAAATCTCCTTTATGTTTTTTTATGTAGCTTTGTTATTTTCTGAAACAGAATTATTCTTAAAATTTAGGACTTCCTAGCCAGTTGACCCTTAGGAAATTCAAAACCCAATGTTTTGCTCTTTTAAATATCTACACTAATATTATAAAGAGGAAAGATTTGTATTTTTGTATGTAACGAATAAACTCAAAAAGTACTGGACCGATTTTAATAATTCTTTTTTCATTAGAAAGCTACATTATCACTGAGTAAAATAGGCTATATTTAGTACTAGATTACTATAGAAATCTTTAGAAATTCCTATGAAAACCAACCGAAGGTGTTAAAAAAATAAGCCATAAAATGTCTTTTCTGTTTAAAAGCTTTAATCGGTTGATCAAATGTTTTAATCCCGTTTATCAACGCTTTTGTCTAATTTATTGTTTTGAAAAGTTTGATCAACAACTTATGATTGGCTTATTAACGACGTTCGACTAATTTGTTGACGATTTTTAACTATTCTTTAATGGCTTATTAAATGCCTTAAGATACAAGGCATTACGTAAAATCGATAAATCAACCTACTTTATGTGTCGATTCTTACATGGTCGCTTTCAAACGTTTTAAAGACGGATTGTAGAAGGCTTAGGTTCATGAACTAAGTGATTCACAATCGACTTAACAATGCATTTCTCAACATATTATCTATGGCTACCTTATCAACAGCTTTTAATCACAATTATTGTGAAGATCAACTATAAACAGATTGATGATTGAAACAATTTATCAATTGGAATAATATTTGGTATTGCGAAAGTGAATTTTTGATAAAAGATTATTCCATTGTGAATAATTCCAATTTTGTATGTTGTGAATGTGCGTCTCACAGATGTTTTGACAACGTACACCAAGAATTCTTTAGAAATCAATAAAATTAGTTTAACCGAAGTCTTTTTTAATGAGGAGTTGATTGTTTTGTGGAAATGGATAAATTGCTGATTAAAAACAAATTAATTGATAAAAATTCTTCACAATGCCGATTTGATCATTCAAAACATGTGATTAAACAAAATTCACAATGGATGAAAAGTATTGGTAACTGACGGCCACAATGCAAGTCAATCTTCGGAATAAGGGTGAATAAGTACCTATATCAACACTTTATATTACAGCTAAATCAACGGTCTTAAGTCAAATTGTTAAGGGCTCTTTATCGACGTATTTATGGGACTTAAAATCAACTTATTAACTTTTTCTATCTGACTTATTATATGTTTCCCAAAATAAACGCAATTCTGGAAATAAACTGTCAAAATCAGGATTAATTGACTCCAAATCCTACCCTGCAACTTCATCTGCCCCATACAACATCCCAACCAAACCCAAAACCGAACTCAACCTCACCATTATACCATTTTTCAGTGTAAATATTTCACACGAATGTTTCTAGAATTCGCAGTCGGACGATTTTATTGAAACTTAGCTTACCCTTACCATTCCCGCGAAATTGCAAGTCCTGATGGTATAGTCCTGGCAAAGGATAAACGGAGTATAATATTCTCGTAGAGCAAAACACAAAAATAAAAAAACATGAACGCTGAATTTAAAGGAGTGAAACATATGTTTGTCTTTATTTTTGTTTTATTTCAGTTCTTCTTTTCATTTTTGCTGGTTTTGCTTTTTTAATTTCGACATTCAACCTTATGAGTTAGATCTTTTTTTCTATCCCTCTCATACTACATCGCAGCGCAGCATGAACCTAACCACATTCACTATACCTATACGTATAGGAGTATGTAAGATATATGTACATAGGATGCCCTAGTGCCATTCGTCCTGTAGAGTCCCGAGTCCTTACCTCCTTAGTGCAAGGAAAACACTCGGGGTTCACTTCGACAGAGGCAAGAAAATAAAACTGCACAAGTAGTTTTTAGCTGGGGCTCTTCGCAATATAAGTAAGGGGTAGTGAAGAAAAAAGAAGAAGAAGAGAAGCGCTAGCGGAAGGAAGGCAAGCAAGCAAGCAGGCATGGGGCCTGACGTACGTTGTGGAACTAGAAGGATGAATGAATTATGGAAGCAAGAAAGAATTTCAGGATAACATTTAACTTGAATGAGAAATAATAGTTCGGGCGGAAGAACTACTGTAATAGAGAATATACTCGTACCGTACCTACCTACATACATACAACCGCTCCACCGAGTGAGTACTACTTTCATACATACCTAACCTAGAATGATATGGAGCAACCCCGGCACTCATGAGGCAGTTGGAAATCAGGAAAAGATAATAGCGAAAATTTATGGTGCACTGCCGCCACTCATGCCATCTACCGTCGTCGTCGTCGTCACCGCCACCGACCGCCGCCGCAGCTAACCATGGCTCACCCATGTTACAAACTATGGCCAAGGGAATTTCTATACTGCCACTCGCGCTAGCTTGGATACTAGGTATATACCTAGGGCTACATTATTTTAAAGCTGATGCTATACGGGAGCGGGATCCTGGAGGAGCCATATTATCCTTCGTGTATAGAGTCTCAACTCGACTCAACTCGACATTGGCATCACAGTAGTGAGTAGTAGTGGAGACGTAAGTTAGCGCGCGAGTTCACTTAATCGAGGATAAAAATGTGGAGAGTGTTCCTGTTCAGTGTGCTGTGCAAACAAATGTCCTGATTAGTGGAGCTCGCATGAGTTCGTGATATACACGATTTGATGGATATACATATATGTATATTGTATATGTATATTGGATCCTTAAAAAGGACTAACAAAATATATAACCAAACGAACGCGAGAATGAATGTATACATACATTACATAGGTTTATATACATAGATACAATTGACAAGGACAGAATGGGTTGTGGATGATGCATTTGTTGACTGTCATAAGGAACGGATTTTAAATGAAGCTAATTTATCATTCTGCCATCATCGTTTTTAACTTTGATATTAGAAATGAACGAGAGAAAATGGCCATTAAGTTGAAAGTCGATTTAAGCATGGAACTTGATTTATGATTCATTAAGGACGATTTTTTTTTTTTTTTTGATACTATAGTTTTTCTCTTCATTTTTGATTTTGAAGTCATGCGCAGCGCATATGAAACCGTCATGTTTGATTTGGTATAAATCGTCATTATTTAATAATAGATATTATGAAAAGTTAAGAATATGTAATAATTTTAAAATAATCTAAGATTCTGCTATTTATAACAGAAGATTCTGCTATTTATAACAGAATTTAAGAGTCTTAATTTATTAGAAATAAGAACATTTGGGAAGGATATATATCAGAGGTTCAGAACATAAAAAAAAGTAAAAGAGGCTAGAATGCAACCCACACTCATAACTTCCCATTCATATCCGTCGGTAAATATTTCTAAAAGCTTAACAAAATAGTAAGAACAACATTTTTCGTAAGAAAAAAAGAAGTTTGAAGTCAAACCTATCTTTGTTTTGAAGAAACTTAACTCGAAAACCATTTTTGGTCAGTTTTCATTTGTTTTTGTAGGTTTTGGAGAATGTTAGATTATTGCACTTGATATTTCAAAGGCATTTGATGGTGTTTGGTATCAAGCTTTTTTTTATCAAAAATGCGTGCTTTTGGTATTGATGAATCTCTTACTTGTTGTGTTAGAAGTTACCTTTCAGAACGTTCAATTTAAGTAGTATTGGGCGGGTTTAAATCTGTTATTCACAAAATAAATGCTGGTGTACCACAGGGCTTCGGTTTGTCTCCGGCACTTTTCCTCATTTTTATAAATGATATTTTGTCTGAACTTTTACCAAACTAAATTGTTTCGCTGATGACAATACCCTCAGATTTTCATATTCTTTTGTAGATTCTCGTCCTTGTTCTTCGGATGTGGACTACTAACGGCAGTATATGATAAGCTTATTAAATTTTGATCTTGACAGCTTTGTACAATGGGGAATAAAAATAGTGTAGAATGTAATGCTTCCAAAACTCAATGCTGTCTACTGTCTGAAAAGCGAAACCCTCCCCTAATGCCACTATCCATGGGTGGTACTGGCATCAAAGAGCCTGAACAGCTTTCAGTTCTAGGTATGTGCATCACAAACCACTTTTTGTAGAGGGATCATTATATTCGACATCGCACAAAATGCTGCTAAGTGGTTTTTTTCAGGCGATGGAAGAAGTTTTTTACCTCTTCTGTTCTGGCTATAATCTAAAAAGCTTTTATTCGTCCAAAACTCAATTATAATTCTCATATTTGGGCTGGTGCTCCAATAACATACTTGAGTCTTCTGGATAGAATTGAAAAGAGACAGCTAAAAATGATAGGTGGTCGTTCTCTTACCGAGACATTTGCTTCTCCTCTACACCGCCGCAAGGTCTTATACCTTTCATTGTCTTATCGTTATTTTTATAAACAATGTTGTATTGAAATAACCAGTTGCATTTCTACCCTTAAATAATTCAACCGTAATACAGGTACTGCTAGGAATGGCCTTCAGTTTACATTTGAGCCCAATTTCGGACGTGTTGTTAAGTACAGGGATTCCTTCCTTAGCCGCACTACACGAATGTGGAATGCTTTAATAGACGGTTGCTTTGCTTGTTCCACGCATTGATGCAACACCATGATATTGGGATCCATTTTCAGCCCAATGAAGTGTACACAAAATTCTAGACCAATTACAATAAATTCCTATGTATTGTTAAGAGAAATCGTTCAGAAAGTCCCCCTTTTCCCTATTTTTCGATCTCTACGTTCCTGGTTTTTTAAATACTCTAAACATTTCATCTTTAAAACAATTTTGTGCAACGAAGAATAGTGTTTTTAACATCTGATACAATTTTGAAAAAAATCTAATTGACAGTTTTTTTTTATAAAAAATAAAAACCTAAAAAAAACATTACTCAAAGTTAGTAAAAATTGAATTTCGACTCAAATATCTTTTCAAAAACTTGAGATTAAGGCTTCAAACTTATTTTATCTTATAAGAAACATTGTTGTTAACATTCTGTAAAATTTTGAAAAAAATCTAATTGACCAGTTTTTTTACAAAAAATAAAAACCTAAAAAAAATTTATAAAAGTTGGTAAAAATTGATTTTCGATTCAAATATCTTTTCAAAACTTTGGGACATTGACTTCAAACTAATTTTGTCTTATAAGAAATATTGTTTTTAACATTCGATACAATTTTAAGAAAAATCGAATTGACAGTTTTTTTTACAAAAAAAACCTAAAAAAAAACAATACTAAAACTTGGTAAAAATTTACTTTCGACTCAAATAGCTTTTCAAAAATTAAAAATATTGGCTTCAAACTTATTTTATTTCACAGAAAATATTGTTTTCGATATTCAATAACAAAAAAATAAACATAAAATGGTACGCAAATTTGGTAAAAATTGATACATATAGACAAACTTTTAATTGAGACAAATCGACAGACGGGATGGGAAGTTATCAGTGTGGGTCGCATCCCAGCCTCTTTTTTACGTTTACTTTTGATACCGCAAAATGGATAACCCTGTATAATCTCATCAACGTAAAAGTATGTAAAGTTTATACATCAAAGAGAGATTTCGACCTAATATGCGGCGGTCCCGACTTATGTTCATACTGTTTCAGCAAAATGAAGCAAGTGATTGACAGTCTTCATTAGCGATTATTATGTGTAAGGTTATCCCATTGTAAATTGTCCGCCAAGGCCGTGCCTTTCGAGCTCAATAGACTTTTTTCTATGTGGGGTTTCTTATTATAGTTGTATGTCTATGCAAATAAAATACAATCGGCCGATGACGTAAACAATTGCGCTACTCAGACCAGTGCAACAATAAAGCAGGAATGACACAAATGAGCTTAACTTGTCTTATTTCATTTCAAAATCTACTCGCTGTTATTGAAAAACCCTTATGTTAGTGTCAAAAAAAAACACCAGGTCATGAAAAATTCAGCCCCAAGCTTCGTTTTTAATATCTAAAAGGGTGACGACGACAAGTCATGCAGAAATAACTTCTAATCGGCTATACCTATCAATGTTGATATCAAAAGTCTAAAATTCTCAATAATTCCGTTATAAAACTAAATCGAAACCTATGCAGATTGTACATACGCATCATGTATGGATAGATGTTTATTTTTTATCATAAATAAATTAATTCAAAAAATCTTCCTTCACTGTACAAGTGTAGGTCGATACATAAAATTTTTCTAACCTTTATATCGATGACCATGCGTTAGAATATTGGTACCTATACCCTGCAAAAAATGTCATGCGATATAAATCGAATTTAGATCTCTTTCATCCATCAAATATCCGACCAGGTGAATATACATATATCCATACGTACACAGACACAAACCCATCTAAGCCTTCACACATAAAAAAACGCTTAATGCTATATGGGCATCCCAATTGTGGCATAGACATCAGTTATGGGGTAGAAAATCAAAAAAGCGTTAAAGCCAGCATTAAACTTTAGCAGCAAGCACTAAATGCCATACGTATGTATACGACTATAGATCAACTCGTATAAGGGGATGAAAAACGTTCGCGTCAAAAAATGAACCTCAACCCTCATTCATGCGCTAGCCCTCCACGTCCACACACTACACAGCTCAGCGCCCCATACCCAACGCCACTCCACTTTAGCCGTATATTGCTATAGGAATATGCCACATTCACTTGATCCCTAGATGGCTTACAACCAAACTCCTGTCGCTGATGGAAAATTTGCATACAAAGCACCTTATGAACATTTTTCGAAAAATAAGCGGAACCCATAGTTGGCCATGATAGAGAAGAGGAAAATGGGAAATGACAACGGGATATTGGAGGATAGAGACTTAGGTAACTGTATATCACATATACATAATAATACGAACGCTCTACGGATTCTATACGATTTAACCATTAAATTGGAATTTTTACCATGATTTATGATGGACGGACATTGACTTTGTCTTCGTATTCATATTAGAAAATATTTTGATTTGTGGACCATCAAAGATGAGAGATAGATGGTGATAGAATGAGGAGAGGGGGGGGAGGGTAAGTCATAAAGTGGTAAATGGAAGGAATATATACCACATCATATCTATGTGTGTGTAGGTAAGGTACTAACTGGTGTGAAGGATGATCTTATATGGCCGGAAGTAGGTACTTCAAATACTGAGCATTTGATATAAATCAACTTCCACTTGGATGCTTCCTTTCATAAATTGCAGTCATCCGTCAGACCTCTGTGTATATAACCCAGGAAATCATCGAAATTGAACTCACATCCAATACTTCATCGAATATACACATACACTCAGAAAAAAGTGAACGGGAGCTATGCCTATAAAGTATTGTTACGGAAATTATAGGCAATTTTTCAATAATTTGGGTAGTATTTCAATTATTATTTGAAAAATCACTATAAAAATTAGGTGAACTTCCATTATTTTTTTTAGATTTATAGGAATAGCAAAAATCGACGTTTTCCTATGCAAAATGGATGATCCCCCTATACTTGATAACAAATAGAACAATGTGTATTGGGAAAACACAAATAATTGTAATAAACAGGCATACTAGCATTTTGAGTAGGAAGTATTCCCTTACATTTTGTTGAAGTTGCAATAACTTGCTGGTTAATGTTACAATACGGTTAGGAAAATTACCGAACTACGGAAATACTACACTATTTGGGTGATATAACAATAAATTCTAGAAAAATACCATGCTTTTATTGTTGACATTCCAATAATTCATTGTTACAAAACATTATGGTGAGGCAATGAGTCAAAACACTATAATGTATGGGAAATATAACAAAATATGTAGGGTATTTAACAGATCTTAGTAAAAATAGATTATTTCCTACATTATATAGGAAAAATTATTCCTGTAGTTTTGGAAGATTTCCAATAAAGTATAGTTTTGACAACATATCATATTGGTGTTTTTAAAGTTCCTACAAATATACAGCTTAAATACCAATAATTGTTGATAAATAGCCAATATTTGATAACAATAAAACAAATGTGTGAAAATAAAAATAAAAAGTTAAAAAAGAAACTACTTTATGGGTGAAATTTAACATAACGTCGAAATTTATAGGCAATAAAACTAATTTTATAGCCTTATAAGCTCTATTCATATTGATATCATTGCAATAACATATGGTTAATGCACCTACTAAAATTGGTTCCACTTGGTTCCCCATAATGTATTGGAAAAAGATCTATATTATTGTGCAAATAACCAATCCCTTCTAATCCCGAAGCATTGAGGTCATATTCCAAGTCAATAGGTAAAATAGCTATATCGGATAGTTATTTCAACAATACATATGGTTGGAAACTCTCAAACGATCAAGAAAAATAGCTATAATGTATAGGCATTACCACAACCACAATTGGCTTGTAGCCAATATAGGTTATTAAGAACCCCTGATTTCTATGGGTAAGAAAACTAAAACAATGGCGCTTTCACCTATAACGTTTGGGAAAGGTTTCAATACAAGAAGTTGGATCCCCCTCATCTAATTGCGATCATTGCAATAACGTCTGGCAATACACCTACTTAAATTGGTGTCACTTGGTTTCCCATTATGTATTGGAAAAAGATCTATATTTTTGTGCACATAACCAATCCCTTCTAATCCCGAAGCATTGAGGTCATATTCCAAGTCAATAGGTAAAATAGCTATATCGGATAGTTATTTCAACAATACATATGGTTGGAAACTCTCAAACGATCAAGAAAAATAGCTATAATGTATAGGCATTACCACAACCACAATTGGCTTGTAGCCAATATAGGTTATTAAGAACCCCTGATTTCTATGGGTAAGAAAACTAAAACAATGGCGCTTTCACCTATAACGTTTGGGAAAGGTTTCAATACAAGAAGTTGGATCCCCCTCATCTAATTGCGATCATTGCAATAACGTCTGGCAATACACCTACTTAAATTGGTGTCACTTGGTTTCCCATTATGTATTGGAAAAAGATCTATATTTTTGTGCACATAACCAATCCCTTCTAATCCCGAAGCATTGAGGTCATATTCCAAGTCAATAGGTAAAATAGCTATATTGGATAGTTATTTCAACAATACATATGGTTGGAAACTCTTAAACGATCAAGAAAAATAGCTATAATGTATAGGCATTACCACAACCATAATTGGCTTGTTACCAATATATGTTATTAAGAATACCTGATTTCTATGTGTAAGAAAACTAAAAAAATGGCGCTGTCACCCATAACGTTTGGGAAAGGCTTCAATACAAAAAGTTGGATACCCTTCATCTAATTGCGATCATTGCAATAACGTCTGGTAATACACCTACTTAAATTGGCGTCACTTGGTTTCCCATAATGTATTGGAAAATGATCTTTATAATTGTGCACATAACCAATCGCTTCTACTCCCAAAATATTGAGGTCATATTCCAAGTCAATAGGTAAAATAGCTATATCGGATAGTTATTTTAACAATACATATGCTTGGAAACTCTTAAACGATCAGGGAAAATAGCTATAATGTAAAGGCAATACCACAACCATAATTGGCTTGTTACCAATATATGTTATTAAGAATACCTGATTTCTATGTGTAAGAAAACTAAAAAAATGGCGCTGTCACCTATAACGTTTGGGAAAGGCTTCAATACAAAAAGTTAGATACCCTTCATCTAATTGCGATCATTGCAATAACGTCTGGTAATACACCTACTTAAATTGGTGTCACTTGGTTTCCCATAATGTATTGGAAAATGATCTTTATAATTGTGCACATAACCAATCGCTTCTACTCCCAAAATATTGAGGTCATATTCCAAGTCAATAGGTAAAATAGCTATATCGGATAGTTATTTCAACAATACATATGGTTGGAAACTCTTAAACGATCAAGGAAAATAGCTATAATGTATAGGCATTACCACAACCATATATGGGTAAGAAAACTAAAACAATGGCGCTTTCACCTATAACGTTTGGGAAAGGTTTCAATACAAAAAGCTAAATACCCTTAATGCCATTGCGATCATTGCAATAAACGTCTGGTAAGACACCTACTTAAATTGGTGTCACTTGTCGTCCTATAATGTATTGGAAAGAGATCTATATTATTTTGTTAAAAACCTAATCCTTACCAATCCCAAAATATTAAGGTCATATTCCAGGTCAATAGGTAAAATAGCTGTATCTGATGGCTATTTCAACAATACATTTTGTTGAAAACTCTTATACAAATAATGAAAATACTTAAAATGTTATGGCAAAAGCCCAACCATTATTGGATCGTACCCAAAATTATAAAAATTAGGTTCGTTAAAATACCGGCTCCCTTTGATTGAAAAAACTAAAACAGAAGAACTATCACCCATTATATTTAGGTAAAGTTTCAATACAGAAAGTTGAAACCCTTATTAGGTTTGGTATTACTGCAATAAAGTCGAGTAAACTTATCTATTCGAAAAGGTATAGTTTTATTTCCCATTTTTTATAGCAAAAATATCTCCTTTTTGGGGATTTATTCAACTCTAAAATATTAAGGTTATATAAAAAGATAAATATACATAACTATTGTAACCTATACTCGTACCATGTATAAAATGGATCTTTAATTCAGGGCTTAGATTATTATTTTTGTCCAACATATGCCAATTATACCTATGTATTTCTGAAATTGATGCTTGCAACCTTTTCTCCTAAACTTTACTTAATATTCGGTACAGCATTAAGAACAGTAGAAATTTGCATTGGTTCAGAATGCAAATTTTATCTTTTCCAAAAAAGCTGTCAAAAGATTTTGTCTGAGCTCAAAAATGTTGCCTTGTGATAGGTTATAACAATTTATGCATTGCAAATATTGATGGTAAGGCATTATATGCTTTCCAATCTACAAAAAAGCAATATTTTCATTTTTAATTCCTACTTTAGCAAATACCGGTCATCTGGCTGTTTTATTTATTTTTATAAATTGAGGTTTTCCCGACGTAAAAATCAAATATTTGGATAATTATTCAATGACCTATTTAATTTACTTCAAGTAAAATGTGTGAATGATCTCATTTTGTTTTTAATTTGTCAGAATCCGTATTTTTCGGTTTGATTTGGTTGTAGATATTCGTTCCTTACAAAAATTAAATGAGTGGCCCTGGTACAATTACGCTGGGCAACACTGTTTTGTTCCAGGCAATGATGTTTGGGTTTTTGCCTGTAGATTTTCATAGACTTAATCCGACTTCATCACTCTATCACAAATTTTTTTTTAAATTTAACTTCTTTTTAAGGCTATCATAATTCATGAAGTACTTTTTTTTATACAAATCGTGATGGCTTTCTAGATTTATAGTCCCTATCTTCAATATTTAGTTTAAATATTCATAGTATTTCATAAAACTTTCAAAAATCTTCATAAGTAAGTAGATTTTCCCTGTCTTACATAAATCTTTAAAAAAACGCTGAACCACTTTCAACAAGGGTTTCAACAGCAAATGTCAAAATCATTTGAAAGTAATTTTTTCTTTGAAACGAATCCGTCGTCTTTACAAACTACCACTTCATGTCTTTTGAAATATAAAAAAACCATGAAAACAATAAATTCATAACTGATTAGATTATCTTTAAACTATATCTAGAAGACGAAGATTTGCTCTTTGCATCGTACAATTTATTGTAAAGAACTTTGTTGTGATTAACCTAAGCCTTAAAAGCACTGTTTTGGGTTATCTTTAACGCTTTCGAAGAGCTATATTATAAAAACTTGCTGTCAGAAAAATTATATGGTGCAAGATTCGAATTAAGGACAACTTAAACCTTTAAAAAAGTATTGTTTTGATTACCGGACAGAAAAAACTTAATTTTGCCGATCAGTGTTATATATTTCAAAGGTAAATTAAATATTATAAGTACCTAATAGTTTAATATAAGGTAAGTACCTAACCTGTACATTGTTTTTTTTTATAATTTTGAATATCATTTACATTTTCGATTCTTTAATTGCAGTTACTTCATCAATGGTTTTATCCTATTAACGAGATTTGGATGACAAATTCTAAGTTTTCATTTGCTTTATATACCGACATATTTTTGCAAGACGAACGCATATGCAGCTTTATGAAGCCAATAAGCCCAACAAAAATTAATTTAAAGTTTTTGACATCAAAAGAAAAGTTATTGGGTTTTGCGACATGTAAACAAATACCTAGAAAAGCGATGTAAACTCACCTTTTAATTTTGTTGTTTAACTTCGCGCCAACAACAGAACAGAACGTTCATTTTGCTGCCGATTTAGTTTGTGTTCAATTAGATTGCACAAATACAAACGCATTTCACTTAATTTTTGGATGATCTACCAATACATATTGGTAATTTACATAAATAGATAGATAAAAAGGAAGCAAAAAAAGTTATCCGCCATTGTATTCAGCCGTTTTATTCAGTATTCTTCTTTAATTTTGTTGTTTAACTTCGCGCCAAAAACAGAACAGAACGTTCATTTTTGCTTTCATTATCGACCTATCTCGCTCAGGAGCATCTAAAAAAGAATGCAAGCGCTAAGGGTACACATGTATATACATAAATATGCATGTAATGCACATGTACATTAGGGTGCGTTTCTCGCGACTACTTTTTTCTTTAGCTCTGTTCTGAAAAATGTGATGGAAAGAAAAATTTGAGCCTTTAATATTAATATTAGCTAATACTTAGCTTAATAATAATACATCTTTACCAGACACCTATCGCCGATGGATACTTTGAGAGCTGGGGGAGATAATACTATAAAATTCCGCTAAACCATTCAAATTTATAGAAATAAAATCAAGTTTGTACCATTAATGGCAAATCTCACATGCCGTAGGCGAGTAATTAAAATTAATTAATTAAGGACTCAAGTTCTTGTTTGACATTTTCAAAAAATTCCCATCACAGAACAAAATAAAAATAGCAAAAAAAGCCACCTTAATGTGAACATTTTGTTGATCAGAAGGCAGCTCACCAATACATAATGCCAATTTAGTTTGCGTTCAGATTGCACAAATACAAACGCATTTCACTTATTTTTTGGATGCTCTACCAATACATATTGGTAATTTACATAAGTAGATAGAGAAAAAGGACGCGAAAAAAGTTATCCGCAATTGTATTCAGCCGTTTTATTCAGCATTCTTCTTTAATTTTGTTGTCTAACTTCGCGCCAAAAACAGAACAGAACGTTAATATTTGCTTTCATTATCGACCTATCCTCAGTTCCATCTAAAAAAGAATGCAAGCTCAAAGGGTACTTATGTATACATTTATATACGCATGTAATGCACATGTACATTAGGGTGCTTTTCTCGCGACTACTTTTTTCTTTATCTCTGTTCTGAAAAATTTAATGGAAAGAAAAATTAATTATTATTAATATAAGCTTAATAATATTTAGCTTAACAATAATATATCTTTACCAGACACCTATCGTTAATGGATACTTTGAGAGCTGGGGGAGATAATACTATAAAATTGCGCTGAGTCATGCAAATGTAAGGAAAGAAAAACAAGTTTGTGCCATTAATGGCAAATCTCACATGCCGTAGGCGAGTTATTAAAATTAATTAATTAAGGACTCAAGTTCTTATTTGACATTTTCAAAAAATTCTATTCACAGAACAAAAATAAAAATAGCAAAAAGAACCACCTTAATGTGAACATTTTGTTGGGGAGAAGGCATCTCACCAATACATAATGCCAATTTAGTTTGCAAAAATACAAACGCATTTCACTTATTTTTTGGATGATATACCAATACATATTGGTAATTTACATAAGTAGATAGAGACAAAAGTTATCCGCCATTGTATTCAGCGGTTTTATTCAGTATTCTTCTTGTTTCAGACAGTTGCTAAAAACAATTGCCAAAAGCCGAAGTCAATCCATCTGAAGTATCCACTCAGAACAGATCTGAGAAAGAAAATTACCAAAGTTTTGTTTTTACGAAGATAAAAGTGGTTTGCAATTTTGAACAGGAGATAGCTACCTTTAATTATTGCAATTTTAAACAAAGTGAGTTTATTGATATTTTATTTTAAGGTTCTTATGGTGATAAAATTCATAAAAACGTGCATTTTTTTTCAGTATCCCGAAGTCAATCCATCATCCACTTGGCAGAGATTTGGAAAGAAAATTAAAAAGTTTTTACGCAGTTAAAGTGAGTTCCAATTTTGAGGATTATTGAAATAATTCAAGTACGGTGGTTAACAAAGTGAGTTTTGCATTGATATTTTATTTTAAAGTTCATATGATGATTTAATTTATAAAAACATTTTATTTTTTTTGCCAATAATGCTTCGTCATTTGGGCAGCTCAAGATAAAACTCCATATTTAATTTTGTTTATATTACTGAATTTTTCAAAATGTGCAACACTGCTTCGTGACTTAGACGATTTCTTTATTTGTTTATTAACTTCCCATAGGAAGTTATTGTAATGGGTCCGATTTGTCAAATTGAAAATTTCGACATTTCTCGACGTTTCAAGGTCCCTAGAGCCGAAATAAAAGATTTTTAGAAAGATGTTTGTGCGTGCGTGTGTACGTACGTTCGTACGGCCGTACGTCTGTACGTCCGTACGTTCGCGACGTTTTTTTCCTCGTCCATAGCTCAAGATAAATGCAGAAAGATGCAGAAAGGGCTCTAAAGAAAATTGCGTTTGTGTTTTTTTATCATAGTAGTTTAAAAAAAAGGTGAACATTTTGGTTAACCCTAAATATCTCACGAATCAATAACGCTAGAGACTTGAATTAAATTTTATATTATATATTGTAACGTGAAACCAAACAAATATATTTTTGGACAAAATTTGTTTTTTTTTTATAATTCAAAAAAATTGAAAAAAATGTCTGTCACCTCGAAAATTACAAGAATAAATAATGATTTTATCTTCAAAAACAATTTTGTGCAACGAAGAATTACGTTTTCAACATCAGGTAAAATTTTGAGAAAAATCGAATAGACAGTTTTTTTTATAGAAAAATAAAAGCCTAAAAAAACATTACTCAAAGTAGGTAAAAATTGAATTTGGACTTAAATATCTTTTCGAAACTTTGGTATTGGTTAGAAGGCAGCTCATCACTACAAAATGCCAATTTAGTATAAACGCATTTCACTTATTTTTTGGATGATATACCAATACATATTGGTAATTTACATAAGTAGGTAGCTAGTGGCTTCAACTTTAAAAACAAGAAATGATAAATATACATATATTACCTCCAAAATTGTATCCATCGAAGAATAACGATTTTGACATCTGGAATTTTTTTTATAAGAATCTAATTTACAATTTGTTTTACAAAAGTATAAATCTAAACAATTCCTTCTAAAAGTAGGTAGACAATTATTTTTGACTCAAATAACTCGGTATCAATAAAAAATATTGACTTCACCTTTTAACCAATTTTATCTCATAACAATATTCCAGTTGATAACTTTTTTACAAGAAACTTAATCCTACAAAATTAACTTAAAACTGATAAAAAATGGTTTCGACTAAAGTTTTTGAGAACAAAGAAAGATATTGCTTCCAAACTTTTCTTAACTTGCAAAAATGTTGTTGTGTGTAAAACTTGATGAAATATGGACAAGCAAGCACGAATAGAAAGTTATCAGAGTTTCATCCCAGCCTTTTTTTGCGAAAGAATTTTTAAATGTTTCTAAATAATTGAACGAATGCATCATCTGCAAATATTCAAATTTTATAATAGCTGAATGCATATTTTTGCTGCATTCTGTGTTCGCAGTTTTAAAGTAATTACAAAATGACAAGATTGAATACATCATAAAATTTGATTTTTTTAATTAGTATACATACCTATATATGTATTGAAAAAATATGTATTTAAATAACTTTCCGTGTTTAATTGATTTTTAAACATTTCTTTTAGTTTGAGCACTGTCAAAAATTGATAAAAAAGATTCAAATATGGACTTAGTCCGAGAAAAATTAAAAAATTGGAATATGGAGCACTTAACAGACGCTTTTATAAGTGAGTATTTTACATTTCTAGTTAAATAATATTTCTTCTTATATATTTCTATTAACACGCGTATTTATTTAATGTTTGTAAACTTTTTTGGGCTGTTTTTTAGAAAAAGACAAAACTCACTTGATTTTAGAAAAGTACAAATTCAAAATTAAATTAAATGTTAAAATGCTTTTGGAAATTAAAAAAAGAACAAATGTCAATTTAAAATTGAGCTTTACTTAAAAGTCTATATAAAAGTAGGCTTGATAGTGACGCAAATCTTAGTCCAAGATTTGGGGTTATACAAATTTATTATGTCATTTGAATTAGAAATACGCTTAAAAAATAAACCTCAATTTCAAAAGAATAATATATTTTGGATATCACTTCTTAACTTAGTCTACGAAGTTTTGTTTCATTTGCTAATAAACATCGATTTTAAGGACCATTTATTCAATGTTTTATAAGTCATTTCACATCCACTGCTAGGTGAAGAAATCGACGATGAAGCCTTTGTTCAACTAGAATATGTAAATGTTTGTGAAATTATTAAGAAAGCTGGCCCAAGAATTAAGTTTTGGAATAAATTTGCAGCTGAATATAAGAAGAACGAAAACGTAAGATTGATAAAAAATCCTATATCAGGAGTAAAACTCCACAAAACTTGATTATATTTGCAAAAAAAAAGATTTATTTTCACTTCATATTAATTATATACATAATATCAGTGGCCATACAGCCAATACAATACTAAAAATTATTTCGAATCGTTTAAATATAAATATGATAATATTAATATGTACAATAAACCCATTTTTATATTTAAACACACAATATTAAGTTGTCTTTTTTATTTATCCGCTTTGAAACCAATTTGTTCTTTCTTTTCCCCAACATAATCGAATAAAATTTGTTCCCTTCCTTACAACTCGGGATAATTTTGTTCCTTTTTATTTCGCTACGAAATGTAAGCTGGGTTTTAAAGAAACCAATATCATCAAATATATCGAGATACGTACTTTCCTAAATTTGTCAATTAGAAAGAAATATGAAAGAATGCATGTACCTAACATAACACAACATATGAATTCATTTTATTTTAAATCAATTCCTTTTTAATTGTTTTTAATTCCTAATATATAACCATGTTTAAAAAAAATATTAGATTGATGTAGTGTCCATCGACACGCTATCTGATGTTACCCAGCCACTTTCTCCCTGGACTTCAAGCTCAATCGAGATTGAAAACATCGAAGACTTGGATAAAACTCTTCAATTTGTAAGTACATATTATTTCGTACTCTTTAATGAACAATATTATTTCTAGAAAATGGTTGCATTAATAATAATACTATGACTATAATCGAAGTTCCATAAATTATGCGGAACTTATCGAATGTTCTATTAACTAAATATAATGAGAGCCTTTTTCATTTTTTTGTATAATTACCCTCTCTTTAAAATTAAGTCGAGCATTTTCTACTTACAAAACAATTAAGCTACATTTGTGTTTATTTTTTTTAAAGGTCCTAGAAGATCAATCAAACGCAAATTGTTCAAACCAAAACCGTACATCTATTCCTAAAGGAACAGTTAAAGAATATCTATCTCATGGTGAAGGCAAAGTGCTAAAAACATTTTTTAAATCACACGGAAAACTAGACCAATTTAACAGAAATCGTTTAGCATCTATTATCATTGCTAAGGAGTTTGAGTTGGTTAACAGTTCGAATGAAAATGACTTTAAAATAACCACAGAAAGATTTAAAGAACTCACACAACAAATACTCGAAATTTTTCCTACTGAATCACCATCTATATACTTCAACCCATATATGAAAGACACGAAACGAAGGGCATCTGGAAAACTGTGGGAAAGATTGCAAACATTTAAAAAAACAATTCGACGATCTAAGACACTTTCAATCCAACATTCAGACTCAACATCAACAATTAAAACCTCGGAAATTGAAAAAATTAATGAAAAATTACAGTTCCTTTATAACTATCTAGAACCATATGATAAAATTGTTGAATTTTGGAATGATACTGTAGAAGCAAGGGCTGAACTTCTTAAACCGGAATCAAATCTAACAATAGGTTCATATGTGGACAAATTTCCTATTTTAAAGAGTGCTGAAGGATATAAGCTTTATAAAATAGATTTTGACCATTACTACAAGGACAAATCAAACAATTTGCTACACAAGTGGACTGAAATAAACACGAAACTCATAAACATTGCTGAAAAGAAAAATAAACCAGAAATAAAGAATCTTTTAACATTTAAAAGCAACATAATTGGATTCTTCCTTCTACCATATCTTTTATCCACTCCAGTCTTAGGAAAAAGAAAACTTACACAGACTAAACGCAGCACGAAGCTTGAAAGTGCTAATTCCTTTTTTATTTTTGTTTCGGTAAGATTGTTTGTATGACTTATAAATATATTATATTTAAGTTTATCATTTCACATTTTTCTTTCTGTAGTTTTTAGTTGTTTATGCATTAAATCATAATTTATTATCTAAACAAATTTAAATTTTCAGTGCTCAAGCCGAATTCAAGAAAAGTTGGTAGAGGTAAGGAGATTGCTTCAAGTCAATAAGCAAACCTTACAACCCACTGTAATTCTTGTGGGCGAAAATAAGGCTGAAATCACGGAGGCGTATTTAGCTATTGATGACAGTCTGTACAACTGCGAAGGTCCCATAGAGGCAATAGATGCATGCTTCAAGAGCTACACAGCATTGAACGCGAAATTTCCTGAGTCCTCCCATCATATTTGGATGCTCATCCAAAAGTACATTTATAATATCAGTACCGTACACGACAAAAATTACACAACAGTTAATTCGCTCATAAGCGACCTTACGTAAGTCCTTAGCATTACAATTATTTTTTGCTTAAATATATTAAAAGTGAAGTTAATATAAATTATTTTTAAAGAGAATTCTTATTTTAAATGGAGTGCTTCAAATGTGATGTATTTCATGCATCATTTCAAACTTATGTTCAACATTTGAAACATAAACATAAATATGTAAATATGTATAAATGTAAAAAATGTAAGGAAGAAAGATCATTTATTTATTTTAATAGTTTTAAAAAACACATAAGCAAGCATTTTATGAATCCTTTGGATAAATGTGCAAAACATTTAACTGAAAAAAATACTCACTTAATTCCTTATAATACAATTGATGTTGAAAACCCACTTCAAACTGAGGGTTCACAACAAGAAAATAGCATTGACATTCTAAGAGATAATGCTAATTTAGAACTCATTTCGAACCTCTACAAGAAAAATAGTATATGTAAAAAGGACGTGCAGTACATAGTAACAGCTTTTGAAGCCTATTTTAAAAGCGATTTCCTTAAAACTCTTTTTAAAGGTATTAATACAAATTATGCGCAGGCTATACAAAATCCTTTCAAATATATCTCGACAGAATATAAACGAATAAACATGTTAAGAGAAAATGGTTTGTACTTTTCTTCATCGTCTGCCACTATAGGCAATCGATTAGATTATACAAATCTTGAAAATCGCACAATACTTCAAAACATCACAGTAAAGGAAAAATATATTTCACTTAAACTTTATATGATTGTGTTTTTAGAAAATAGTTCGGTTTTCGATCATATAATGGAGTATATTAACGAATTGAAACTTGAAACCAATTCTGTTAGTAATGTAATGCAAACCGCATTTTGGAAAGAAAAAGTTACTCAATATTCTTCTCAATGTATTGTATTACCATTACTTGTATACTTTGATGACTTCGAAGTTAATAACCCTCTTGGTTCAAGGAATGGCTACCAAAAGATAGGTGGCGTTTACGTGTCGTTTCCGTTTCTTTCGCCGCTTTATCGTTCCAAATTAGAAAATATTTTTGTGACATTATTGTTTCATACACTTGACAAAAAAGCATACGGTAATAGCGTCTTTCGGCCCCTAATTGATGAATTGAAAGACCTTGAAATTAACCCCTTAAAAATATCTAATAAACAGGTTTTCTTTGTCCTTGTTTCTTGTATAGGTGATAATTTAGGACTTAATTCCTTCACTGAAAGTTTTTCTTGTAACTTTTTTTGCAGAATATGCAAAATGCAGAAGAGCGATGCACAAACTGCCATTACAGAAAATCCTTTCTTGATTAGAAATCCGAAAAATTATGCAGATGATTTGAAAAAACATGACGTAAAAAAAACTGGTATTTTATCATCCTGTATATTCAATGAACTTCGCAATTTCCATGTTTGCCGAAATTTTAGTGTTGATTTACTTCATGATCTTTACGAGGGTATTTGTGGTTTTGAAATAGCATTTATATTGCATTCATTTATTAAAAATACAAAATATTTTACTTTAGAAATATTAAATAATAGAATTATAGGATTCTTTTATGGGCGATTCGAAGGTTTAAACAAACCTCAAGAGCTCAGTATGGATAATTTAAAAAATCATAAGCTAAGATATTCAGCTTCAGAACTAATATGGTTTATGAAATACCTGCCACTTATTATTTCAGACTTAGTGCCTCAATCCGACATTCTATGGAATTTTTTTTTAATTTTAAAAGAAATAATAGAACTACTCTTTTTAGAAAGCATTGACGAACAAATTATTAGTTGCTTGGAAAATTTAATAAGAAAGCATCACACTTTATATTTAACTCATTTTAAAATGCCACTCAAGCCAAAGCATCACTTTATCACTCATTATCCATTCATAATGCGAAAATTTGGCCCGTTGAAACAATTTTGGGTTATGCGACATGAAGCAAAGCATAAAGAATTAAAACAAATTGCTAATTCTACACGATCTCGAATAAATATTTGCCATACAATTGCGGAACGGATTCAGCTATCATTTTTCCAAAGTAAATTTTAAAATGATTTTGAAAATAAGATAATTTCTGGAAAAGAAATCAAATGTTTTAACCCTTTCAAAAATATTTCTGTTTATATTGCTCAGTTGAAAAACTTGGACAGCAATACTAAGTTTTGTAAGTGGACAACAATTTGTGATATAAAAATTAAAATAGGAATGGTAATAGAATTTAATAACATTGATAATATTCCATGCTTTGGGCTTGTAGAATTGATAGGTATAGTGCGCGAAGCAAATATTTTCTGCGTTTGCAAGCTACTGAAAACAATGTTTTTTGATAGGCACAATTATGCATTCTTGGTGGAAAAAACGAATTTATTTAAAATTATTGAGTTTAAATTAAATGTAACAAATATACGTTCTATAATTTTATCTAATGGGGAATTATATGTTACTTAACTAATTTAAATGTAATTCCACCCTATATCACGTTTACCTACGTTTTTATAAGAAATAGTTTCCTACAACAATAATAATATCTATTATTGGCTATTCTAAATAAGATTCTTTTATATAAATTTCCTACATTATAATCAGAAAGACGAAATTTTAAATGTCTCTTAACGTTTGCTTGATAAGATTCTTTTATATAAATTTCCTACATTATAATCAGAAAGACGAAATTTTAAATGTCTCCTAACGTTTGCTTGCATACGGTTTTAACTTAAGAATTACATTTCTTGTTTAAAATTCCTTTTTTTTCTTTAAATCAAAACAAAAAACAAGCTTCAAAAGCTACACAGCATTGAACGACAAGTTTCATAATTATATTAAAAGTATAATTATTCTTTTATATTCTTCACACTTTTCATAATCAGAATTCCTTTTTCTTTGCTCCTCATATCATTTAGATGCTTATCCTAAAGTACATTCATTCAATGACACGACCAGAATCACACTAATGTTAAATCACTAATAAGCAGTTTTTATAAGAAATAGTTTCCTACAACAATAATAATATCTATTATTGGCTATTCTAAATAAGATTCTTTTATATAAATTTCCTACATTATAATCAGAAAGACGAAATTTTAAATGTCTCTTAACGTTTGCTTGATAAGATTCTTTTATATAAATTTCCTACATTATAATCAGAAAGACGAAATTTTAAATGTCTCCTAACGTTTGCTTGCATACGGTTTTAACTTAAGAATTACATTTCTTGTTTAAAATTCCTTTTTTTTCTTTAAATCAAAACAAAAAACAAGCTTCAAAAGCTACACAGCATTGAACGACAAGTTTCATAATTATATTAAAAGTATAATTATTCTTTTATATTCTTCACACTTTTCATAATCAGAATTCCTTTTTCTTTGCTCCTCATATCATTTAGATGCTTATCCTAAAGTACATTCATTCAATGACACGACCAGAATCACACTAATGTTAAATCACTAATAAGCAGTTTTTATAAGAAATAGTTTCCTACAACAATAATAATATCTATTATTGGCTATTCTAAATAAGATTCTTTTATATAAATTTCCTACATTATAATCAGAAAGACGAAATTTTAAATGTCTCTTAACGTTTGCTTGATAAGATTCTTTTATATAAATTTCCTACATTATAATCAGAAAGACGAAATTTTAAATGTCTCCTAACGTTTGCTTGCATACGGTTTTAACTTAAGAATTACATTTCTTGTTTAAAATTCCTTTTTTTTCTTTAAATCAAAACAAAAAACAAGCTTCAAAAGCTACACAGCATTGAACGACAAGTTTCATAATTATATTAAAAGTATAATTATTCTTTTATATTCTTCACACTTTTCATAATCAGAATTCCTTTTTCTTTGCTCCTCATATCATTTAGATGCTTATCCTAAAGTACATTCATTCAATGACACGACCAGAATCACACTAATGTTAAATCACTAATAAGCAGTTTTTATAAGAAATAGTTTCCTACAACAATAATAATATCTATTATTGGCTATTCTAAATAAGATTCTTTTATATAAATTTCCTACATTATAATCAGAAAGACGAAATTTTAAATGTCTCTTAACGTTTGCTTGATAAGATTCTTTTATATAAATTTCCTACATTATAATCAGAAAGACGAAATTTTAAATGTCTCCTAACGTTTGCTTGCATACGGTTTTAACTTAAGAATTACATTTCTTGTTTAAAATTCCTTTTTTTTCTTTAAATCAAAACAAAAAACAAGCTTCAAAAGCTACACAGCATTGAACGACAAGTTTCATAATTATATTAAAAGTATAATTATTCTTTTATATTCTTCACACTTTTCATAATCAGAATTCCTTTTTCTTTGCTCCTCATATCATTTAGATGCTTATCCTAAAGTACATTCATTCAATGACACGACCAGAATCACACTAATGTTAAATCACTAATAAGCAGTTTTTATAAGAAATAGTTTCCTACAACAATAATAATATCTATTATTGGCTATTCTAAATAAGATTCTTTTATATAAATTTCCTACATTATAATCAGAAAGACGAAATTTTAAATGTCTCTTAACGTTTGCTTGATAAGATTCTTTTATATAAATTTCCTACATTATAATCAGAAAGACGAAATTTTAAATGTCTCCTAACGTTTGCTTGCATACGGTTTTAACTTAAGAATTACATTTCTTGTTTAAAATTCCTTTTTTTTCTTTAAATCAAAACAAAAAACAAGCTTCAAAAGCTACACAGCATTGAACGACAAGTTTCATAATTATATTAAAAGTATAATTATTCTTTTATATTCTTCACACTTTTCATAATCAGAATTCCTTTTTCTTTGCTCCTCATATCATTTAGATGCTTATCCTAAAGTACATTCATTCAATGACACGACCAGAATCACACTAATGTTAAATCACTAATAAGCAGTTTTTATAAGAAATAGTTTCCTACAACAATAATAATATCTATTATTGGCTATTCTAAATAAGATTCTTTTATATAAATTTCCTACATTATAATCAGAAAGACGAAATTTTAAATGTCTCTTAACGTTTGCTTGCATACGGTTTTAACTCAAGAATTACATTTCTTGTTTAAAATTCCTTTTTTTTTTCTTTAAATCAAAACCATAAACAAGCTTCAAAAGCTTCACAGCATTGAACGACAAGTTTCATAATGATATTAAAAGTATAATTATTCTTTTATATTCTTCACACTTTTCATAATCAGAATTCCTTTTTCTTTGCTCCTCATATCATTTGGATGCTTATCCTAAAGTACATTCATTGTTTCAATGACACGACCAGAATCACACTAATGTTAAATCACTAATAAGCAGGTAATTTGATTTCTAAGCAAACAAAATATCTTTTTAAAATATAAACAAAAAGAAAATCTTTATTGTTTTAAATTGAGTTCCAAAAATGTAATGTATTTCATGATACATTCAAAAGTTGTGTTCAACGTTTGAAAATGTCCAGCAGAACAATAATTTATTTTAATAGTTTTAAGGAGTACCTATGCAAGGATTCTACAACTTTTTTGATACAAGTACAAATCATTTTCAGAATTTATCATTGTTTAAATAACAATACTGTTCACTTTTATTACAGCTTTTTTCAATTAATCTCATGATTAATTTTAGAATTTTTTGGTTGGGTATCTTTTCATCTTGTTAATAAACACACTTCCAAGTTAAAGTGCTATTTATCAGAGGGTTCATAATTTGCTTGATATCGTTATTTTACTCATGAGACATGCGTTATAATATAAAATTTATAATTATATTTTATACTTTTTCTTTGTTAATTCCTTAATAACATACTTGTAATAAATATAAGTTTATTTTGTAAAATCAAATTTATCGTTAAATTAAAATATGATGTAACAAAATATAAAAGACTGTATTATTTATAAGACAAAGCAAGATTTTCTCTCACTGAACCTTCCATAAGAATGGTCAAACATTTACCGAATTCAATTATTATTCAATTTTCGGATACGTTTGGGTATTTTGGGTAAAGATTTTCTGAATTTTCGCAAAAACATTTCAGATTTAATATTGCAATGTACAAGTTGGACTCAATGAAGATCTTATAAAGTAAGTATTTTTTGATGTTGGGATTTTAGCAATCAATTAAAGTGCAATCCCAAACTAGAAATGTAATCTTCAAATATCAACAATAATGATAGGTTATAAACCATTCTGTATACGTATTTGATCAATAATTGTTGGGATTGTATCAATAAATTTAGGAGTAACCTCAAAATTTATAGGAAAACTACAAATCAAATTCGGAATTCCAACAACAATTTTAGGTAAAACCCCATTATTTATATGCAATGTATCAATAATTGTTGCAATTTTAACGATAAATTAAGGTGCAATCCCAATATCAAAATGTAAGCTACAAAATCAGTTTGGAATTTCAACAATAATTATAGGTAAAATCCCACTAATTATATGCAACGAATCAATATTTGTTGGGATTTTACCAATAAATTTAGAGCAAATCCCAAAATAAAAAGGTACTCTTCAAAACTAATTGGGAATATCAACAATAATTATAGGTGATATCCCATTTTTTATAGGCATTTAATCAATATTTATTGGGATTTTAGCAATAAATTTAGAGCAAATCCCAAAATAAAAAGGTACTCTTCAAAACTAATTGGGAATATCAACAATAATTATAGGTGATATCCCATTTTTTATAGGCATTTAATCAATATTTGTTGGGATTTTATCAATAAATTTAGGTGAAATCTCAAAATCAAAAGGTAATCTTCAAAACTAGTTCGGAATTTCGACAACAATTATAGGTATAATCCCACTATTTATATGCAACGAATCAATATTTGTTGGGATTTTAGCAATAAATTTAGAGCAAGTCCCAAAATAAAAAGGTACTCTTAAAACTAATTGGGAATATCAACAATAATTATAGGTGATATCCCACTTTTTATAGGCATTTAATCAATATTTGTTGGGATTTTTTCAACAAATTTAGGTGAAATCCCAAAATGAAAAGGTAATCTTCAAAACTAGTTCGGAGTTTTGACTATAATTATTGGTGAAATCCCACTATTTATATGCAACGAATCAATATTTGTTGGGATTTTAGCAATAAATTTAGCGCAAATCCCAAAATAAAAAGGTACTCTTCAAAATTAATTGGGAATATCAACAATAATTATAGGTGATATCCCAGTTCTTATAGGCATTTAATCAATATTTGTTGGGATTTTATCAATAAATTTAGGTGAAATCCCAAAATGAAAAGGTAATCTTCAAAACTAGTTCGGAATTTCGACAATAATTATAGGTAAAATCCCACTATTTATATGCAACGAATCAATATTTGTTGGGATTTTAGCAATAAATTTAGAGCAAATCCCAAAATAAAAAGGTACTCTTCTAAACTAGTTGGGAATATCAACAATAATTATAGGTGATATCCCAGTTCTTATAGGCATTTAATCAATATTTGTTGGGATTTTATCAATAAATTTAGGTGAAATACCAAAATGAAAAGGTAATCTTCAAAACTAGTTCGGAGTTTCGACAATAATTATAGGTAAAATCCCACTAATTATATGCAACGAATCAATATTTGTTGGGATTTTAGCAATAAATTTAGAGCAAATCCCAAAATAAAAAGGTACTCTTCAAAACTAATTGGGAATATCAACAATAATTATAGGTGATATCCCAGTTCTTATAGGCATTTAATCAATATTTCTTGGGATTTTATCAACAAATTAAGGAGAAATTCCAAAATTTAAAGGAAATTTACAAAACAATTTGGAATTCCAACAACAATTTAAGGTAATATCCCATTATTTTTATGCAATGAATCAATAATTTTTGGTATCTTATCAATAAATTTGGATGAAATACCAACATTTTATGGTAATGTACAAAACCAGTCGGGAATTCCAACAATAATAATAGTTATAATCTCATTTTAGATTTCAAATTTAGCAAATATTATTGGTGGTTACCAGTTAAATTTAGTTAGAATCGCTAATAGAAAAATTAATAAGCCATCATTCGGGTATTTCAACTATAAATATAGAAAAAATCCCTTCCCAGATGTTTAATATAACTATAATCATTGGGCTTTTCCCATAAAATTTGGGTGGAAACTCTATAAGATGTAGGCAATATGAAACATTATTTAGGTATGTAAGCAATATTTTGTAGTAATCGAATTTGGTTGAATGGAATTGAATTGAAATGATATACCTATACAACTTTTCATTACCAATAAAGTACTGTCAGATATCCAATACATTTTTGTGGGTTTTGTAACAATAAAAAGTAGAAGTCACGAAAACGCCTATATATATGGTTGCATTATACGTGAAAATTGAGCTAAATTACCAATAAGTTCTCTGAGTGTACTTATAGGTATAGGTTCTAAGGAAAAAAAAGACTCTAAAGCATGAAAAGACAATCCATGTATTGCCCTATTTTCCTTAAGCCCTGGACATCAATATTTTTGAATATAAGAAGAAAATAAAACTATAAAACAAAAATTGCCCAGTTTTTAAGCCTTTTGACATCGATTTCCATTTTACAATATGTTTGACAAGAAAATAAATAGAATTAATTATTATTTGCCTCTTTTGTAGACACTGATGGTAAACTTTATAGGAATGAGATATGCTTCAAAAACATGGCAATATTTTTGAAGATTGTTATGAAAGAAGTCAATTAGCTTTTTTGTAAGTTTTACAAAAAGTTACAAACAATATTTTATATAAGACCACAGTTTTTGTAATTTGTTTTTGTCAAGTTGTTTTTATTTTTTGTAACAATTTTATTACATGACAAAAGCTTCCAAATCATCATTTTTAAAAACAAAAGAATTGAAAAGTAATAAATAGGCTTAATTACTCAGTTTAATTAAAAAAAATGAATTGATTTATTTAAAATTTCTATCAATTCTGTATTAAGTTATAAGTATGACTACAATAAAAACAAGATGTCATTACCTATAAAACATGATTTTGAGATCAATTATCCAAAAATCCAAACATTTCTAAATAAATAACCCCTCCAAAATCTGAAAACCTTGAAACATTGAGAAATGTAAAAAATTCTAACACGGGAAATTGGATCTGTTAAACAATAACCAAACAATTTAGCATAATATAAATATAAACATAAGTATAAATATAAATATAAATATAAATATAAATATAAATATAAATATAAAGATAAATATAAATATAAATATAAATATAAATATAAATATAAATATAAATATAAATATAAATATAAATATAAATATAAATATAAATATAAATATAAATATAAATATAAATATAAATATAGACAGCTAAGGGTTAAATATTATATTTTTATATTCTTAAGCAATAACTGAATAAATTACTTTAAAAATGTAATTTTTTTACCTAAATCTTAAACTGGGCAATGGATCAATTTATATGAAATATCAAAAATTCATGTTTGCTTTGACAGCTTTGTTATAATTTTAACTGTTGCAAAATTGTAGGAGATTGAAAGATGCTCAAATCGCTTGTAACTTGAAAGAATCATTTTTTTAGCTAAGTAATTGATTAAAATGCCTTTAACGTTTCGTTTAAGATGCTACACCTTTATATAAAGAATTTAAAAACCTTTGTGAAATTCAATACAAAAATCAGTTGCAAGGCACTCGAAACGCAAGGCAAAAAAAATTATGAATATTGAGAATAAATAGTTTCATGTTTAAGAAAAAGCGTATGTTTTAAAGCGTATTTAACTTTATATCTTTCAAAATCTGTCAATTCTGTAATGCCATGATCTCTAAAATGTGGTCACAATTTAAAAATACGTAACAGCTTAAATCACTTTTTTTGTGGATGTTGTGGAAATTCGACTCTTCCCTTCTGTTTATTTCTTCTAAATTTTCATTTCAACGGCATTCAACAACTTTTAACCATTTTTGAAATTGCTTTCGCTTTCAACTGGCTGTTCAAAAGCTCTTTATTATTATTATTATTATTATTATTATTATTATTATTATTATTATTATTATTATTATTATTATTATCATCTTTATTTTTTCTTTTCAAAAGTTTACAAACTTAAAACTAAAGATTACAAGCATGGCTCATGGGCCGTCTGCCCGTATATTTTTCTAAACTAAACATTTTGTGAGAGAAAGTACAAAAATTTGGTTATATAAAGAAAATAGCAATTGAAAAAAGAAAAAAAATAATGCCAGAGGGAAAAAACAAATATTTGTTTTAATGGTGTAGGTAATTTAATAGATAAATAAATTTATAAAAAAAAAAACATAAACAAAATCTGATTCGGGCTTTTAGTTTAGCTAAAACAAAGTTATTAAGTTTATAAAAACAGCAATCATTTAATTATGGCAATATGATGTTAAACCATTGATTCAAATGTTCTAAGGGCTTTTAGTTTGGCTAAAACAAAAAAAAGGATACATAGATCTTAAAGAGTTTGCAAATTCAAATGCGGTTTAGGCTTTTAGTTTGGCGAAAACGAAAAAAAAAAGAATGATATCTCAAGGAATTTAATGATTAGCAATTTTTCAAATGCGATTTAGGCTTTTAGTTTAGCTAAAACAAAATTGTAATAGAATTATTACTCTAGTATATATTAATGTACATGTTTCTATATGAAACTGCATCCAATAAAAACTGAATGAGTAGACGCCAACCGTTATCTCCATTCAGAACACCTAGACGTTCTTCAAGTGACAGAAAACTCTTGTTAAAATAAAGCCGACGAATTTCCTGCAAGATTGGGCACAATGCAACAAAGTGGAAAATGTTTTCAACTTGATTTAGGTTGCACAAAGTGCAGTTTGGGTTGTTACCAGTTCTGTGCGGTCTGTGATTAAGCTCTAACATCTTTGTGCGTGCTTTAAATATGATGCTCATTTCCATTACAGTAAATTTATCTCTAAAGTAATTAGAAGACCCGAGTCTGAGGTTAAGTTTACTGTAAATTGATCTCGACACAGACTCCCTCGCCCTATCTAGATAGCTTTGGAATAAGTGATCATCAATGGTAGATATACAGTCGTAGAGAGCGCTTCTCCACGTATCTAAACTATCAACAGATAGAGACAGAGGAAAGTTGTGTGCAGAGGCCAAATCATACCAGTCTTTAAATGGTGTATACCGGCATCTGAAACACACTGATAGGACCCTCTTTTGAAAATTGTTGGCCGACCTTTGCATTACCCTCAATATATAATCAGCGTTTGCTTTTAAATTCAAAATAAATATTGGAGCAAGTCCCGATTCAATATGTAGAGCATAATTGGGCGTGTTAGTTGGGAGTCTAAAGATACGCTTGAAAAAATTTCTTTGGACAGCTTCGATATCTTCTATTTGCTTGTACCCATAGACATGGTTGCCATAACACAAGCAGCTTTTGATAGTTGCTTCAAACACTTTGAACTTAGACGTAGGATCAACAAGTTCGTTATTAAAAAAGTTTGACCACATACAATTTATTGCAGTTTTTGCAACTCTCACCTTATCTTTTATGTGAACACCAAAATTCAGGTTATGAGCTCTTTACCAGCATATCAACGGATTTAAACTGGTTTATCAGCGGTTTTCAACAGCAGTGAAAAAAATAAACCATCATCATATTGATGAACTTTTAATCTTATTGATGAAGAAATTTATTAAAAAAATGTGCTTGATGAACTGTTCTTAAATATGAAGAATCACGTTTCATCAACTTTTTAACCACCAATTTTATACAAATATATGAAGGGGAAATTTCATCAGTTCATCAAAACTTTGTATGTATGTATATGATGAATCCGATTTATTATTATTTTTCATTATAATGATTATAATGCAATCTTCATATTGATGAATAATTTCTTCACATTTATGAAATTCGTCATAGTGATAAAACAGATTATCATATTTTTTACTCAGATTTAATCATATTAACAACTGCATTCTTCACATTCAAAACATTTCATCATATTCACGAATGCATTCGTCATATTTATGATTTATCTTATCATATTAAATATCTTTATCATATTGATGAAATCAATTACCATTTTTATGAATTATTTAATAAACATATGGACGATCACATTCATCGTATATAAAGGGAAATTTTTTAGCTATTATCTTTTTGACAACACTAGTTTAAACAGCTGACGCGCGTTTCGTGTTTTGTTTTACTGTCAAACATCTTCAGTTTGGTCTATAATTTAACCATAAATCGTCTTACAAACGAACAACGCTTGAAAATTATTGCATTTTATTATCAAAATGTGTGCTCTGTTAAGAAAGTTCATCGCGCATTTCTTCGAAAAAATGTTGTTCAGCGACGAAGCTCATTTTTGGCTCAATGGGTACGTAAATAAGCGGAATTGTCGATTTTGGAGTGAATATCAGCCAGAAGCATTGCGAGAGCTACCAATGCATCCAGAAAAAGTCACAGTTTGGTGCGGTTTATGGGCTGGTGGCATCATTGGACCGTACTTCTTCAAAGATGATGCGAATTGTAACGTAACTGTGAATGGTGAGCGCTACCGAGAGATGATATCCAACTTTTGTTTGCCCAAAATGCAAGAGCTTGACTTGCATGATACGCCGTTTCAACAAGACGGTGCCACATGCCACACAACACACGCAACAATGGACTTATTGAGAGGTGAGTTCGGTGAACATTTTTTATTTTACGTTCGGGACCGGTCAATTGGCCACTTAGATCGTGCGATTTAACGTCTTTAGACTATTTTTGTGGGGCTATGATAAAGCTCATGTCTATACAGACAAGCCCGCTTCAATTGACGCATTGGAAGACAACATTGAAGCATTTATTCGTGAGATACCGGCCGAAATGTTGGAAAGAGTATGCCGAAATTGGACTAAGCGGATGAACCATTTGAGGCGCAGTCAAGGTCAACATTTGCATGAAATAATCTTCAAACATTGAATTATATGGACCGTACTATCGATTCAAATAAAGATTTAATGCATTTTTTTGAATTTTGTGTGTTTTTTTTTTTGAAAAACTTTCCAATAGCTTTCAAAAAATCATCCTTTATAATTGATTTTTTAATAATTCGTTCATAATATTGATGAATACATTCATCATATTTATGAAAAACTTCTTCACAGTTAGATCATCATATTGGCGAACGTATTCATCATATTTTTAAATGATTTCATAAAATTGAGTTCATCATATTGTGAATTCGTTCATCATATTTATGAATGTTTTTTTAACAATTAGATAAATATATTTATCATATTTATAAAAAACTGCTTCATATTTTAATCATCATATTGACGAACATATTTATCATATTTATGAATCATTTCATAAAATTTAGTTCATCTAATTACATTGCTAATTTAATCATCAATATGATGATATTGATCAAAAATTTCTTTATAATAATTCAATAATTCTTCAAATTGATGAATGTGATTATGATACTGAAGAATTTTTTTCATAATACCAATGAAATCAGTCGTCATAGATGTGAATTTGATCATCAATATTATAAATATTGTCACTATATTTAAGAAACTTTTGTATTATATTGATGAAAATAATCATCATATTGATGAATGCCATCATCAATATTAACCATAATATTGCTGACATTTTTTTCATCATATTGACGAATATTTCATTAAAAATTCTTTATCATATTCATGAATGAATGCATCAATATTGTAAGAAAAGTTTTCAAAAACTTTCGTTGCCGTAGTCAATATGATGAAAAATTTAAGTGTTAATTATTTCATCATATTGCTGGAACAAGTTAATGAATGGTGTACAAGATTCATCAATTCAAATGTTCAAAATACTGCCGAAATATTATTCAAAAGGTTGTAGGACTAAAATTGATGATTTTTACACCATATTGACGACCATTTTCAACTATTAATTAATAATTAATTCAGTGCGACTTATCAAACTCTTTTAACCATTTTTTTTTTATCAATGGCTCATCAACTGTTCTTAGACCAGCTTATGTACTTTTACTAAAAGTAAGTGGGAGAAGTCTTAATTTGTAGTAAAGTCACTTGCCTAATTTTTAACTCCTGCACATTTGTTGCGTTGACTTTACTTTAACTAAATATTTATTTCTTTTTAAATTTTTACTTTTTTTTTTCAATCATTGTCATTGCATTGTACTTTGGCAACGCTGGTTTATACTAACTTATCTTAAAGACTATTATCTTCTCTTTCTCAAACACAACTCTACATTTTTAGTCTCTTCTTATATATGAACCTCTAGGTATGGCATTTTTAAGATAGTGTTTTACCTAATATTGAAAAACATATGTTTTCAACTCGTATATGTTATAGAATTTCCTATGCAAACAATTTTCCTTCTTTTCCACCAATATAACATCAACATCTGTTGCTAACAAAATTAAGTTTGTTTTCATTCCATCGGAATATCGCCCCCATTCAAAGGTTTTTCCTCTAAACAAAACATGCATACCTTCATAAATATATGTATATGTAAAATGTACAATGCCTATTATTCTCATCTCATCCCTATTAAGCAAAATAAATACCCCATGGCAGTAAAGCAACTTGTATACCTTTTTAATATTGAAAGCAGTGAATCTTCATTTTGATTAAACACACACACAAAACAGAAAAATACAACATAAAACCATCACTATCATATCAACTACCCCCAAGTATATAGGGATGGTTAAGGACTTTAATTTAGGGTATTTCGTCCTGCTGCTTAATTTTCCACAACTAGTGTCGATTTCGATGTTCCACCATATTAGAGGCAGAAACAGGATTTAACCCACCAAAGATGTATCCATCAAGGACGAGTAAAAGCAGCAATAGAACAAGCATACATACATAGGTACAGTGTGTAGTGTAGTAAGGATACAATAGATATCCTTATCCACGTTGCCATTGCCATAATTTTGTGTATAGTACAAAATACACGGCTCACAAGGATATAGAAAATATTTGTTTATCTCTCGTTTATTGATGGCAAAAGGTGAACCTAGGCATAAACCCCATAAAAACACTCTTCTCTGCCCTTAGGGCCATTTTGTAAAGGTAGCAAAAATGGTAGGTAACAGTTCTCGTTCATTGTTTTTTCATCATCAGAATCGCGTCGTTCGCTTCGTCGTATAGTCCTAGTCAAGGCTTGTTACAGCTACGCAGCCAGCGGGGGTATATGGAATTGATGGTGGGCCCTAGAGGGCTTACAAAATTGGCTCAATTTCTACCTACATATGCATCAGTGTGTAGTGTAGTTGTATGCCGTACGGTGTGCGGTGTGAAAAATGATCCTTAACTCTCGTTTAGCAGGGTTTTTTATGTATCACATTTGAATTTGAGTTCTTTTTTCTAAGGAAGGGTGCGGCGCGCGGCGCGGCGCTGGCTGTATCCGTATATAGGCAAAATATAATATTCTGAGGTATAAAAGCTCGCAGTATGTTGCCGTTGATGATGCTTTTGCCTGAATGGTGTATCTGTTCTGTACGATCCCTGAGAAAAGGATGAGTTGGGTGGTGGGGGAAAAGGAAGACTGGCGTTTAGTTTCACCTGCTCCTTTAATTAAAGTCACTTAAAATGTTATCCACTTCACATGTTTCTATATATTTTCTTCTTCAATTTTTTGTGTTTCATATACATACATAGCTCGTCCTATTTGTTTGTATTTTATTGCCGCATTCAAGGAGTATCTTATATCTAAACCATCCTACGCAATGCCTTCGAGATATCGTAGTTTACGCACCTGTGACGCGTGAATCTCGTGCGCTGGTTGGGGTTTTATTTTTAATTTATATATTATATTCTCTTTCTCTGTGAGCCGGAAGAGGTAGGGGTTTTTGTTCATATGAGTATGTACCTAAACCCATGTACCCTCTGCTGCTCATCACTTATTACGACATAGAACGGAAGGCAGGAGAAGGCGGAAGAGGATGATAGAGGGAGGGACCCATATGAAAGGATGCTAAAATATTATACTGAACGCACTTGATGAGGAAATGAGGACACTTTATTATATCACTCGCTATAGGTGGTTGGGAAAATGTGTGAAAATTAATGTAGGCGTTCGAAGGAAGGTGATTAATTTGTGTGCGTTGTCGGTTCAGTGAATGAAATAAATGAAATTTCCGAAGGAAAATTTTCCTGTGAAATGACGTGTTACAAAATAAGTTCTTTTTCATCATATAGATATTTTGAAGTGAATGGTTTACATTACAAAAATGTGGTTCTAGCTTCAGAGCATTAAACTTTCATATAAGTGATGCACATAAGCTTCCATAGAGGGAATTCGAATTTTTTTTTTCAAAGTATTTAAAGTACGAAGATAGAAAAGGTTAGGTTTTCAAAGAAATAATTGTTTTTGTAGAAGTTGCAGTTTTATGTTTATTTTTACACATGAGTTGTTTATGTTGTTGAAGTTAATGAGGAAGTTTAAACTATCATTTAAAATTACAAAACTTAGATAATGAACGACATGTGTCATTTTACTTTATTGGTATGTAAGTTAGAATTTATCTTTTGCTTTGATATGCCGTCAAGTAAGTACCAAAAGATAACAAAACTTTATTGAAATGGATAATATGAACGCGCACTTAAGGGCTTTTTAGTACCTTTTTAGTACAGTGTGAACAAAGGGTAAATTGACAAACGTCAAATTTTTCGGTAGTGATTAGACATCTCTGCTTTTTTGCGATGCTGATCGTTGCTCAGCTGATTACGATGTGATGCTGATTAACAAAAAGTTTTACGTTTAGAAACAACTTTTTCTTTATGATGGATGTGATACTAATAAAAACTCTCATTGTAATTAAAATCTGGAGCCACACATTTTATCTCCTCTAGAACTTTTCTCCACAATACTGACTTTGATTTTCTGCCGGCAAAAAATTCACCTTCATATTTTAATCTGGTTTCTATTAAAAATTAATTTATGCGCTGGTAAAATATTCCCTAAAATTCATCAAATTAATTAATTTATAAACAATTTAGAATTTGATTAAATACTTTTCAATGCCTTTTTCCGCCATTTTTGCTCCAATCGCGTCGGCTTCAACAACTTATCAAGAAAATCCTTGATGCTTTTTTTGTTTATAATGGGTGATTTTTTTGAGGTTAGGATTTTCATGCATTAGTATTTGACAGATCACGCGGGATTTCAGACATGGTGTCAAAGAGAAAGATGCTCAGTATGCTTTGACATTTCATCATGAATAGACTTACTAACGAGCAACGCTTGCAAATCATTGAATTTTATTACCAAAATCAGTGTTCGGTTCGAAATGTGTTTCGCGCTTTACGTCCGATTTATGGTCTACATAATCGACCAAGTGAGCAAACAATTAATGCGATTGTGACCAAGTTTCGCACTCAGTTTACTTTATTGGACATTAAACCAACCACACGAATGCGTACAGTGCGTACAGAAGAGAATATTGCGTCTGTTTCTGAGAGTGTTGCTGAAGACCGTGAAATGTCGATTCGTCGCCGTTCGCAGCAATTGGGTTTGTGTTATTCGACCACATGGAAGATTTTACGCAAAGATCTTGGTGTAAAACCGTATAAAATACAGCTCGTGCAAGAACTGAAGCCGAACGATCTGCCACAACGTCGAATTTTCAGTGAATGGGCCCTAGAAAAGTTGGCAGAAAATCCGCTTTTTTATCGACAAATTTTGTTCAGCGATGATGCTCATTTCTGGTTGAATGGCTACGTAAATAAGCAAAATTGCCGCATTTGGAGTGAAGAGCAACCAGAATCCGTTCAAGAACTGCCCATGCATCCCGAAAAATGCACTGTTTGGTGTGGTTTGTACGCTGGTGGAATCATTGGACCGTATTTTTTCAAAGATGCTGTTGGACGCAACGTTACGGTGATTGGCGATCGCTATCGTTCAATGCTAACAAACTTTTTGTTGCCAAAAATGGAAGAACTGAACTTGGTTGACATGTGGTTTCAACAAGATGGCGCTACATGCCACACAGCTCGCGATTCTATGGTCATTTTGAGGGAAAACTTCGGAGAACAATTCATCTCAAGGAATGGACCGGTAAGTTGGCCACCAAGATCATGCGATTTGACGCCTTTAGACTATTTTTTGTGGGGCTACGTCAAGTCTAAAGTCTACACAAATAAGCCAGCAACTATTCCAGCTTTGGAAGACAACATTTCCGAAGAAATTCGGGCTATTCCGGCCGAAATGCTCGAAAAAGTTACCCAAAATTGGACTTTCCGAATGGACCACCTAAGACGCAGCCGCGGTCAACATTTAAATGAAATTATCTTCAAAAAGTAAATGTCATGGACCAATCTAACGTTTCAAATAAAGAATTGATGAGATTTTGCAAATTGTATGCGTTTTTTTTTTTTAAAAAGTTCTCAAGCTCTTAAAAAATCACCCGATATGTGCGCATCAGTTTATCGAACTTTGCAATAATGAACAATTGACATTTCAAGTGATGCCAATTATTTGCGTTTATGAACGTGCTACAGGGATGATCGCAAATCATCTCTGCAGTGATGCGTTTGTGAATTAACACAATACGAAAGGAAATAATTATTTGAAAAAAGACGTCGTTGTCCATTGTTTTGAACAGCTTAATTTCAATTCAATTTTTCAATTTCAATTTCAATTTATTTCTTTATCAATTTTTAGGTTTTAGAATTACATATAACGATAACATCAAATAGCATAATAGAAAAATTAATAAAGAGCTGCAATCTATAGAACCTAAGGAACTAGTGTCGAAAGCAGCCGGAGCATAAATTTTAACAATAAAAAATAAATAAAATAACATAATATAATTTAAGTGATGTGGGGTCAAGACAAGATTTAAATATACTTTTTTCACATTAATAATTTTTTTTTTTTTTTTATATGCATTTACAAAATAACAAATATGGAGGATAATAAATAAAACAAATACCCAATTAAATCATTACACATAAGAGATTGTTAATATCTTGATAATTTCTTGAAAATTTTAAAAGCCAGAGTTTCACTTTTTTGAGAAAGATGGATTGAATTCTTATGTCTCTGATGTTAAGTGGAAGACTATTGAAGAGTCTAGGAGCAATGGTCGTAAAAAAATTAAATTAAATTTTGCAATGGCAGAGAAAGATAGAGTTTGGTAAAGCATTTCACATTCACTCAGTACGGCTAAAGAACGATTCTCTGTTCAGTACAATTGATGTTGGGCTCATGAGTGAGGCGTGAGTTGTTCTGTTGAATTGTTTAAGGTGGTGAATGCAACTAGCTTTATAGTTATTGTTAGCATTTTAAAAAGAAAGTGTAGATACAATTTAAAAGATTAAAATGCCATTTCTTATGAATTTTTGTTTGTTTAAGTAATTTTGTTTACCTTCAATAAACTTACAATGAATAAGCCTATGCTAGGACTTAAGAGCTTAAGTTTTTGTAATTTATGTTAGACCAAAGATCTTTATAATAATAAAATAGTCAATTATTCCATTCCTGTGTGCAAGTAATGTTGCCAGAAATAGAAGGGACCTACAGTTTATATGCCGCATCCGAACGGCTAGTTTGAGAAAGCACTTTTCATGACAAGAATTACTCTTGGAGGATTTGTCAATTCCTCGCAAGAGGCAGTACCCGTGAAAAAAAGTTAGGTGGCATAGGCAGGGATTGAACCCATGACCCCTTGCATGACAGTCCAACGCACTAACCATCACGCTACGGGTACTACGAATTCTTCATCCATTTCGATTAAAAAAATAAATACTGTATATTTTATAGTAAGACTTATTTCAAATATACAGTGAGTAATTTTTTGGAATTGTACTTTAGGTATAAAATTTTATAAAATGTTTAAAATATACTCAAACGTAGAATAACCCTAATACGTGCATCAAGAAAACTAAACAGCTTTTAGTACTCGGTATGTCTATCATAGTGGTATGATGGTTGGTGCGTAGGACTCTTATGTGAGAGGTCTTGGGTTCAATTTCTGCTTGAGCCACCTTAAATTTTTTTCACGGGTACTGCTTCTTGCGAGAAATTGACAAATCCTCCATGAGAATTTCATGCCATCAAAAGTGTTTTTCTCAAATTAGACGATCGGATTCGTCATAAAAACTTCCATCTCTGAAATGACTCGCACACAGGAATGGTTGAGATCTCTAAGTCACTATATGCCTTGGTTCTCTACGAACTGTTGGGCCACCTAATTTTTTTAATTGTATAAGTTGTTACGAAGCGTTACACTTTTCTTCTACTACCTTAAACTTAAGATAATTAAACATAACACCAGCTGATGCAGTAGGCAAGACCATTGCATACACATGTGAAAATGCCGAGGAAATATATATGCTATAACTTCTGTCATTCACCTGCTTTTAATTCACAGTGAATTTTTGCAGAAAATTTCATATAGCGAATTGAAATTTCAACACATATTCCCCTTCTACTTTTACTGACTTTAGGTACCAATCTTGTGCAACCAGAAAAGAATTCCCGAGAATAGTTAGTACTCCGATTGCAGGACCATGTTATCAGTTTTGGGTTCCATAATACCTTGCTTCTTTTCCCGTCTGTTCCGCCATGCACTTCAGTGTTTGGCGCACATGCTAAGGCTATTGGGAGCTGCTCTCCCAACCGTGGTTATACTCTTCTGAGAGCGCCATGGACATAGCTAGTCTAGTGAGATAACGCATCGATTACCTTTTGGTTTGCTGCCAGTAGCACAAAGGGAATTCAGACCTGTTCATTTCACCAAGGCTAAGACCGACAAATTATTTTCTAGTTTGCTATTATCGACAGGGAACGTAGTTCCAACTGATTATTACGGGGTTACTATTTAGGACTCCTGTCTCCTGTCTGCAAATCAAATATATTGTTTCGCTGACGATAGTACTCTTAGCATTTCATATTCGTTTTCAGAATCACATCCCTCTTCTTCGGATGTGGAAATGCAACGACAAAATATGATAAGCCCATTAAATTCTGACCTAAACAGCATTTTAAAAGGGGGGATAAAAAACGGAATGGAATTTAATGCTCCGAAAAATCAATGCTGTCTCGTATCGTTAAAGCGAGATACTCCCCCCTTAAAATTATCCATGGATGGCACTTGCATCAGTGAGACTGAATAACTCGATATTCTCAATATGTTTATCACCAAGCACCTCTTATGGAACAATCACATACGTGGATGGAACCAAAAATGCCGCAAGATGATTGGGTTTCCTTAGGCGATGCAAGAAGTTTTTCTCACCCTCCGATTTGGCTGACTACAAGACTTAGGTATATATTTCCAAAGCTTGAGTATAACTCCCATATCTGAGCTGGTGCTCCTGCTCCTGCAACTTACTTAAGACTCTTGGAGAGTATTGAACGTAGAGCATTTAAATTGATTGGTGATACTACCATCATTTATGTCGCTCGAACATCTCCGTTAAGTTTCTTGTCTTACCCTTTTTTACCGTTATTTTAACGGTTTATGGTCTAGAGAAATAGCCAGCTGAATTCCTTCCCTTAAACAGTTCAGCCATAATACTCGCGTTTCTAGTAATGTTCATCAGTATCCCCTTAAACCAAACTTCGGTAGTACTGTCAAGTACAGAGATTCATTCCTTAGCCGTACTACGAGAATGCGGAATACCTTACCACAGGTATATGAAATACCTTCTTATCTTAGTTATAAGAAGCTGATAATTACGTTTAAAAAAAAATAAGTTCGTTACAAATCATAGTTTGGAAACCTTAAACCCAAGTTCTTTATTTCTTTGGAAAGAACCTTGGACACCGACAATATTGTTAACATACTTCAATTTTCTTAGAAAAATTAAATTGGCATTTTTTTATAAGATCTAAAAAATTGGGTTTCACCTAATATATTGGGAACAAAAAGAGACATTGAAATCAATCATATTTTATTGTACTTGTAAAATATTTTTGTTAACTTTTAGAAAAATCCAATTGACAACTTTTTTGTAAAAAAAACGAAACTCTATACAAACAACTAAAACTAATAAGAAATCTTTTTTGACTAGAGTGTCTTGAGAAAAATGCAAGATATTTTCTTTAAACTTTTTATCTTACACAAAATGTTTTTGTTAATATTTTGTGAAGCTTTTAAAAAAACATTGAAAGTCTGGCACGAATTTAATGATATAGGTGTGGGGCACATCCCAGCCTCTTTCTGGATTGTTTTTGGCCTTAATTCAACAGACTGTATATTTATTCCCTGATTCAATTACATTTCTTGTCATTATCAAATGCCACAAACATATGGCATTTGATTTCTTCCTTCAAATAATAACAATTTATAAAAGAGTATACTGAGGCGTATACGTACTTTATTTGTAATTAAATTTAAATTTATCTTTAAATGTTTGTTTTTGACCATTAAATATACATTTGATGGGAAACATTTTTTACTGGCCATATTTATATATATTTAGTTAAATTGACTTCAAATAAATGTTGTTCAACAAAAAATAACAAAAATATGTGCAAATAAAACTTTTGAAATAAATTCAATCTACATTTTTTTATTTTAACAATTTAAAAATAGTGAAAAATTTGATTGCCTTAAAATATCTCCATAAATGATGCTACCTAGTTAAGTTTTTTTTTTATATACGGATTTCCACCTTATAAAAAAAACTAGGATTAAGGCCTAGAACTAGGGCCTAGTGACTTACAACTTTAAACCTGTGTGCGAGTAATGTTGTTAAGGGGATGGATAAAATGTTATTTTATTTGAAATTTATTAATAATAATACAGACTTAAGACACGCAAATATAACAGATAAATACCCTTAAACTACACAATACTCTCCTGGTCAATTGCAATGTAACTTAAGAGTCAGAGTAATCAGCTTACATCTTCTTAAAATCTTATTCGAAACTTAAGGTTAAACATAAGATCCTTAAGGTCAAATTGAGAATAAGAAATTGAAAATAGTTAGGTATATTTTCAAAATATACAAATTCCTTGACATACTTTAATTAAAATACAAATTATTCCTTTGAATCAAACATTTTAGATCCCAAGACATGTAAGTTACAAACATGTAAGTTGCATTCTCACATCTTTCCAATTTTCTTTTGAAGTGTTTTTAAAGATAACCATCATCTTCTTAAAAAAAAAAAAAAACATTTAAGAAACTGAGAAAAAGATTAAAAAGAATAAGAAGCTCTAAAATTACATATACATGTACATGTACATAATTTTAAGTTCGAAACCTAAAGAAAGTCCTTCCCTCTCCAGAAAAACACAAATATTTGAGTCTTATACTTTTCATAGAGCAAAAATCTACAAAAGTCAACACTACTTCAAATGAAGCATTTACTTTGCATTAATTACAAAACTCACAAGGACCCGTTGACATGGTCTTGCGCATAATATCTTCAAGATGAATTATTCCTTGTGGTCGTTGGTAGTGGCGTTGGTGGGGGCGGCGGCGTTGATGGCGTCAGCTGCGGGGGCAACATCAGCGGCACAGTGGCGGTATAGTCGGGTGAAATGAAAAGGTTAAGTTCTATACCCTTTAAGGACTCTTAAAATTCTCCTCTAACCTAACTGTGCAATAATTAATTATATTCCTGTTAAATGCTTAACTATATTTATATTCACTCTAAGAGTGTTTACCCTAAATATGCTAGAGACCTACATACATATACAGACAGACAGTACACATACATTACGAGTACATATATTTTTGTATCTGGAGGTAAGCAAAATTAAAAACAAAAAAATTAAAGAAAAATAAATATCAATCTTGAAGCCATATTCTTCCTTCTTATAAAAGTGCTGCGAGCGCGAGGATATAAATATACCTACGCGAAAAGTTCTCTATAATGTACGACGAGTATAAGAAAAGCGAGCATCATCATATGAGGGGAAAATTCATGTGGTGGAAAATTTTGCACAATAGGTGATTTATTATTGAAATTTTCCTCACTGAATTTCCGCCTAAAATATTTTCAACGTGAAATAAACGAGGTAAGAAAATTTGGCAGGATATTTCTTTTTTCTTTTTTTTACTTTTTATGAGATACTTTAAGAGTTTAAGATTCGTTTCTTTTTCTTCATGCATAAACTCGTGGGTATAAAGTACATATATATACATATACATATGCACCTTAACTCTCTTCTCTAGATACTTATAAAGGCTATATGATGATTTGTGGGTGGATGGGTGGTTTACTTTTGAAAAGTTAAATGGAAATTGAGATACATTCGCAGAGTTGGGAAAGATACCTGGTTTTGAAAATGTTTTTGGAATTTAGAATCTTTTTTGAAATTACCTCTGGGGGATATGAAAGTTTGTTTTGCTTTGTTTTTTTGTTTTGTTATATATTATTTATTTATTTTTTGTTTCGTTTTATTTTTATTTTTTTTTTAGAAAGAATCACAATAAGTTTTTAAGTAGGACTCTAGGTTTTGTGGAGGTACTTATGCGAAGAAAGAATGTGCGTATCATTCATCTCATAATATTTCTATAAAACAATTTATTAAAAGCATGTAATTTTGTTGGTTGTATCTTTTAGAAAACATATTTTCAATTCTTTTTTGAAGGTTAAAGTAATATTTTTCTTAAAATCTTACTTCATTATTCACTCCGTAGTTTACATTTTGAACGTTTTTTATAATTTGATTTGGCACCTTAACGTCAAAATGCCAAACACTTCTTCCTTGAAGTACAATTCCACTAAAATTGCCGTTTCTGACCTAACCTCAGGACTTTAAGAGAGACTTAAAACACAAAATTACTATATTCGTGGTGAGTGAATACGATACATTGGAAAATTTAAGAGAGAAAGCAAAGACAATGGATTACTGAATAAAAATAAATCAGTAGTCAGTCAAAAATATTTAAGTGAAAATTGAGTTTTGGATGGTGAAATGTGGGAGACAGGTAGGCTGTGCCAACATACATCAATGTCAAGGATGTGTTTGTAGATATTTACTCTATTTTGTGCTTCATCTGCACTAGATTGAATATATGATGGATTCCGCAAAAACAGTTTTTGTTAATAATTTTAATCAGATGTTGATCAGCTCCATTGAAATTTACTTTTCAATTCTAAGAACACTACCAAAAGTAACAACTCCGATTTGGTAACCTTTTTAACGACCTTTATAGCTTAAATTATCTATTCTATTAAACAAATAAATTAAGTAGCTCAAAAGTCCGTTCAAAACTATGACTCAATGATTAACAACACTCAACCATTATTGCGTGCAAGTAATGTTGTCAGGGATGAAGGGGACCTATAGTTTTAAATCGATTCCAAACGGCTTATTTGAGGAAGCACTTTTCATGACAAGAATTACCCTATGTCATTTCCTCGCAAGATGCAGTACCCGTGAAAAAACTTCAAATGGCACAGGAAGGGTTTGAGCGTATGACCTCTTGCATGACAATCCAACACACTAACCATCACGCTATATGGTACTACAATCTATTCTATTGTTTTTCATAAAATTTCGAGAATGTTTATGAATATATTGATCTATCATTCTATTCTAATTTTGCAAACACAGGTATTTAAGATTGAACCAATATTTTGATAGTGAGAAAAGCTCTGAAACTTGCGACCTACGTTTCCATAAATATTTCAATTCAACAGAAAAACGAAACTTCTGAACGCATTTCTGCAAAATTGACATTAGAGGTAGCATGTTTTTTGTTCATAATTCCAGTGATACCAAATAAAATACCAAAAGTGCTACCAAAAAGTGAGTTATTTATGTAAGTTAGTATAGCGTTTCACTGTTACTTGTAATATTGCACTAACTACGTGTTACCAAAAACATAAGGCTTCTTATAGCTTTGAAATTAAAATTTCTCCAAGAAAAGACAACATTGCCATCACCAAAATATTCAAAAACCGTGAAAAATGTTTTCAAGAGATAAATTTAATAATACTACGGCTTCAAAACTTTTCATTTTTCCAAAAGAATTTAGCCGAAAATATGTGACAGGTACTAAGGTTTTGGACGAATGAAGGCTTTGTTACTACAATTTTATTTCTAATATCGTCTAAAATATCGACACTAAGCAAATTATAAAAGATGATTTGTGATGGTTTTTTGTATGAGGCTCAAATAGTTTTATGAAGAAAAACAAATAGAGATGGTTAAAAAATATCAGTAACTATAGGGTTCACCATGGCCGGTAACATGAACTAAGAGAAACAAAAAATCATTGGCGTCTAAAAACTGTTTTGGTACAATTTGGCAAAATGGTAATGGTCACAATGATATTCCAACTTAATACATAGAACAGGCTAACAGTTCGATATTCAGGGAAACATATTCTGAGTTCGAACACAACCTTGGAAAAGTAAATTATTTTGGAAATAACTTTATGCTGGAAAGATATTACAAATTTTTCAGTCAAGAGGAGAACTACTACTCTTGAACTTCATACCACATCGAAATGACCTACGTCTTCTTTGTGTAACGCTAGTAAAAGAGAGAATGTTTAACACTTAATTGTAAAATGCCCCATTATTGTTGAAATTTATAGACAAATTTGGCTGAAAAACAATTTTGATACCAACGAATTTTTAGAAATTCTGAAAAGTTTCCTTACACTACAGAAATAAATTAATAAAAGAAGATTTTTAAATGCAGATAACAGATACGTGTATGTTTAGTTATCTTTGTTTGTATTTTCATCAATTTGTAAGTCAAACAATCATTATTATCTGGCTGATTTCCCTTTTGGCCCTGCCTCAAAAGAATGTAGTAATAAATGAACACTCTTAAATTGTTTGTATTAAAAACCCTGAACGGATTGTTTGGTATAATAATGTTTCTGTTGGTTTTTGGAATATGATGGCAAAAACATGTATTCTGAAAGTACGAATTTACGTACACACGCACACACAGATATATCCCGAAAAACTATGGATTTTGATTCTAGGGGACCTTGAAACCTCAAAATTGTGTTTTTTTTTTGTTCCTTTTCCTAATGCATTTTCAGTAGGTACTCAAAAATGATATACCCATCGAAATTTGTTTTCATCTACGACTTTTTCAACTAAGATCTGTCTTTTAATTTTAGAAAGGAAAAACCAGTTCATTATCATATCATTATCCGTTTTTGTATAAAGTTTCGAATAATAGGCTCTGGCACAGCCATTGAGTTGACGATGCTAAAGATTTAGCTTCTTGAGTGCCGTAGAAATATTTCATCTATGCCCGCACAATCTTATGCTGTTTTTTAGGTGGTTGAAATAAATTGAATTGTTAAAAATAGCATTTTTGGTTAAATTAAACTCCCAAATAAATGCTAGAATAAAATGCAGCATGCAAGCTACAATGGGCTCTCAACAGCTTTGAACCATTTAAATCTGCAGGACCAGATAGGATATTACCAGCCGAACTATAAAAAGCTTCAGACATAATTGCACCAATGCTTGAGGCAATTTTTACCAGCTGTCTATATCTAGACCATATTCCCTCGCCATGGATAGAAGTTAAAGTTGTTTTTATATCCAAAGCAGGTAAATGCTCGCAAGTCAATTCCAAAGATCTACGACCTATAAGTCTATCATCATTCCTTCTTAAGAACTTGAAAAGATTGATTGATATCCATTTAAGGGCAAGTATTGATACAAGGCTTCTGTCTACGTCACAACATGCGTAAGGTGGTGTTGTTCTATCCCCTCTCCTCTAGAACCTAGTGGTGAATGAATTCCTAACTAGTCTGGATGTGGAGGGTTTCGGAGTGATTGCCGACTATTCTCGAACATTCACGTCGGAGTACTCTTTTAAACTTTTTTTATAAAGCGCAGGTCTTTTCTCGACTTCTTCAATCAACTTTTCGACAGAACTTTCTACAATCAACAATTGTGATTTGGGCGACGCCATATTCAAAATACACACACACCACGCCAAATCACAGAGCGAGCTGAACTATCAGCCAACTAAACAATCGTCATGTATGCGCAGGCGTGTATGCGCCAATACTGATTAAACAATCGGCCGATAGTTCGCCGACAGATTAGTTTGAATGTAATCGGGTAGCCCATCAAACTTTTTTATCGGCCGATACTGATTTGCTGTAATGTGCGCATATGCATTCCTCTCCATACTGATTAAGAAGCCGACCAAACTATCGGCCGATAAAAAGTCTGCAGTCTGCGGGGGCCCTTAGATAAACTAATACTTGGGCTGATCGGTGTGGACTGGGTGTTAACCCACACAAAACCGAATTATTCCTATTTTCGAGGAAATATGAAATTGCATTTGTTAAGCCTCATTTTATTAAAGGAATCCAATTAAAACTCTCAGACGAGGCTAGGTACCTGGGTCTTTTGGGAACGCAATATACAGGAAAGAGTCAAAGAAGCTACTGTAGCTTATTTTTCTTGCAAAAAAGCTATTGGTAATAAATGGGGCTTACAACCCCAAATCACTCATTTGCTATACACATCGGTAGTCAGACCGATTTTAATGTACGGTGTGGAAGTATGGTGGACTGCTTTAGAGAAAGCTATAAACCGCGACAAATTAAATGAAGTCCAACGTTCAGCTTGCCTATGTATAAGCGGATCGCTTCGTACGACCCCATCTGCGGCACTGGACACCTTACTCTACCTAACACTTCTTGATATATTAAGCAAACAAATAGCTGCAAGCTCTTTTATTCACCTCAAAGCTTCATCGCAGTGGATTAACAACAACATTGGCCACTCCGTAATTCTTAGGTATTTAGAATCACTTATAAAGCACACATATTACACCATCCTACAACAGCAACTTCCAGACTTTTCTACCTGAAAAATATTTCTGGGAGGAAAGAGTATTCCTGGAAGATGAGTCAGTGCACTTTGATACAGAAGGATCAAAAACGAAAGAAGGGGTTGGTGGAGGTGTGTACTCTGAACGACTGAAATTAAGTCTCTCATTCCGCCTTCCCATTCCAATCATTGTATCGTGTTCCAGACGAAATTTTTAGCTATAAAAGAAGTCTTGTCCTGGCTTAAAGAAAACGTGATATCAACATCTGATAAACATATTTTCTCAGATAGTTAGGCAGCTATCAAATCTCTGGACTCTGCCTCTACAAATTCTATAACAGTCCCTAACTGTCGATCATCTTTAATGGAGATGGCACAACAGTTTAATATTCACCTTTGCTGGTTGCTGGGCCATAGAGACTTCCCATGAAACTGTACTGCAGATAAACTCGCCAGGAATGGTATAGAAGAAGGCAAACACCATGTGGAATAACATCACCACATGTCAGGTCACAAAAAACATCTACACTAGATTTAAAGCGATCAAGGTGCTTGCTATCTCTTAGCAGATCGATAAGCACGATAATTGGTGTCATCATAAGCGGACACTGTCTAATAGAAAAGGACGCTTCGTGGCTAGGCGTATTCTCAAATGACTTTTGCAAAAGTTTTATGGATGAGGAAGGGGAGGAAATAGTTTTTCACCTCCTCTCTATATGGTGTGCTCTAGCTCAAAACGCAAGAATTACCTATGAAAAATTCTTCTATAACGATCTTAACGATCTCAATCATATTAACACAATTAGTCTCTCTTGAAGTTTGTTGGTTGAGGCCCTAGTGCACACATTACTGTAGCTCCACCTTAAGTAAGTAAGTAAGTGTCTCATGTTGCGTAAGGGACTCAAACTGGTTTCATTGAGCTTAGAAGAAAGCCTCAAGATTCATGTGGTATCACAATGGGCCTAAGTGTGTCCTACTCCATTCGGATACCAAAAAATAGTTTTAGAACCAATTTTTTATAAACATGGGATTAATCAATGTAAATGCTTACTCAAAATTGATCGTACTCTATTTTGTTATCATCTTCTTTTTTTAGTGCACGTTAAATGCGAAACAATTCATATAAATTCATTTTTAATCCTAACTTTATAAATGGAGCATAATATGTTGAATTTTCTAAATTGGAACCAATTCAATTGGGAATCTTCAATCCTCTTAAATTTAACTTCGATATGAATAACATCACACAAGTTCAATCCTTTTATTCATCAACATCCTTTGCAATTGGTCATGTGTAAAATTGTGTGTATTTTCTCTGTTTCCTTTATTTTTAAATTCCTTTCTGTATAGAGCAAGCTCTTACAATATCTGGTAAATGTTTTAGAATATTCAATTTCAATTAGTCAACATAACTTGACAAACACTTGTCACACACGTTTTACATAAAGAACTTCCTTTTTTTTGAAAATGAAAATGACAAATCGTTTTCTGCATTTCAACACATCCTTTTGAATATTTGTAGTGGAGGTACATACATACAAACATGTATACTCCACCTGACCCTATTCAAATTCATCATCAACGAAAATGAAATAACATAATGTTTGTATAGTATATATATGTAGTATAGGAAAGTGTACCAATGTTACGATAACCTCTATATAAAGTACAGGATATGTGCAAAATTGAACTCTAAGCAAACACAATTTCCATTTCCTGTCGTAAATAAGAAATCAATTTAATTAAGCTCGATTCATCGTTGTGATGTTTAATTGCATCTCTTGACCCGATTTATCACCAAACATATAAACTCAACTGAACATTCCTACGAGTATATATTATATATTGCAGATGAATTTTGACCGAATATTTTTGTGGGTACATAGGCATCAGTAGGTACAGCGAGTAAGGATTAAGGACTCTATATATGGAAAAGTTGTTCAAACTCAGAATTGATGTTTTAACTTCAACTGCAATCAATCTTTCGACAAAACGAACGAAAAAATGGTTAAAACGAAAACAACAAAAAAAAAAAGAAAACACGAGATGAAAATGATTCCTCGAAATAGTATCTCTGCATCAGTTTAATGTCAGCTTTTTTTCCATCAAAACCCAAACAATACCACACCATAGACCATAGACCATGCCACACCACACTATAAACCGCGCCACAGGCCCCAGCTATTATGGAGTTCAATATTGTACGAACTATCCGAAAGATAAGTTTATTGGCTTCCAAGTGGATAGTCAATGTGTGCCATAGTTCTGTAGCAAACTGCACCCTTCCGCCCCTAACAGCAGTTCCAACTTTTACACCATTCAAAACAAAAAAAAAAACAGAACAAAATTCCGCACAAATTTCCTGAATTCCCGAAAATTGAAATGGCTTGGAAAGAGACTACAAAAATAGACGAAGAAAAAACAACAATATATCGACCCCTATACTCCCTTCCCCATACGAATAAATGCATTGGGAAGCCTTTAGTACCACAAAGTAACACCAGGGTGGAGAAGACTGGGTTGGACGGGTGACGGGGGCGGGTGGTCCGCCGGATGTGATGTATAGTGGAAATGGGTTGGTTAGATTTATTGTTTTAGTACTGACAAAAATATTGGCTTGGTGGAAAAAGAATTCAATTGAAATTCATATACTGAGTTCGCATATACTGTGTGTGTATGTTAGGGGTGGGGGTTGATGGTGATGTTTACTTTTACCCTTCTATGTACTTTACTCCACAACCAACTGCACATTGTCGATCTATACAAAATAAAATACGTACTTCGAGAATATAGGACCAATAAACCCACGATACTGATTCTGAATTCTTTTTTTGTTGTTGTTTTAAACAAACACACATTCAAAAAAAAAAAATAAATCACACCAAAAATTCAAGTCAAAAATAAAAAATACCTACCGACATAAAATTGAAAACGACTCAACTCGAAAAATGACGACTATACTATTTGGTGTTAGTGATGATGTGGAATAATTTCAGGCTCCCTTCATCCAACACCCCCAACCCAAAACTACGCATCGATATTTGTATCTTTACTTATATGTTCGTGTATTGGTGGAAATAAATCATGAAAAATATATTTATTGTCATAAATTAAAAACAAAGAAATCCTTTATGTAGATATTTCCTGGAATTTTTTAAAATGACAATATTTTTGTTTAACATCCATCAGGATCAGGGGGAGGGAAGGTTGTTGTTGATGGTAACGCATTTTATTAGGAAAAAGAACAGAAACACTGTAATGAGTACATTATAAAAAATGAAAGAATAAAATTTGGACGAGATTTGAACTTATTTTGATGTATTGCAATTATTACACTTGGCTTTCACATCAGCTGTTTGAGATTTTAACTTTTAGATAAGGCCTTGCTAGCTTTCATGATCTTCAATGTTCAGTTTATAAATGTATAGTATTTCATAATCTTTCTAAGTTTATGCTATAATGGTTTCCGACAAAGGCAACATAATTTTTAAATAAACACTTCTTGTCACATGGATAGGGACAAGATATTTTCGATTTTTATTTGACGTTATTTGTCAAAACCTTAGGTTTAAAAAAAAAAAAAACAAATGTGGAATGAATGAGATATGTATTAAGTTTATATTGCAACCGAACAATTTTTGATTAAGTTGATAAATACAAGTTTTATGACGGCTTTTCCAAAGAAGGTCATAATGTCAATCATGTGTCACATGGAAAAGGACAAGATCTAAATGTACCAATTAGCGTGTTTTAAATCAGACAAAAAGGATGCTTTGATTGTTTTGGAGCTTAGTTCGAGTATTAATTTGATAAATCAAGACGTATAGGTAGAGGTAAGGGTCTAACCAAAAAGGAAATAAGCCAAATTCGAGCTTACCGGGATCTTGGAAAAACCATCCGTTTTAGGGCCAGCAAAATTAGAAGAAGCTTAAATGTTGTATACAACTACCTCAAGGATTCAAAGATATATGGAAAAGCCTCATAATTTCAGGAAAAGTGGGCGATAGTGAAAGCTGCTTCAAATTTTAAGGCTTTCCATTAGTAAAATCAAGGCAGAAGCTGGGGTAAATGGTAGTAAATCTACTGTTACTTGGGTGATACAGAAAGCAGACCATATACGACACCAAAAATGAAGAAAAAAACGACCATTGAATGCTGCACGCAAGAGCCAATGCATGCCTTAATTTAGCAACAAATCACATCGGGTGAAATCAACCTTGGCATACCGTGGTCTTTTCCGATGAAAAAAAAAATTATTTGGAAGGACCTGACGGATATAGCTCTGCTATTCCCATGATTTAACAAAATAAGAAATCTGTCTTGAAAAACGGCACCACAACGGAGGTGGTGTAATGGTATGAAGAGCAATCACCTATTACGGAACCGTGGAGCTGGATTTTCAATCCTCTAAAATGACTGCAATCACTTATAAATAGATTCTGGAACGAGCATTTCCCCAGTTTTCTGAATTATTTTTGTAGACAACGATGGACTTTCCAATAGGATAATGCACAAATACATACTGCACGGACAACAAAAGCCTGGATTCAAGTTGAAAGTGTGAACCTATTACCATAGCTCATATATTCTCCTGACTTGAACATTGTGCAAAACGTGTGGGGATGGTTTTGAAGAAAAGTCTACGAAGGAGGACTACAATAACAAAAAACCGAAGAGATCATTGATGCCATAAAACGAACCTGGGCCCAAATTTCGCTCAATCATCTGACAGCATTCTATGAATCCTTACACCACAAGTTACTTGAAGTAATTCCTCAAGACCTCCAATTTTTGATGGTTTCCAAAATTTAACCAAAATACTAAAATTACTTAAACATGGAGTTTAGAACACAGAGATTTGTACGTTGCAAAATCATCATGTAATTTCATTTGAACAATAATAATGTCTCAATAATATCTGTTATATTTTAAATTAGCCTTGAAAACACTGTTTTTGGTAGTTTTTATCAATTTTAAAGACGCATTTCTTAAAAACGTGATATGATAGATAAATTATTAGACGATTTTTGAATTTAGGACAAATCATTAAAATTGTTGTCCACTTAAGTGATAGTTACTAACAATATTTGTTTAAGATTTCCCAGGCAGAGAAACAACTTTCAATATTCTAACTTTGAATGCCTCAGAATTATAAGTTGCTTTAAAACAAAAAAAAAAGTGTCACGTGACTAATATGCAATCCAAACCCACAATGGTATACAAAATTTAAATATAAAGAATTGAAAAATTTAAAAACCCCGCTCTAACGATTTTCAAATAAAAACTGCGACAAATTAGGTATTGTTCAAAAATCGAATGGCATTTATAAATTTTTGAAAACAAGGTATTTTTGCAGTTACAATTACAAATCTTAAAATACAGGAAATATTTTCAAACAGATTCTTCGGATACATGAGCAAGTTCGAGCGTTTTATTTTGGATAAATTGGAACCCCAGGAATCTCGCGTGAATTAGTGTCGTCCCAAATCCTTCAATTTATCCACGTAGGTGAAAAATAAATGAAAAATCGCTAAAGATGATTTGTAGACCAAAATTGTGATCAACTTCCAACAGCTCCAAAGTACAATTAGCGAACACAAGCCGCTGCGTATGGTCGCTTGATTGTAGTTCCTGGGTAAGCTGGATTTTGTATGGGTGTAGGCCCAAATCACTACAAAAAATTTTCCATGTTGGTCCAATTTCTTGTCGGATTCTTCTGCATACTTAAATGAAAAGAAACGATTTTTTTAGCAGATCTTGCGTGTCATTGACATTCGGGTGTTGGCTAGTTATTAATGAGCCGTTAGACTTTAATTTGGCTAACAAACATTAAAGAGTCGACTTAGAATCACGACCATGTACCCAATAAAAAGGATGCAACGCGCCCATCGTTGCTACTACAGAACACTCATTTCGATAGTAAAGTTTTACTATATGGATATGTTGCTCGACGCTGTAACTTTTTTTTTATATTGTGCGCGCACTAAAGGGGTTATGAATACCCTTATAATGAATAAACATAGTGCAAGCAATTAGGAAAGGAGGATAGAAATAGAAAGGAGAAATCGATGTACATTGGTTTTGTATGTCTGCACATTGTAATGAGTGGGAAATATTGAGTCTGGTAAAGCATTCCACATTCGTGTAGTGCAGCTAAAGGAAGAATATCTGTACTTAACAGTCCGAAATTTGGCTCAAGGTTAAACTGATGGACACTCCTAGGGGTACGGGTATTACAGTTGAATTGTTTAAGGGGAGGAATGCAACTGGCTATTTCAATAAAGCATTGTTTATAAAAATAACGAATAAAAAATTACAGGCATGAGACCTTGCGGCGGTGTTCAAGACTAGGTAAGAGAACAATCTCTTATCATTTTTAGAGTTCTTTTTTCAATTCTATCCAGAAGACTCATGTACGTTATTGTGGCAAGAGCCAAAATATGAGAATTATAGTCTAGTTTTTAGTGAATAAAAGCTTTGCAAATTAGAACCAGATAAGAAGGGGTAAAAAACTTCTTGCATCGTTAGAGAAAACCTAAACACTTAGCAGCATTTTTTGATATGTTAAATATGTGATCACTCCACAACAAGTGGTTTGTGGTGTACATACATAGGGCTGCTAGTTGTTTAGTCTCCTCGATACAAGAACCACACTCATGGAAAGTGGTATTGGGGAAGGTTACGCTTTTGCGACAGTACACGGATTCCCCATTGAACAATGCTGTCAAAATCAGAATTTAATTAGCTTATCATACGTTGCCGTTATTAGTCCACATCCGAAGAACAAGGATGAGAATCTAAAAACGAATGTGAAAAGCTGAGGGTACTGTCATCAGCGAAACAATTTAGTGGGTTAGAAGTTTCAGTGTTTCCATGATCAGTGTTTCCATGACCTTTGAAAGAAGGGACGTAAGTGCAATTGGATGATTGGGGGGGAGGATTAGCCTTTTTTAGGGGCAGGCTGGACAAATTCAGTTTTCCATCCACTCGCAAAGAGACCTGTAGAATAGGATTGATGGAAAAGCTTACGCAGTGGTTTTGTCAGCGTTGAAGAACACCTCTTCAGAACAATAGCGGGGATACTATCCGGGAATTTGTGAATGTCAAGATCTTTTATTACTCTAGCAACTGAGTGCGAAAGAAGATTCGTCCTATAAAGTCTTTTATGCTTTCAAGTACAGTAGAAGTCATGTCACTCATTGGCAGCATCGAATTAACAGCAAACTGTACTGCAAGCAAATTGGCTTTATCAATCGAGCTTACAAAAGGAGTGTCATTGCAAACGAGCGTAGGAACTGACGATGATGTAGTGTTGCGCCCATTTTTTACAAATGACCAGAAATTTGTACTACCTTTGGGACATTGTAGAATTTTTTGCCATAATTTCTGGTCATGCAAAAATGTAATGCGTTGAATGTGTCCTTTACAAGTTTTTCTATTTTGTTTGAACTTATTCCGGTTTTTCGCAGTACCGAGGAAGCGTAGTGACCAGTTAAAGATCCTGAAGAAGTCGTGGAGACCGTTCCAGTTGGCTTTCTCATATTGCCATACGGGTCTCGTAGGGTTTTTCTCTTTAACTGGGGTTTCTTGGCATGAGAAATAAGCAGATATAAGACAATGGTCTGATGTGCCTAGAGGCGGTAATACACTAATTTATTAGGATCAGAGGTAAGAAACAAGTCTAGAGTTTTGGCGGATTGACCTGCAACGTCAGGAATCCATAAAAGTCCATCATGTTCTCTCTCTGACAATTTTCAAATATTAATAATATACTTGAGGTTCAACAAAACACTAAACAAATGTTTGAAAGATATTTCTTATATCATAGAAAAAGTTCAAGTCTTCTAATACACATCACAATTAAACTTTGTTCTGCTATAATTTAAAAACAAATTAATGAAATATTTTATAAAACAATTTTATTATTTTGTTGACACTATTAATGTTTAATACAGACACAATTTCGAATTTTTGTTTTTAATAATCGAATTATGAAAATTTGAGGAAACTGCGTTATACATTTGAATTCCAGTCAATGACAGTTAAACATCAAAACATTCTTTTTAAACAAATAGTATAACCATTATATTTCCACTCTTTGTTCTATACCCTAACCATCAATTCATAAATTAATTAGTAATCAATCAATTTAATTAATTATGGTACATCTAGCATATTTTCATACATTTAAATCATCGATATATAAAGTATGGAAGTGAATACATAACAATTTAGCTACCTTTTATAAAATTATTGTTTTTTTTCTACAACCACAAAAAAATTATGTTTAGCTCACGTAATATCTGTGAGTTTAAATTTTTTTTTTATTAAATACCTGCTGCTATCAAATTAAATATGAATTATAACGCATTAATTAACGCAAAACCATACTCTTTTATTGTGTCTTCAAAAAAAATTATATAATTAAACCATAAAGCAGCCATTGCCATTAACCTCTTGCCCCCAAATAAATACTGACACATCAACCCACAAAAACCTCCCCTCACACATTTCGGGAGACGAAAAAAAAAATATAATATAGCAGAGAAATGACAGAAAACACCAGAAACAGAAAAGGAAAACTGGTAGCAGGTGCAGGTGGGTTTTAAAATACACTCTAAATTTTTGGATAATAATTATTTGAATAACAAACAGAAGATGAAGAACTATTAAACAATATTGAACGATACCTACAAAAAACAAGGGAATTAAGAAAGCACTTTTGAATTGCCAAACACGTTCTTATTCCCTATCCAAGCAACGCTAATACAGGTCTGCTAGTTAAAAATACAATATTTTCGATAATTTCATGTGATTTAAATTGTAACACCACAATTAAAATAAAGATTTCTTTCAGTGTAATATATGAGCTCACAACCAACCCTAAGCAAGCCCATCATCACATGGAACCCTTCCTCGCTACCACCTCCATCTAGAGCGCTGCTCTGCTGCGTTGCCGCTGGCGTTGGCTCTGATGTGAGTCCTTTGAAATGGAAATATTCTTGTTTAAACATTCGACAGACATGCGACACGCATAACGCTTGACATAATTTAATAAAGTACATGAGAATAAATACATGCTCCACAGTCTTGTGTACATTTGCATAGAAAACATCCTTCGAACCATCCACCACACCACATCCACCCTCAAACTCCAATGTCAAATCCCTCCATCATATCCTTGCTCGCATACTTGTTTTTATGGAGAGTTTGTATAGTTGATATTATGTACAAAAGGACATATCACAATTCACAAGTGTTGTCTCCTCTCTATATCCTTCTTACTACTACTCTGACAAAAGTATTATTCAAGGCGAAGGCGACTTTTGTATGAATGTACGTACATTAGGGTGATACGTGAAATTTTTGTTTCGATTCTCATTTTTGAATACCGTTTAAAAGGTTGCATTAATATGTAAGTTTCTTTTAACCCTTTTCCAAAACTTGAAGCTATAAAATAGTACCAAAATGCCTTTAATTTTTGTTATCGCCTCAACACTTTATCGGATCGCCAAAGAAATCGGTTGGATTTTTCAAATTAAGAAAAAGCCCGAAAACGGCATCATATTTTTTTTTTTAAATTAAGAATATCTTTTGGAAATTTAGAAAATCTTGACATTTGACCCACCCTTATTTATATAAAAGGTCTTCGCATATGTTTCGTGTATTATAAGCAGCGCGACTGACATAATTCCACAGCATGCTGTCAAGTTTAATACAACACAAACGACACATGAAAAATTGTCTTTGACAGTTGTCGGAAATTTAAGATAATAATATTTTCTCCATGAAGAAAATGAATGCAGGCTGACGAAGCACGGCTATAGGGCAGGCAGGCCAGGGACTGGAAAATATGAATGAGGTTGGGAGGGTGTATACAACATAGATGGGTTTATAGCAAAACGACGACCATCAGAAGAAGGAATAAGAAACTCTTGCGATTTCTTTTTTTTATGATTTCATGACTTTGGATGATGGTTTTGACATCACACGCAACCTTCAAGATTTAACTCAGTGAATTAGATTGAAGTAAATTAAACGTGACGAAGTTGTTTCTTTTTATTTTGTTGCTTTTAGAAATATTTAAGAAGATTCTATTTCTATAAACATAAGATTAACCCTTTAAAAAAAAATAGATTGGTTTGATGACAAGGTCCAATTAAATCGGTTTAAGGCAAGTTAAGTGGATTCGAAGAAGAATTGAGGGATCTGCATTTTTGAAATGAGTCATATAGTTATAAAGGGGTTATCCATTTTGCGGTTTCAAAAGTATAGGGCTGGAATTCGACATCCATTAAACTTAAGTTGTTAAAGCAAATTTCATTTTTCGATTGAAAGTCTGATATTTACGAAAATGGATCGCTTAACTATCACACAACGTTCTTGATTGGACCTTTTTTTTTCGAAAACGACGATGGAAGGACTGTCACCGTCAATTCGGAGCGTTATAGTCATATGATAACCGACTTCTTTTTGCCTGCTATTAAAGAATACGACTTGGAGAATATGTGGTTTCAACAAGATTGTGCCACATGCCACACAACTAGAGCGAATATGGCTTTATTGCAAGAGACCTTTCCTGGTGGAGTAATTTTTCGTCGTGACGATATCAACTGGCCCCCAAGATCATGCGATTTGACACGGCTGGACTTTTTTTATGTGGGGCTACAAGAAAAACTTCTTGAGCACTTAAAACCAACATTCGTCAAGTTATGGCTGAGACACTGCCCAATATGTGTCGAAAAGTGGGCGAAAATTACCTCTAAAGAATCGATGTTTGGAACAATTTGCGTGGTGGTCATTTAAATGATGTAGTGTCAACGTTTAAACTTTATAGTAAAATAGAAACATCATGAAAAAAATATTATAATATGTGTTTTATTTAGGTTTACTTTTGAAACCGCAAAATGGATAACCCTATATTTTTTAACGCTGTAATTTAAAAGATTTCAAATTTACTGACACGATGTTAGCGTCAGGAATTATAACGATCTGAATAAAAATGTTTTTGCTATCCTTTTAATACAGCCCCGTTTAATTATTGATTTTCATGGGCAACACCTAAATATTTTGAATTATAAGAAAGTTAACGTATACATTTGTTCAACATTACTTGAATTGTTAAAAAGAGGCTGGATGCGACCCACACTGATAACTTCCCATCCCGTCTGTCGATTTGTCTTGCTAAGTTTTCATGTTGTGTTAAAAAAGTTGTCAGTTGAATTATTCTTAAAAATTTCAAAATTACCAACAATATTTTGGATCTAATGAAATTGTTTTATTTCAAAATCTAGTTTTGTTAACGAAATTTTTAGCCGAAAACCAATTTTTACCAATTTTAGTAGCATTATACAAATTAGATGAATGAAATTATTTTGAGAGATATCGAGAACCGAACATATTTTTACCAAATTTGCGTACTATTTTTTGTAGATTTTCTTTTTTTTTTTATGAAAAAACGGACTGTTGGATTCTTATAAAAAAAAATCTGGAATATTGAAAACAATATTTTTTGTGAGATAAAATAAGTTTGAAGCCAATATTTTTAATTTTTGAAAAGCTATTTTGAGTCGAAAGTAAATGTTTACCAAGTTTTAGTATTGTTTTGTAAAAAAACTGTCAATTCGGTTTTTCTCAAAATTTCTTCGAATGTTGAAACAATATTTCTTATAAGATAAAGGTAGTTTAAGGCCAATATCACAAAGTTTTTAAAAGATATTTAAGTCGAAAATAAATTTTTACCAACCTTTGTTAATTTTTGTTTAGGTTTTTATTTTTTTGTAAAAAAACTGTCAATTTGATTTTTTTCAAAACTGTATCAAATGTTGAAAACAATATTTCTTATAAGCTAATGTTAGTTGGAAGCCATAATCTCAAATTTTTGAAAAGATGTTTGAGTCGAAAATCAATTTTTACCGACTTTTGTTTAATTTTCTGTTAAGTTTTTATTAAAAAAAAAAAAACTGTCAATTCGATTTTTCTCAAAATTCTACTGAATGTTGACAACAATATTTTTTTAAAGATAAAGGTAGTTTAAAGCCAATATCTTAAAGTTTAGAAAAGATATTTGATTCGAAAATCCATTTTTACCAACTTTTATTAATTTTGTTTTTAGGTTTTTATTTTTTTGCAAAAAAACTGCCAATTCCATTTTTTTCAAAATTTTTTCGAATGTTAAAAACAATATTTCTTATCAGTTAAAATTAGTAAGAAGCCATAATCTGAAATTTTTGAAAAGATATTTGAGTCGAAAATCAAATTTTACCAACTTTTGTTAATTTTTTTTAAGTTTTTGATTTTTTGTAAAAAAAACTGTCAATTCGATTTTTCTCAAATTTTTTCCAGATATATTGAAAACGTAATTCTTCGTTGCAAAAAATTGTTTTGGAGATAAAATTATTTATTGTTCGAAAAATTAAATGCCTATATTTTGTACAATTTCGTGTCAGAAATAATCATAATTCCTTTTGACAAATTTTATCAATAATTTTAGTCTATGTGGGCTAAAGACTTGTTAAGATTTTTTTTAAATTCATTTAGTTCATCTACGCGATGTCTTGAAAAAGTTTACCGGTTTAAGTGGATATGTTATACAAGTTAGATTAAATCTATAGAAGAAAATAAACACTTTCGAAACGTTTTCTATCTTCATTGATTTAAGAAATTTAGTTTCTGCATATAAATTTATAGAATTCTTTGGGCTCCCTGAAATTACGCCATAGGAAATTACGCCAAAAACTGTTTTGGAAAAAAAGCCCAAAAAATGTTGGCGTAAAAAAATAGGAAAAAGCGCCCAAAAACAAAAAGGAAAATACGCCAAAAAGTGTGGAAATTACGCCAAACTTTTGGAAAAAGAGCCAAAATACTAAAATGGAAAAAACGCCAAAAAAATAAGAACTTTTTGGTGTAATTTCCAAATTAGTTTTGGAAATTAAGCCTTAAAAGAATAAACAGAGCTTTTTCTGGCTTAATTTCCAAAATTAATTTGTTGATATTGGCGCCTGCCTGGCGACTTTACATACCCTAAGCGGAGCAACGGAGTTGCGTGAGCGGGTGTGACCCCGAAAAAGGGAGTTAAAATCCTGAGAACCCGCGAAGCGGGCCACCCATAGGTGCTTTTATTCAAAAAAGCTGTTGATATTGGCGCCTGCCTGGCGACTTTACATACCCTAAGCGGAGCAACGGAGTTGCGTGAGCGGGCGTGACCCCGAAAAAGGGAGTTAAAATCCTGAGATCCCGCGAAGCGGGCCACCCACAGGTGCTTTTATTCAAAAAAGCTGTTGATATTGGCGCCTGCCTGGCGACTTTACATACCCTAAGCGGAGCAACGGAGTTGCGTGAGCGGGTGTGACCCCGAAAAAGGGAGTTAAAATCCTGAGAACCCGCGAAGCGGGCCACCCACAGGTGCTTTTATTCAAAAAAGCTGTTGATATTGGCGCCTGCCTGGCGACTTTACATACCCTAAGCGGAGCAACGGAGTTGCGTGAGCGGGTGTGAACCCCGAAAAGTGGAGTTTAAATCCTGAGATCCCGCGAAGCAGGCCACCCACAGGTGCTTTTATTGAAAGAAGTTGTTGATATAGGCGCCTGCCTGACGACTTTACTTTTTCGTTTTTGATTTGGAAGAACGAACGGTTAATTTTCTGGCTTTTTTTCCTTATTCGATTAGGAAAAAAAGCCAAAAAGTTAGTTTTGTGGCGTTTTTTCCTTTAAGATTTGGAAAAAAAGCCAAAAAGTTTATTTTTTGGCGTTTTTTCCTTTTTTGTTTGGAAAAAAAGTCCAAAAGCAAATTTTTGGCGTTTTTTCCAAACAAAATTTTGTTGGCCTTTTTTCATTATTCTAAAAGGAAAAAACGCCAAGAAATTTTCGGAAAAAATAGCCAAAAAATCCGGAATTAACACCAAACTCTTTGGATTCTTTTTCCTAGGAAAAAAAGCCAAAAAATTGTATGGAGAATTTTTGGCGTTTTTTCCATTTTATTTTTTTGGCGTAATTTCAGGGAGCCATTCTTTGTATGAGCAAACCAAAAATAGAAAAATTGATAATAGTCAATAACAATATTTTCTATGAGATAAGAAAATATAAAGACAATGTATTTTTATTTCTTTTCAAAATACTTGAGTTGAAAACCATTTAACAATTTTTTTGTTGTTTTCGAAGGTTTTTGTGTTTTGAAAAAAAAAATGTGTCAATTGAATTTTTCTAAAAAAGTCTAAAGGCGTTAAACCGCACGATCTAGGCGGCCAATTGACCTTGTGGTATGTGGCAACGTCTTGTTGAAACCACATGTCATGCAAGTTAAACTCTTGCATTTTGGCAAAAAAAAAGTTGGACTACATGCTTTGGAGGACATTTTATTAGAAAAACGAGAGCAATGCATTTCTAACACCAGCAATTTCGTTAGATTCAGAAGACCCTCAATGTAGTCTGGACCATGCTCCTGCTGAAATAGACGTACAAGAGTTTCAGTTGAAACGACATCGACTGCAATCCTTCGTTGATCCCACAGAGAAAAAAAATTAAATTAAGTAATGCTGATTCACTTGATTTATTAAAATTCATTGTAAGATCAAAGCTTGAGGATTCTGTACCTAACGCCATAATAATGCTCAGGATAAATTTAACAATTGCTATTAGTAATGCACGCTGTGAAAGAATTTTTTAGAAACTTAAATTACAGTATTCCCCTCTTAATTGCACTGACCATTTTGTCAGATTTCTCGGTCAATTATCTGGGTGGTTCAATTAGCGAAACCCCGCTTAATTGACATATTTGTTCAATTAAGCGAAACCCGTATAATTGCACGAGTAGGTCAACAAAAAAATAAAATATTCATCCCAGAAATGTACTCTTTAAACATTTCAGTGTCAACTTAATTTCGGCGTCTGTTAGTTCGCCATAACATGATATGTTATGTCATCACATGCCAAATAAGCATTGTAATCTGCATTGCCCTCAAGAACGTTATCTATGACCACGAGATCATTTTTCGGCTGCTCTTCTTCTTGGATGAAGCCTGCCTTTAAAAAAAGAACTTGCAAATGTAGATTTAGTAATAATATATTTCCAATATTACCTTTCTAAAACAATTTCTTATAGTAGAAGGTGTTATAAGCCACAAACAATGTTTGCTTATGTGCATTGCTTGCAAAGATATTGTGATTAAATAAATAAATTAGATGGCGCAACATGAAGGTCGCCATGGTATGTAAAATAGCATGGTGGTAACCATTTCTGATGTTCTTCTACCGTTCCCCTTAAAAAAAAGCGTAAGCTACAGGAACGCTTGGCCGGGTCAGCTAGTACTATATGAACTACAAAAATATTCACTCAAGATATATTTTTATTTATGTTTTTAGAAAATCAAATAATTTCTTAAATGGTTAAAAACATTGACATGTAATAATTCTTTTGGAAAGAAGTCCTGCCTTCAACATTAATATCGTTATATTAATTACCTTAAGAAACCAGATTCACTTACTTAAAAGTTAATTTTAAGACTACAATACTGCAAGTTATAAACTTACGTAGACAGCGTATTTTCGTATATTTTATATTCTCACTTATTAAAAAAACAAATTTCTTATGATTAAAAATATAAGAGAAAAAGGTATTACAAGTATTTGCAACCACTTTATACACTTTCTCTTATTATTTTTTTACTTAATGGAAATAAGAAAATTATCAACATAAAATTAAAGCACAAAAAAATAATAATTCTTATTCGATAAGACGGATTAAGGTAATAAATTTACAAAGAAAAGAAAAGCAAAAATTGGCTGCGAGGGAGAGAAAAAGAACTCAAAAATTTATATCGATTACCTTCGTTAAGGTGATGTTGGATTATTTAACACTCTTATGTTCTTTGGTTGAGTTCATTAATGATTTTGTTTTGTTTGTTTTTGATTAAAACCACAAAGAAGGAATCATTTTTCTTTCTTTTTTATTTGTATTTATAGAAAAACAATGTGAGTAAGATTGACGTTGATTAAATTTTAATTTTAATTAAAAAGCCAAAAAAAAAAAAACTAAATATAACGAAACGATACTACGAAAGGTGGATTAATAAATTAACACGCTTCTAAAGGTATAAAGTATCTAACTTGATTAAAAGACTAACTCGTGAAGAGATAGAAATTGAATATTCGATCATTAAATAATAAAACCAACCGATGAGTAACGTTGAACGGTTGAACTACTAAAAGCAAAATTCAATGAAGTTATTATTATTATTATTTTTTTTTTTAATAAATTTTGTTATCAACAAATATAGAAAAACAGAGAGAATTGTTCTTATCTGTTATAGTTCATGAGCGTCTATAATCTCTACTCGTACCGTTGCTGTAAAAGTGGGGGTACCTTGATATAAATTGATTTATATTTTATAGCAAACACTTTTTTGACGCATAAGATTGAAATATAGATTAAAACAAGTAACAGAATGAAATATTTTAATCTTTTTGTTCCTTAATTCAAATAAAATTGTATAGGATTTGTTTTGGAGATTTATATTTCTGGATTAAGCTATTTTTAGTTCAATGTATCTGTTTTCAAGTAATCAGATATAATTAGCCATTGTAGGAAATTACAGAATAATTTTTGAACAAAAAATTTGATTTTAGATTTAATTCATATGAAATTTTATTAACTTCTCATAGGAAGTTATTTTAATCGGTCCGATTTGTCGAATTGAAAATTTTGACATTTCTGGACGTGTCAAGGTCCCTGAAACATAAATCAAACGTTTAAAGAAGGATCTCTGTAGGTTCGTTTATAGGTTCGTATGTCCGTTCGTTCGTCAGTCATATTTTAAGAATCGGCAGAGCTAACGATTTTTGTTTTGTTGTTTTGTTGATAATAGCATGAAAAGATGTCGAGAAAACATTAAAACAAATTGAGCGATTTTTTACTTTAAAAATAAAGTTCAGGAACTTGTTCCTTTATACATAGATTTTGTTTAAAAATAGTATTTTAAAATTTAAAAAAATTACTTATAAAATAATTATTACTTCAAAAATGTAAGTGCTGATGGAGCCGTTTTTTTTTTTAATTAATTAATTTATTTTTTTTTATACAATTTTTCAATATATGTTTACAAATTTTTTTGGTACGCGGTTATTTAGGACACAAAAATAGACATTTCATATTTGATTTTTGTAAAAAATGTTATTCCGTTTTCGAGATACCGAATTTTGAAAAAAAACATTTAATATATTTTTATAAATCCAAAAAAAAACAATGACATTTTGGTCACCAATTATAATAAATAGCTTGTGCAGACAAAACTAATAGAAATTGGTTAGTTATTTCCTGAGAAAACTTAAAACCAAAAGAATTAAAAAGAGGATGGGATGCGACCAACACTGATAACTTCCCATCCCGTCTGTCGATTTGTCTTGCTTAAAAGTTTGTACGTTTTCGTGTTTTGTTAAAAAATTTATCAGTTAATTATTCTAACAAATTTAAAAATAACTAACAATATTTTGGATATGATGAAATATTTTGATTTCAAAATTTCGAGATTTTTAGTGGAAAACCATTTTTACAAATTTTAGTAGATTTCTTAAAAGTTTTAATTTCTTATATAAACAAATATAAATTAGAACAATATAATTCGCAGTTGCTTTATGTAGCTCGGATTATATGGTATCTCGATTAATTCGAGAAATATGCGTCAAGACAAGGTGTGATGGTCATCTTCTGATGAGCCCAACCATCACACCACCGGGGCGAAACGCATAAATGAACACTCTTGCTGGTTTACATTTATTTTTCATGATTTAAACCATTTTTAACAAAATAGATGAATGAAAATAATTTGAAGTCAATTTCTTCTACTGTTTACTAGATATCGAGAACCGAAGATCAATTTTTACCAAATTTGCGTAGGTACTATTTTTTGTAGATTTTATTTTTTTTTGTGAAAAAACGAACTGTTTGATTTTTATAAAAAAATTACTGAATGTTGAAAAAATATTTTTTATAAAATAAAATTAACTTGAAGCCTATATCTTAAATTTTTGAAAAGATATTTGAGTCGAAAATCAATTTTTACGAACTTTTAGTAAGTTTTTTTTTAAATTTTTAATTTCTTGTAAAAAGCTGTCGATTCGATTTTTCATAAAATTTTACTAAATGTTTAAAAAAATATTTTTTATAAGATAAAATTAGTTTGAAGCTAATATTTTTAATTTTTGAAAAGATAATTGAGTCGAAAATCGATTTTTACGAACTTTTAGTAATGCGTTTTTTAGGTTTTTATTTTTTGTAAAAAAACTTCATAATTTTCATAATAATTTCATAATTGTATCGAATTCAAATTCAAATTCAAACTTTATTTTCATAACTTACACAGTAAGATACAATATCTCATTTAATAGTGCAAGCTTCATTGATAATTCTATTTATAATATTTAAGTGAATGTGTTACAATTTATAATAAAAGATATTAAATTTAAAAATGACAAATAAATATATTTATAAGTATTACTGCAACATATGTAATTATTTTATTTTTTTAAATTAGCAAGTATAGCATTACTTTTTGAAACAAAAAATAAGTAAAGAAGGAAAAAAGAAAAGAAAGAAAGAAAGTAAGAAAGAAAGAAAGAAAGAAAGACTCGAATATCTAATCATCATCTGGGTGCCTCCAAGTATTGTCTGAGCTTAATCCCAAACAAGGTTATACTACTTATTAGCCTAATGGCTCGGGGAAGGGAATTCCATAAACGTATCGCGTGGATAAAGAATTGTCGTTCGGAAATCAAACAACTATGTCGTATTGGTATAAGATCAAGAGTTCTCATTGATTGGGAGAAACAGATCCTGTTATATAGGTACCTTGGTAGGCGCGTTTGGATGACGCTGTGGAGTAAGGTCAACGTTTTCTTTTTAAACAAATCATCAAGTGTGATACCAAAAATAGATTTTGAAAAAGTGGAAATGTGGTCATATCTTTTCAATCCAAAAATATAGCGTGCGATACTGTTATATGCCACATTGAGTTTCCGCTTATGTTCATAGTCACAGTTGTTAAATAGCTCACACCCAAACATAATAATTGGTATGATTAGCGTTTTAGCTAAAACTAATCTGGTTTTTAAAGGTGTTACCGACTGTGTTGCCCAAAGTGTGCGAAGACCTGCGTAAACCCTACCCAAAGTCAACCTGATGTGGTTATTCCATGTAAGAGTTTTGTTAAAAGTTATACCTAGATTTCTTGCAGAATCAACGAAAACGATAGGACTGTTATTAAGATAAATATACGGAAAATATGAAGTATCTACCGGTTTTCTGGAAACAACCAAACATTTTGACTTGGATGGGTTTAAATGGAGACCTTTCATGCGAGACCATTGAAGAATCCTGTCAAGATCTTCATTTACTTCACAGGCAGCGTTTTCCACTAGACCCAAAGGAAAACTTTTACGCATCTGCACATCATCTGCATACATATCAACCGAAGAACTAAATAAAAACTTAGGCAAGTCATTAATGTACATAGTAAAAAATATTGGGCCAAGAATCGAGCCTTGTGGAACACCTGAGGATAGTGGAAGAAAGTCTGATATGGAATTATTAGAAACAACTGCTTGAGATCTACAATTTAAGTAAGAAGATATGAGTTTTGTGGACGATGAAGAAAAATTGAATTGGCTTTGAAGTTTTTTGCAGAGAACATTGTGATTAACCATATCAAATGCCTTTGAAAAGTCAAGTAAGATAAGAAAAGTTACTTGATCATTGTCTAAAGCTTGTCTTATATCTTCTGTCACATTTATTAAAGCAGTTGTACAACTGTGTTTTGGTCGAAAACCCGATTGATTGTCACACAAAAGATTATTATTTTGAAGAAATCTTTGTATCTGAGAACTCATAATTCTTTCAAGTACTTTAGATAAAAACGGTAGAATGGCAATTGGTCTGAACTCATTTTGGTTTTTGGGTACTGGTATTATTTTAGCACGTTTCCAAGCTAAAGGAAAAACTCCCGTCATAAATATGGAGTTAATGATGTGTGTAATGTATTTTAAGGTAAAAGGAAGAATAATTTTAATGAAAACCGGACTTATTTCATCAAACCCTATCGAATTTGATTTAATAGACAAAATACTTTTTAAAACCTCAACATCATCAACAGCTGAAAAGCAAAAATTAGGAGAGGAGTTGTCAACATTCGCAAAATGCTCTTCACTGTACCTTACATTCGAAATTTCACCGTCGTCGTCGTTGAGAGTCGGAAAGGAAACAAAAGACCTATTTAACTCATTACAGTCAATATTATCCATATTTCTTTTGATTTGTTTGCCTAAACCAATTTCCTTTAAATTTTTCCATAAATTGTGTTTAGCCTGAACAGGATCAAGGCGTGGGGCATAAAAGCGCATTTTAGCCTCGCGTACTTCACGAGTTACCTTGTTTCTGGGAGTACGGTACGCACTGTAAAGTACGTCTAAACGAAATCTTTTCCACCGATTGTATGCCTTGTCACGTTGGGATATTAGATTTTTGATACCTGTTGTAAACCAAGGACATGAACTTACTTTGGGTCTTGATAACTTAGTTACTAGTGGAACATGAGTATTAAAAAGACTTAGAATATTGTCTTGAAAGAAGCCTACTTGGTCATCAACATATGGCATTCCATATATCCTATACCATTCTACTGCAACAATATCTTCTTTTAGTTGATCTATATTTGTATCGAACGCGCTAAACACATTCAAGTCAATTGTCTTATTCCTTTGTATTAGTAAAGTTATATATTTATTCTTGTCTTAATGTCATTGTATGCGAGTGCAACTTGGAGAAATAAGTTCACTCATTTTTACTTTGTTGAGTTAGTTGCCTCTTAACTCTCGTACCGTACAGGCCGGCCTCGGATAAAATATAATTGTTGTAAAGAAATTAATATTGTATAGTGAAACTGACAGTACAAAGAAACCATTATTAATAAAGATAATCAATAGTCGGGTTTTTTAACCACTTTTCCCGACTCTAAAGTGCCGTGTTTTATTTTTCCTATAATTTTACAGTCCGCTTTATACATTTTGGTCCACGTCGAGACCGGATAGCGCCAGTAGAGTAAAAATATACCGGTAAAAGTGCTCCCTATTGTCAGTCACAATACGCCTTATAATAATGTGTTGTGTCCGTAAACCCTTTTTTGGTGCGGTGCCGTGTAGTGCTGTACAGAAAAAGTACAGAAAACAAAAAAAAGAAAAGGAACATACTCAAACAAACTTGTCGCCTCGCCAAGCGCGCCGCCGCCGCCGTCGTGACGGGGTCTTATACATACCCATGCTAAAATAAGAGCAAAATAAAAAACACACAGCAACACGGCATATACTAAATCAGCAGCAAGCCAGTGAAACAGTTACGCAGCTGCGATGTGCCTATGTACACGTAAATACATAACAGCAACAAACTCAAATGAAAAGGAGAGAGAATTCTCCGCGCAATGCGATAGCGTCACCTTTAGTTTCAACCACCAAATAGTTGTTGTTGTATAGAAGTGAGTAAAAAAATTTAAGCGAAATCGCAAAGAAGAATCATATTTAGAAGAAAGATAAGTAAAGAAATAATAATAATAAGTTTTAAAGAATAAAATAGAAAAAATATAGAAAAGTACAGAGATTTAAAAGTGCAAAGTAAATAAAAGAAGATACAGAATAAAAACGAAAAGAAGAATTTGTACAGGTGAGTCGCTAAAATATAAAATAACCAAAATTTAAAAGTGCTCAGGGTAGTGATAGCTATGTGCAGTGCCGGGTGGTAAGACGTGCTGTTGTTCCTTTGCTACGGTTCTTTTTGTGTGGATGTTCTGTTGGCAGAAACAAGCCAAAACACAAATAAGACGAGCAAATACAAAGCCCGCGTCGCGTGCCATCGCATGTGTTGCAACGTTTTATTATTATTTATTTATTCGTCTCAACGACGACGCGCGCCGCTGAGACGGCAGCAAAAGATATAATTCTGGAAGTTTCCATGTGCATACGCGCAGAAAAATATAAATATACATAAGTAAATTCCCTTCTCTAGTATAGGTTTCGTTGGCGTATATTTTATATACCTCAACTTGAACAAACCGTCTCAGGCTTTGTATGCATACATGCATACGCAGACGGCAGCAAAAGATATAGTTCTGGAAGTTTCCATGTGCATACGCGCAGAAAAATATAAATATAAATATACATACACAAATAAATTCCCTTCTCTAGATTAGGTTTCGTTGGCGTATATCATATACCTCAACTTGAGCAAACCGTCTCAGGCTTTGTATGCATACATGCATACTCACTCGGCAGCAAATTTATTCGTAGCCAGATGACCAGCTGCAAAGAAATTGTTGGCAGGATAAAAAAGAAGGGGAGGAGAATGCTATTCCTCGATGCCGATGAGGGCATACAACCAGCGTCGGCATTGAGATGGGTATACTCTTTCTCATGTGTCCATGTGTGTGACTTACAACCACCGCTGGCACATGCACGCATGCGAAGACAAATGGCAAGTAGATAACTCCGCCCATGATGCGCAGTATAGTTATATAAAGTAGGGGATGTATTAAATGATTCTCTTATGTATGAAAAGAATATAGACAGCGCATCTGGGTGAGCGACGCGAGGCATTTAAACGAGAGCCCTGTTAAATAGGAGAAGAATCCTTATTGTACTGTGCCGTCAATTTAGTAGTATAAATAGAATTTGGTAGGACAGAGTTTTAGATACAAAGTACAGATAGGTTATTGCCAAACTTTAAAGCATCTGTTATTAATGCGTATATAAAGGGTAGTGCAGCTTAGAACATTTTTTACAATGCGATTGGCTATGGGCAGTGTTTAGTTTGAGCGCATTGAGTTACTCATGTGAACGCAAACACTTGCTTAAACCACTTGCAGATTAAGCTATCATATTCTCTTGGGTTCGTACTGGTCTTTGAACATTAGTTGCAAGTTACATGGCACCAGTTCTAAATTCAAGTGTGCGTTCGCAACGAGGATATGAAGCGATACAGTTAGCACGATATAGAGTAGCATAGCTTAGAGAAAGTTGTGATTGACAGGGTATAGATTAGAGTATGGATGAGTAAATTAATAAAAAATATATAAGTGCAGAATGTTAACATGTTTTGAAGTACAGAGGTAACATAATAGGTACAGGAATTTAACAGGGGCTCTAGTATATAATACAAAATAAAATGAAAATGTAAAGAGTAGAGCATAAAGTATACAGTAAAGACAAAAGAAATGAAAAGATTACAGAGGATAGAACATACAGTAAAGACAAAAGAAATGAAAAGATTACAGAAAATAGAATATAGAGTAAAGACAAATAGAATATAGAGTAAAGACAAATAGAGGTACAGGCTGGATCCAGATACAGATATAGATATGCAAAACAAAATTTAAAAAAAAAAAAAAATGTTAAGGCGCCACTTCGACGGGAGTAGGTAGCTAACGCCTATATGCTGGAACAGCAATAGGAGCTGTAAGTCGTATTGGAATATTAAGCGCTTTATAAGTTCTTTTTTGGCGATCAAGCAAAAAAAAAAAACAAATAATAGATATTCATACGCAAGCAAGTGAACAACCAGGTCTAAGTTCCCGTTGGTGTCTTATTTCTATCTCTTATTTCCTATCTTATATTGAAGTAGAAGAACGTCCGTTCGGGGATAGAGCGGATCAGAATGTAGGCCCTCGGTCCCTGTCGTCCGCAGCTGCAGATGCGTATTGGAGCTGTTTGGTTACACGTTAAGTGCGTACAGCGAATACAATACAGAGGCGAGCAAACCGGGAGAGCCTCTTCGTGTTTTGTTCTCCTTAGGATGGGCAGTTCACTACGATACTTTTATTTTTTATTTTTTTCAGGTTTCTGACACTAGCGGGGGAGTTGACCTGAAAAATAGCACGCACACTAGATAAAATAGGCACTGAAAAAGCACATATAGGCAGGCCCAAGATTCGAATAAAATACAAAGCCACTACTTATAACCCGAGCACTTACTGATATATATATGAATTGTGATATTTTTGTACAGATGCCTAGGATAAATACCTACAGGCTAAGATATAAATTTTGATATTTCTGGTAAAGATGCCTAGGACAAATTCCTACAGCCTTAGATATAGAGTACAGATGCCTAGGATAAATACCTACAGGCTAAGATATAAATTTTGATATTTCTGGTAAAGATGCCTAGGATAAATACCTACAGGCTAAGATATAAATTTTGATATTTCTGGTACAGATGCCTAGGATAAATACCTACAGGCTAAGATATAAATTTTGATATTTTTGGTACAGATGCCTAGGATAAATACGTACAGGCTAAGATATAAATTTTGATATTTCTGGTAAAGACGCCTAGGACAGATTCCTACGGGCTTAGATATAAATTTTGATATTTCTGTACAGATGATAGAGTACATAGATTAAAATAAATTCGTACAGACGCCTAAGTATGTATGCTTACAGGCTAGTTAAGAAATAAATAGACTAATACAAGCAAAAAGGCAGACATGCCTCCGCCAAAGGTTTGTTCTATTAAATGAACACAAATGAAATTATTTTGCTTATCTCGAGGGTTTCATGCGCAGACATGATGCGAAATCGTCTCTATGACGACGGGATGTGCCGTTATTTGCCGTCTGGCTTATTTCCATGCTTTCGGGCAAATTAAATAAGTATAATAAGTATGCGCACATATACGCGCAAATGCAAAACGAGAGAAGAATGCTATTCCTTTATACTGATGGGGGCATACAACCAACATCGGTATATACTCAGTGACCTGTGTGTGACTTACAAGTTACAACCACCGCTGGCACATGCATGCGAATACAAACAAAGTATAGAGTGCCACCCATAGCGCGCAATATAGAATACACATGAAAGATAAAATTTCAAATTAAAGCCTCAATGAGAAACAATATTTCCCCTCACACATAGTGGTAGTATAGGTAGCACAGCTGCACAGCAAGCAAGCTGAGCGAGAAGACGTATAAAAGGAATTTGAAAAAGGAGGAAATATTCTCACTGTACAGAGCCGTCAAGCAAGTATCGAAAGTACGAAAGTAATACAGAAATTTAACAGATGCTTAACAGAATTTAAAGAACAGAAATTTAACAGATGCTTAACAGAATTTAAAGAACAGAAATTTAACAGATGCTTAACAGAATTTAAAGAACAAATATTTAACAGATGTTTAACAGAATTTAAACTACAGAAATTTAGCAGAAGAGATTACGTTGAAAGGCGCGCAATCTGTGCAAACTGCCTAAAGCACGGGCGCAAAGAGAACAACTGCCTTGTTTGCCGCTGCGTCAGATGTGTCCAAGACGAGAAGTCAACAAGCCGGCGCTCACGGTGGTGGCAGATTACGTTGCCTCCGGATCGGTAGCCAGGCGACGCACCAAGAACAATACCGATTAACTAGCAACTAGAGGCAAACGTCTCAAACCCTCACGTACATGTCGTACAGCGTACAGGCGTAAAGTAACAAATAGAAATCGAAACCATAGTACAAAAATCCATTCAAAAACGCAGTCAAAATTCAACGTACAGATCATTCAAACCATGAAGTCCAGTAGAAAGACAACAACACAACCAGTAAAGAACTAGCTCCCGCAAGGGTAAGAAAATCATCAGGTAACACCTCATTTTCTAACAAATTGGATCTTATTAGCAGCAAAATAGATCTGCTATCAAAGAGGGAAGAGAGTCTAGAGCCACAGTTTTCGCCGTACAATAAGAGGAAATGGTCTATGGCAAAAGATGTATTTCCGAACAAAATTTCGAAAATAAGTCATGAAAAATATGTACAGACTATTAATTATGTAGAGTATTATAGATTTAATACCGATTGCTATGATTAAGATATCGAGCAATGCTTGACACAGGCTCCCATCTTAATTTAATGATGGACAAACAGAGAAAGAAACTCAGAATTCAAACCAGGCAAGTATCAGATAGTCTGGTTGGTATTGATGGAGTACCATTACTAGTCAAAAGGCTAGTCATTACTAGTCAAAAGATTTTGCCATGGTCTGCTACCGAGGCAAGTAAGCATAATGTAGCAGAATCATTCTGGTCTTTACCAGAGAATTGCCAGTGGCAGCCGAGGTTGCCACTCAGGCTTGTCAATACCCAAGGGTATTCAGACTCATACAGGTAAGCCGATCCTGAGTCTTACAAACCGGGGGAGGTGGAAATACTACTAGGCATAAGCCTCTTTGCAAAATCAATCAAATCAGTGATTGGCAAAACACTGTCTGGCACGACACTACTTGAATCCTCGTTGGGTGTATTAGTAATGGGATCGAATCGTACGATTGACCCAGAGACAAGCAATGATCGACCAGCGATAATCTATACTGCTGGAGAGCAATTAGACAAGCTTCTTAGTAGGCTTTGGCAAATGGACCAGATCGGTTCGTGCTCAAAGAGGTCAGAAGAAGAAGAACTTGTGGAGCAGCATTTTGTGTCCTCCCACTATCGTGACAATGACGTCTTTTTGTTGTCAAAATGGCGCTAAAGCCAAATTATACAAATATAGGTAGCTCGCGTGAAACGGCGTTGCGACGCTTTTTGTGCCTAGAGAAGAAGCTAGAAAAGAACGAACAGATGAGAATGGCCTATGTAGAAAAGATGCGTGAGAGCATTGAACTAGGGCATATACAGATAGTAAAGAGCAATCCTAGTACAGATAAGCTAGTATATTACATACCTCATCATTGTATAGAAAAGAAATTTCGCATCGTATACGATGCAAGCTGTTGTACAGACATGGGTATTTCGTTGAACGACATCCAAATGCTAGGCGAAAAGCTCCAGAGAGACCTACATGAGACGGTAATGCGATTTAAAAGACATCGCATAGCGATATGCGCCGATATTAAGAAAATGTTTAATCAGGTCCGTCTAAATGAAGAGCAATGGGACCTTCAGCGCATACTCTGGAGAGAGAACAGAAGCGATCCGCTTTGCGAGTATTGGCTCACAGTCGTCACCTTTGGGCTAACGTCATCAGCTCATTTAGAGGTGAGGTCAGTAATGCAAGCCGCAATAGAAGCACAAGATAGTCTGCCAAGAGCAGCAACGGCAATCAGAAATGACTTCTATATGGACGACTGAGTAACAGGCGAAAACAATGAAACGAAAGCCATCGAATTAGCCAAAGACATGTACAGAATATTAAAAGGCGCCGGTTTTGAATTATGCCAATGGAAATCAAACTCCAACAAGTTCATGAAAGCAATGAATCCTAGTTCAGTGGATGCCTCCTTGGTGTTTTCGGGGGAGGAGAAATCATCCATTCTAGGTCTGAAATGGCTGATAGCGACAGATCAGTTTACATACGAAGTAAAAACACCAAAGTTAGCTGGCACACTCTAAGAGGAAAGTAGTAAGCTGTATAGCACAGCTATATGACCCAAATGGTTACATATCTCCAGTCACGGTCATAGGCAAAATAATGATCCAAGACATTTGGAGGCTAAGTACAGATTGGGATGAGAAAATTCCTGCAAAAGTAGAAGAAAGATGGCGAGTTTATTGGGACGATATTACGTCTCTTGAAAAATTCCGTATAGACAGATGGCTAGTCACCATCAGTTCAGCAAATGTTCAGATCCATGGGTTCTCAGATGCATCCAGCGCAGCATATGGTGCAGTAATATATGTTCGTATAGAAAACTTAGATGGTACAGACACATGCAAGTTATTGATGTCAAAGTCAAGGGTGGCTCCGTTGAAGACAATAACGATTGCGAGGCTAGAGCTAGCTGCAGCCGAATAACTGGCGAGGCTGCTCGTAGAAGCAAATAACTCCATGGAATATCTCGACACGCCCTACTTCTTGTGGTCAGACTCCACAGTAGTACTTCACTGGCTAAATAAGCTGCCATACAACCTAAAAACATATGTGGCGAATCGTGTTTCATCCATCCAGACGAACACAGAGATAAAATGCTGGCACTACGTCAACACTAAAGACAACCCTTCTGACTTATTGAGCAGGGGCGTGCAGGCGTCCGCATTAGTAGACAACAGGATATGGTTAGAAGGCCCAGCAGGGTTGCAACGACCACGTACATGTTGGCCGGAATCCGGTCTTGGTACAGACGATTTGGTACAGGTACAAGATGAACTAAAAATAGTTGCGCTTACACAAGTAAAGCCAGCGTTATGTATAGGTTTAAAGAGAAAAGGGGATAATGTTCTTCTATTAGAGTATTCTAATAAAATTGAAAGATTAATTAATATTTTAAGCCATACAATGCGTTTCATAGAAAGATGGTCAGCCAATCCGACTTTCAAAATAAGAGCCAAAAGGCGTAAGCCTGAAATTCAGCAGCCAACTATAGAAGAGAGAGCCAGAGCAATGGCCTACCTCTTACGAGATTCGCAAAGACATTACTATGGTACAGAATTGAAAGCAATAAAAAAGCACAATAACCTTCCCGATAAAAGCAAACTAGAGCCGCTCAAGCCAATCCTAGATGCCAAGGGACTTCTGAGAGTAGGAGGCAGACTGGACAGAAGCAGTAATTCGTATGAGATGAATCATCCCGTGATAATACCGAATGGTTCTAGATTGGCGTGGCTAGTGATAGATCATGCACATCGTAGCACCAAACATGGTGCCGTGCAGATTATTATGCAGTTCATCAGGCAAAAATATTGGATCCCGAAGCTGCGTAGTGAGCTTAGAGGCTACCTGCACAAATGTGTAATATGTGCCAGATACAGCGCAAAGTTGGAACACCAACTAATGTCAGAGTTACCAGCAGATAGAGTACAGATCGGGAAACCGTTCCTGCATTGCGGAGTAGATTATGCGGGTCCATTACAAGTAAAGATGATAGACAAGCAAGGCGATCAAATAACCAGAAGCAAATGTTGGGTGGCAATATTTGTATGCCTGAAGACACGAGCCGTACACATTGACTTGGTCACAGATTTGACCTCCGTGGCGTTCATCGCATGTTATGAGCGTTTTATAGCCCGAAGAGGGCGATGCGAGCGAATGTACAGTGACAACAGCACGACTTTCGTCGGCACAGATAAAGAGTTAAAGAGAGCCATACAAAAATGGTCAGAAGAGCAGACTATATCTCAACAACATCTCAACAACAAGAGTACAGAATGGCGGTTCATGATACCGGCCGCACCACATCAGGGTGGCATTTACGAAGCAGCCGTGAAATCGATGAAGTATCATCTAAAGAGGATAGTTGGTATGAGAGTGCTACCACATGAACAACTCCTGACGCTTCTAGCACAAACAGAAGCCATCCTCAATTCAAGGCCAATCCATCCGCTAAGTGACGATCCGTCCGATGTACAGGTATTGACTCCAGCACATTTCCTAGTGGGCGAGCCAGCCATACTTCCAGTCCCATTTGATATCAGCAGCCAACCGAGCACAGTGGGGGTTAAACTTTGGAAAGAGAGACAACAGATGCTGACACATTTCTGGAACAGATGAAGTACTGAATACTTGTCCATTTTGCAACAACTTAAGAAGTGTCGTAGAAAAAAAGAGAAGCTCCGAATAGGACAGCTAGTTACGATTGCGAGCGAAAACTTCCCTCCAGCATCCTGGGCGTTGGGCAGAATGTGCGAACTCATCACCAGCAAAGATGGCATCGTCAGATCCGTAATTGTGCAGACAGAGACAGGAAGATTGAAGCGACCAGTGCAGAAGATTTGTATTATACCCGTAGAGATCGAAAAATTGCATGAATAGATTCAAGTGAATAAGATACGGCTATGTTGAGCCCAATTGAATATATATATTAAAAAATTGTTAATTTTTGCTGGCACTGTATCGAACGCGCTAAACACATTCAAGTCAATTGTCTTATTCCTTTGTATTAGTAAAGTTATATATTTATTCTTGTCTTAATGTCATTGTATGCGAGTGCAACTTGGAGAAATAAGTTCACTCATTTTTACTTTGTTGAGTTAGTTGCCTCTTAACTCTCGTACCGTACAGGCCGGCCTCGGATAAAATATAATTGTTGTAAAGAAATTAATATTGTATAGTGAAACTGACAGTACAAAGAAACCATTATTAATAAAGATAATCAATAGTCGGGTTTTTTAACCACTTTTCCCGACTCTAAAGTGCCGTGTTTTATTTTTCCTATAATTTTACAGTCCGCTTTATACAATATTAATGTTCTTAAAATCACGGAACGTAATTTTCTGTTCAATGTTAACAGCATCACACTGGTATGTTAAGTGAATCATGTCGTGACGGGAGAAACAAGGAACTGAAAGTTGATTGAAGTGTAGAACTTTGTATGGATGACTCACGTAAAAAATATCAATAAGTGTACTACTATCCTTAGTAAAATGGGTAGGAAATGATGTATTCACTGGAGTTAAATTAAAAGCTTTCATACTATTTACAAAGGATGAATCTTCAAGAATATATTGCTGTTGAAATCTCCACACATTATAACGAAAGGTGATACGTACGTTAACTCATCTAAAATAGCAATCAACGGAGAAATTTGAATTGAAGCATTCGGTCGATATACAGAACCCAATAATATTTTATTGAATTTACAAGTTATTTTTATAAAAACATATTGCATTTCACTACAATGAGGGGCCTTCTTTACAAGTTGACAATCGAAACTTTCACGAACATAGATAGCTACACCTCCACCAACACGATTGATTCTGTCAGATCTGAAAAGTTTATAACCACTTAAATTATAAATTCTGTCATCAACATCACTTAAAAACCAAGATTCCGAAACACATATCACATCAACTTTAGAACTAGCAAACAAGTATCTAAATTCATCCAATTTTTCTCTTGATCTCAAACTTTGTGTGTTAAGATGACAAACTTGCAAACCAGTATGTTGATTGCATATAACATTAATCATTATCCGCGTATTATCCCTACTGATAGCTTCTACAGAATCCCTTATATGCTGCTCATTAGGATCCTCCATAAACGTCAATGACATAAATAAGAGGTGCCCAATAAACTGCACCAAGCATTGCATAACCCGTTCCAGAAAAAGAGCAAACTAAGACACGAAGAGGACAAAGATTAGATATTAGAAAAAGAGAAAAAGAAAATAGAGACATGAAAAAGAAAAGTTTACATTCTACTTTATGTTTTAATTCAAAATAAAAGAAAAATAATAATACAAAAAAGGTAGAATAATATAAGAAAACATAATTATTAGAAGCTTGCAAAAAATAAAAAAAACAAAATTTACAAGTAGCGAAAAATATTTTGTTCAGTGTACTATTTATCTGCATCATTTGTTGTCGTTGTTGGCGTCATCATGGCAGTATCAGCTAAGTCATCAGTGGTCTCAATCAATTGTGCCTCCTCATCTTTACTCTTCTTCACATAAACCAGGCCACGAATTGTAAAAACCGAATGTAACTGTTTATTGCGTTTCATTTTCAACGCATTCTGCATTATGAAGCGATTTTTGGGTGTTAAGCTCTCATGAATGAAAACATTTGATTTTCCCGTTGCATTCTCACTGTCAGTGCGAAGGCCAAGATCATGAAGCTGGAGCGGTACTTTTGTTGTTCTTCTGTATTCGGCAATCGATCGCAAGACAAACAGCTTATCGTGTGGTGTAAAAAATTTAATAATAATTGGTGGCGATGGCGATTCGGTGTCGGTTTTCGGTCTTATACGAAAAATACTTTTTATCGTTGGTGATTTAAAATTAAGGTTAGTGCAAAGCTGATTAAAGATCAAACGAAGATTTTCATTTGGCAAGAGTGGAACGCCGTGTAAGAGTGCATCACTCATCGTTTCTTTAAGCAGCTGGTGTTCATCATTGGATTCCAGTTGCATGGAAATAGTTTTAATTTTTTCATCTTGCTCAAGTATTTGTTGTTTAAGCTCGCGAATTTCCTCTTTTAAGGGTTCAAACTCTGCTTGTTTTGCTTCAATCAGGGATAGCCGTGTATTTATACTTTCAATAGAGAGTTTTAATTCAGTTACATCTTTGCTTATTTTATCAGTGATTGTTTTTTCGGAATCAGAAATCTGTGACGTAATCTGTGACGTGATAGCTTCGGTTTGTGCAAGCATAGATTTCTCAATTTTAGCAATCAATTCCATAGTGGAAGAGTTTTCTTCAAGAGCTTTTTTTTTTTTGCTATCTCTAGTCGTTGTTGCCGGTGATTGTGATAGTGGTTGCGCTTTTGATAATGGTGTTATTTTCGGATTAGATGGAGAAGGTGAATCGGAGGATCGTAATTTGCTTCGTGATCCCATTTAAAGCTTTAATGTAGGTTTTAAGGGGAAATGTTATGTGCAATAATTGATGAAAGGTGAGTGAGACGGATACAGTTTTTGTTTTTTTTTTTTGTTTTAAATTTAAGATTGACAATTTGGGTAGAATTTAAAATTAATTTATTTAATAAACCAATTAAAGTTATTCTAAGTTGCAACACAAAACGAGTTCGGTAGTTGTTTTATAGTATTAATATTCAACTTAAGGGACTTGGGACGGAAAATCAACCACTTTAAACTCAACTTAAAACTCCCACTCAGTCACGCACGTCCGCTTAGTAACACATCACTTGTTCAATTCCATTTTTCTCAAAATGTTATTCAATGTTGACAACAACACTTTTTAAAAAATAAAATTAGTTCAAAGCGAATGTCTCAAAGTTTTGAAAAGTAATTTGAGTCGAAAATCAATTTTTAACAACTTTTAATAAATTTTATTTAGGTTTTTATTTTTTGTAAAAAAAACTGATAATTCGATTTTTCTCAAAATTTTACCGAATGTTGAAAAGAATATTTCTTATAAGACAAAACAAAATGGAGGCCATAATTTAAAAGTTTTGAAAAGATATTTGAGTTGAAATTCGATTTTTACTAACTTTTAGTAATGTTTTTTAAGGTTTTTATTTTTTTTATAAAAAAAACTGTAAATTCGATTTTTCTCAAAATGTTACTAGATGTTAAAAACCTTATTCTTCGTTGCACTAAATTATTTTGGAGATAAAACCATTTTTTATTCGTAAAATTTTCGAGGTGACAAATATTTTTTTCAGTTTTTTTGTTTTATAAAAAAAAATCGTTAATTTGATTTTTTTCAAAAATATATTTATTTGGTATCACATTACAATATGTAATATTAAATTTAATTCAAGTCTCTAGCGTTATTGGTTCGTGAGATATTTAGGGTTAACCAAAATTTTCACCTTTTTTTTTAAACTGCTATGGTAAAAAAAACACCCACGCAATTTTCTTGAGAGCCCTTTCTGCATATTTCTGTATAACACAATTTATTTGAAGTCAATATCTCTACTGGTTCTTGAGCTATGGACGACGACGTACGTACACACGCACGCACAGACATCTTTCTAAAAATCTTTTATTTCGACTCTAGGGACCTTGAAACGTCGAGAAATGTCAAAATTTTCAATTCGACAAATTGGACCCATTACAATAACTTCCTATGGGAAGTTAAAAACTGAACTTAATTTACGAGTATTACTTGAAAAATACAAAAACTAAATATAGGCTGAAATTGAACTCCAAACTTTTGATTTGTTTGGCTAAGGTGCTAAGGTATATTATGTTAAACTTTCCGAGGGTTATTGTATAACCTTAGTTTGAATAAAATCTTAGATTTTTGAGATGTAACCGTTTAAGAATTTATAAAATAAGTAACATATCAGACCTTTTTAATAAAATTTTACATTATTTTGGAAATTATTAATCAATATCTTCAGACTCCTAAAACTCTTTAAAAAATCTTCAATAGTTTAAGACTTAAAGCTTGGATCTAAAAAGGTTTATTAATTCCCGAAAAGTAAGTAGCATATTAAGAAGATATAAAAGTTATTTTAAAGAAAATAATGTGATTTTGCAAAATAATCGTACAACTTGTCTACGATATTTTTAAGACCTATGTAGAACGGTATTTTTCAAAAAGCTGAGGTAATTGATAAAATTGAATTAATGTCAGCTAAATCTTTTGCAAAAGGGTTAAGTTGGAAGCTATAGTTGGAAGAGGTGACTATCACTGTCAAATTATAAAATTCCAATATGGAATTATCCTAAAGCTTTTTGTCTATGTAAGGTGATTCAATTCAGTATTGAACGCAATTGAACAATATTTGATGTTATTTAGAATATAATTCTTAATGGTTCCTAAACTCTCTTAAAACGTTTAATTTGTTTGAGTAACATCGTAATATCATTTTGATTTTAGTGTTAATGTCCTATATTTTTAAAAAATACTAAAAACACATATATTTCAAAATGTTTATGAAATATTTGTAGATAAATCAAAAACATTCATACTTAGCCAAGTTATCGAGATCAAAGAAAAAAAAAATTCAAGACGTGATGTTTTGTTTATAGTTAGAGTTATGTTTCAAAGGAACCCCATGCCTATAAATAATAAATCTTCAATTCCTATAAAAAATCGCCATAAGTACACTCCTAACTGTATCATACTAAACTTCTATTTAGCTCTAAACTCCATCGGTGACCCTGATATGGATTTTATATTTCATTTCAACATCACGTTCATCTATGAAGTCGTGTCGTACGTGTCAACGATATAGAATCTTTAGTCCCTGAACTTTTCAATTTTCGCATATTATTTGTATACAGCATATACCACCCGTACCGTATAGCATACGCTACACGTCTTTGTCGGCTCTTCATCGTCATTATATGAGCAGAGGAATAGAGTAGAGGTGGCCTTACCTACCTTAGCTATGGGGGTATGTTTTTGAGCTTATGGCACCTCTCCATACATGGCATATAATATGTTTAAAACACTCACTTAAATTGTCCTATACCAATTTATATGAAAAGCAACTTGTTTAAATATTCTCAAAAGTTCATAAAACACCCAAAGAGCATACATAAATATTATTTTCATTTTCGAAATTATTTTCATTAGAAAATTTGCCAAAAGGCAAAATTCAAAATAGAAGAATTTTAAGAAATAAATTTTCAAAAGGATTTTCCTAAAGACAAATACAAAATTTCTTAATCGAAATAAATCAGCAAGAAATAGTGTGTGTGTGAGAGAGAGAGAGAGGTAAGGCTTATGTGGGTGTTTAGTTTTGTTGTTTTTCTTTTCTATCTGAAAACTACATTGTATGTTTATTTAATCGAATCGTTTTGAATGTGGGAGATTTAGTTTAGTTAGAAAATTCTCTTTCAGTTGATGGATTTGGATATTAAAGTAAAATATATTGTGCAAGGATTTTTGTTAAAAGCTTACTTTTTTATTTTATTTTAGATCCTATGACAGGTTTCAGCATTGTTAGTTTTACTGGCATGAGTCTGAAAAAAAAGAAAGATAAAATATATTAAAGCATTTGTTGAAAAGTTAAAATACTAAATTGATTAAAATAAATAAAAAAACAATGGTTTTTTCTGTGTCCTACGCACATAACAATACATTTTTAGGGGATAAAGATTTCGTGAAGTTTTTGTATAACATTGATTTTTTTAACATGACTCTTTAAAAGTGTTAAAGTCAACCGAGCACTGTGTTTTTAAGGCTGATGTGAAACACAACACAGTGATTTTACAAAGTAGGTCTACTACACACGGTTTAAATAATTTTAGTACCTTACTAAGTTTCTGAAGATTCGCATTAGTTGTGAGTATTCTATTGACTATATGTATATATATGGAGTTTTGAGAAACCTTGAATTTAATGCTTTCATGATTTTTTGAAAATACTTTTTGGAGTTAATTTTTATTGCCAAGTAAAACTTTTATTTGAAATTTGATTGTAAATTTGAGTTTTAACAGATCCAGTATCTCCAACTGTATGATTCAAAGAGAAAACTATGTTTTGTGTGATTAAAAACAAGCTTTAGGTAGAAGCTACAAAATTTCTTAAAGTTTGTGTCTTTAGCTTGTTTTTCCAGCTTAAGCTCCAAACTGTATGATTTATAATAGTTTTATCTAAAATATTGGCTTGCTGACTACTTTTAAGGGAAATCAAAGAAAGTAGAGAAGGTGTACTGAACTCTGAGCATCTGATGCGGATGTTTTTCATATGAAAATGTCTAGTTAGACCCATATCTGAGTGAACCCTTCTTTCAGTTCAATGTAGGTAAAGATTTTGATGTTGAAGGCGCAACAGTGTGAAAAACCATTAAGCACGCACGTGTCCAGAAAAAATAATGGAAAGACTCATATTCATATAAGATTACCATCGAGTCGTAGGAATCTCGAAGCAGAAAAGACAAAATAGGCAGAAAAATACACGTTTCATGGTACATTTGTAGCTATCGATTGTGTCCATCTCCAATCAGAAGGTTTTCATAAGCCTAAATGTATAAGCAACATGAAATTTTGCTGAAGAATTCACAGGTTCAGACGCCCAGTAGCCAGCTTCAATTCATGACTTCCGGGTCTTAAAAAGATCAACAATACATATATTTAATAATAAAGGAGAATATCTTATAGATTCTTGATATGGCATGACTTCAAACGCTTCACAGAAATCCCGAAACAAATGAAGACGGAGGTTCTTATGTCTGCAATACAAAATGAATATTCCGATGCGTCTGGTTTCCACTATTGTCATTTGTAGGTTTGTGGTTCACAATTTGTCAAAGTATTTAAAGGACTTATTACCCGACGACCTTCATCCCACTTTATTATCAGATAGTAAAGGCCGACAAGAACAACAACAACAACAACAACAACAACTTCAAGAAGGGGGTTTGTTCGTAGACTACTACATTAACATGTTGTGTTGAAGCGAGCTTGAAGCTCGCCTAAATTCTTTATATACCTGAATCGAGTTGAAATGAGCTTGATTTGCTCGATTCCGGTCGGGGATCGAAAAGTTATGAAGAAAAACTTGTGTGGAGGAGTTGGTTTTACAGATAATGCGTTATGGTCTGTTTATTTGCATGCTTGTGTACAAAAAATATAGTTTTGTTTTTATCAAATAAAAAAAAAAAAATTGCACATGCAATTGAATATGCACATGCATATTCCTATATGGTGCTGAACTATTCAGTTTTTCATTGTTTAATCAAACTATCTCACTTGCACTTCAAAGATAGTGCTGTCAAACTTAATCATTTTTAAATCTTCTTGTGCGGTGGAAACACCAAAAAGATTTATCTAGTCTAAACTGAGATAAACCTTTGGTGGAAACATAGCAAAACTTAATTATCTTTTCTATTGTTTTCTCTTGCAAAATAAGCCCAGTTAGTCCATTTTCACTAACAAAACTAAATAATATCACCAGTAATATATTAGTTTTTTCCCCAATGGAAACACACACATGATTCCAAATGCACAACTACTCAACGAACACAGCCATCGAGGTACAAATGCAATATCAATCGTACCAACATTTGAGAACGAAATCACATAAGATCAATTCGAGGCTCGTATAAATGTCAAAAACCTATCCATAGTGAGATTCTACTCTAACTTTTATCGGTGTTATTCATACTATGGATATTGTTTTTGTTATTCGTGTAAAATTCTACTATATTATGGATAGATTTGCCAACAAAACACGGGTATTTGTAGGTTTGTGGTTCACAATTTGTCAAAGTATTTAAAGGACTTATTACCCGACGACCTTCATCCCACTTCATTATCAGATAGTAAAGGCAGACAACAACAATAACAACAACACTAACAAGTTGTAAACAAAGGTAGTAACTCAAGTGAAATAAACCTTGGTAGATTTGATAAGCTCATTAAATTCCTACCTTAACAGCATTGTACATTGTACAATGGGGATTAAAAAACCACGTGGAGTTTAATGCTTCGAAAACCCAATACTGTCTTGTATCGTTAAAGCGAGATGTACCCCCCTTGCCATTATCCATAGATGGCACTTGCATCGAGGAGACTGAATATCTCGATATTCTCGGTATGTGTACCACCAACCACCTCTTGTGCGTTCACATACGCGATGTCGCCAAAAATGCCGCAAGATCTTTGGGTTTTCTAAGGCAATGCAAGAAGTTTTTCTCCCCCTCTGATCTGGCTAATATCTACAAGACTTATATATGTCCAAAGCTTGAGTATAACTCCCATATCTGGGGCTGGTGCTTTTGCAACTTATTTACTCCTCTTGGACAGTATTGAACGTAGGGCATTTAGATTGATTGCTGATAATACCATTATAGGATCATTTACGTCGCTCGAACAGCGTCGTAAAGTTTTTTGTCTCACCCTCTTTTACCGTTATTTTAACAGTTTATGCTCTAGTGAAATAACCAGCTGCATTTCTCCCCTTAAACAGTTCAACCGTAATACTCACGCTTCTAGGAATGCTCATCAGTATACCCTCTAGCCCAACTTCGGTCGTACTGTCAAGTATAGAGAATCGTTCTTTAGCCGTACTACGCGAATGTGGAATTCCTTACCACACTCTGTCTTTCCCAGCCATTGCAATATTCAGGAATTCAAAACCAATGTACACCGACACCTCCTTTAAACCCCTCTCTCCCTTTCCTAGTGCTCACACTGTGTGTACGCTTTAAAAAAAAAAACTTTATTTCTAGTTTGGAATTTCTTTGACAAAAACCTCAGAAGTAGTCTTTTTATAATTGCTCTTCAAATACGAAGTTCAATAAAAATAGATAGAGTCAGCATTAAAAACATTTTCAATTATCAAAACCGTTGTATTGGAACTGCTCGTCGTAGAAAATTTAGTACAACTCAAGGAAATGACATTCAAATATTCTGCTCGTACCAAGTTTGAAGCTTAACGGTTCATTCGATAGGACCTACATAGCTCTATGAGCAGTGGACACATGAAGCTGAAGGACGGTATAACAAGAACTTTTTTGGACTTATCGAGCAAATATCGGTTTCGTTTGTATGAAAGCAATAGTTACCATATGGTAAGTAAGTTAATAAAAAATCTCACTTTTGCTTCAACGAAAATGACAGTTTCAGCTTAAGCTTTCTAGCCAAAACATATGAATGAACAAACGATAGCTAGAAATATTAAATTTAAGCTAGAACTTTCTATCTCTTTTTGGCCCGAATTGGATGATGTGAGGACTATTAAGATGTGGTTTCAACAAGACACATTTAAAACAAAATGTTTGAAAGAGCGATTCGGCTGAGTTGGCAACCAAGATCGTGAGGTTTTTTTTTCAAACGCAAGTTTATGCGAACTAGTTACAAATCAAATCATAATAATCAGAGAGCTAGGTGATCATTGTCTAATATATTAATATCGGCTCCTACTTTGGACCCAAGGTATTTGAAGGATTGCACTTCTTCGAATTTATGCTTCACAACCTTAGTTGCTTGACTAATTGCTCTTCTTGCTGTTGAAGCCACCATGTAATTTGTTCTTCCTTGACTAATGTGCACTTGTGTAGCCTAAGATTTTGTGTCACATGAATGAAGGAGTCGTGTGCAGCAAGTTCGGATATCTCGATGATGTACAGTACATATCGTCTGCATAAGCTAGTATCTGGATGAAGTAGGTAAAAATGGTCCCTCTTGTTAGAGTGGTGACAGAGTAACCGAGTTCTCGAACGTCAGGTTAAAGAAGAGGCAGGCTAAACCATCCTCTTGTCGTAGTCCGTTGGAGATGTTTAATGGAGTTGATAGAAATCCGGCTATTTTAACTTGACTTGTTATATCGGTCCATAGTTGACCTGCATAGTCGTATCAATTTATTTGTGGTGCCAAATTCTCTTATGGCTTTGTATAATTCTACTCTTACTATTTCATAATAAGGTAGCCATAAAGTCTATAAGCAGATATTAAGTTGTGGTATTGAACTTAGCTACAAACTACAATGAATCTCAAAACTAACATAACTTATGCCATTGACAAAGTGTAGTATTATTTATACACGTTTTTGATAATTATTTTTCAAACTACCTATCTTTATTTCATACTATATTTTATCGATAGGCCTTGAAAATGAATGACAAACTTCAATCTTTTCTTAGACTAACTTTGTTTTATTTAATTAATAATGAACGATATTTTTACGACCAATAATTCTTTTGACAAAAATCAAATAAAAAGTCTGCTTCACTTCGATATTTTCAAAACTTTGCGTAATTATAGGTTCCAATGAATCATGATATTGAACATTTTATTGCATACTTTCGAGAATAGTTGACTAAATTAATTTCAGTTTATCGACCTTCTAGTGGTGAAGAATAAAGCTGTATAGCTTCGAAAGAAAACGCTAACGATAACCATAATTATAAGGTATCGTTAAACAATTTTAAAGACAGAATAAAAAGAAGAGAGTGTTTCTGGCACTTCATAATACAGCTTGACGATATGGGGGAGGGTCAATTTTCAAAACCATTCATAAGAAAAAAAAAATCTCTAATTTCATTCAAATTTTTCTATGATGAATTATTGCTTTCAACAGCACCATCAACTCCACCCATCATATTCATAAGATCCATTCACCAAGAGTGACGATGACAACAAAAACAGCAACAACGAGAAGCCTTGAGATCAAAAAGGCACTTTTATTATATAGAAAACATTTGCCTGATTCATTTCCTTCTTTTCTTTTCTTCTGTATTATTTTATTCAACTTTTCTTTTTATATTTTTTTTATTTAATTCTTTTAAAAACACAAATAGAAAAAAATGAGGCAATCAATCAAAGAGAAAACTCTAACACAGATTCCACGAAAAATAGCCCACAAAAACGAACATCACACAAACACTTCCGGAATGAATAAGGAATAAAGTGGAAAAATCCTTAGAAATGAATTTCTATGAAAAATTTAATAAATAAAAAAACAAGAAGAAGACGAAAATAAAAGCAATGAAATAAAAATAAAGAAGAAATTATGTATAAAGACAAAATTGTATGTCCTTGTGGAATTATAAAAGTTAAAATGGGAGGATTAGAGGTACAAAGAGAATATTGTACTAGAATCTAGAATTATAAGAAAAAATATTTTAATGGAAACAGGATCGTATAAGCAACGTTAAGAGCTCATTTGCAGGCTTTCAAGGGCAGGTCTTTTTAATAAACAGTTTATTTCAGAACAACTTAAAATAAATACCCAAAATATATCTACTGCACACTTATCAGTGATTTTTGTTTGAAATGTTCTCAAAAACGGCTCGAACGATTTTGACTAAACTTCAGACTTTTATTTAAACTGTGTTACTATCCATATGAAATTTTTATATGCGAATTTCTGTTTCTCAAAAATTTGAACTCAAAATTTTCATCAAAAGTTTCAGTTTTATAAAGAACTAGCTGCGCAAGCGCCGCCGGCCGTTACTCACGTACTTAATATCTAATATTGCTTATCCACGATACAAAGAATTACCTGCTAGAAAATCAAAAAACTACTCGAATTAAGCAGAAAATCAATAAGAAAAGCTAAAACCAAACTTGTTAATCCAAATAGTTTTATAAGCGCGCTGAATTTCGGAGACATAATATTTAGTAAGTAATTCTCTGAGCAAAACAAATCCCCGCTTTTGAAACATTCTTTATTGGTGCTCCGCTCCTATCAGTCTTAGCGTGTTATATATCATATAGCCTTTCTCAATAAATGGGCTATCTAACATTGAAATAATTAGCAGTACGCGTTTTCCACACTTCAACATCCACAAAGGAACTTGGAGTTCTCCAGATCAATCTACCGTCAACCAGATTGACCATGTTGCGATCGACGCGAGACACGCTTCCAGCATCATCGTTGTAGCCAATGTAGCACTTCGGTTTTCTAAACCCAAGGCAAAACAGGGAGATGCTGGAAGGAGATACAACGTCGAAAGGCTACAACCGCAAGAAATCGCCAAATCCTTCTCCGACCGAGTAACAAGTAACCTCTCTCGAAGTTCTCTGCCGCTAACACAATATATCGAGAACCAGCGGCAACATTGTCAAGATGCAATTAGAGAAGCTGCCTCTGACGTGCTGTGCTGGGTTTCAAGCAGCCACCAACAAGGAACCTCTGGTTTGATGATGAATGTCACCAGGCAAATACAGCCAAACAACAGGCATGCAAAGTGGCACTGCACAGAAGAACGAGAGCTGCCCACGAGCTCTATGAGAAGAAGAGGCGAGATGAACACCGACTTCTCAGAAGGAAAAAGAGAGACCATGGAGAAGCGTGTGGTCGAAGATGTTGAGAGGTGCAAAAGCAGGAATGAAGTTCGAAAGATTTATGAGCAGGTGAAATGAAATTCACAAGGACATAAGCCTCGAACCGAAGGCTGCAAAGACGAAAGTGGAAACATCATAGTGGAACCGCACTCAATGCTGAGGATATGGAAAGACCACTTCTGCAGACTTTATAAAGGCGACGACGAACTGAATTTCTTTGTCAGGCAGGATGATCTATTCAACATAGACAACGAAAGCCAACAATCCCGTCCTCCCGACTTAGACGAAGTAAATATTGCCATATCTAAGCTGAAGTCTAATAAATCCGCTGGAGCGGATGGCTTGAATGCCGAGCTCTTTAAAGCAGCTGGAGATAAGTTAGTTCGGAGCATTCACCAACTTATCTGTATGATATGGTCGGTAGAAAGCATGCCCGATGAATGGAACCTCAGTATTGTTTGCCTGATCCTGAAAAAAGGAGACCCTCTAAACTGCACCAACTATAGAGGAATCAGTCTACTTAACATCGACTACAAAATCTTCTCTGCCGTAATATGTGAACGTCTAAAGCCCATCGTCAACAACCTGATAGGTCCTTATCAGTGTGGTTTTAGACCAGAAAAGTCCACAGTCGATCAAATATTCACATTACGGCAGATCCTGGAAATAACCCAAGAACACCAAATCGACACCCGCCATCTTTTCATCGATTTCAAGGCCGCATATGACAGTATCTACAAGGACGAGCTGGATGAGAATGTAGAATTGACGCTGCTCCATAAAAGTTGAAAACAACTTAACTCAACCTTTCGATGTCAAAAAAGGTTTTAGACAAGGTGATGCGCTGTCATGCGATTTTTTTAACATCGTACTTGAAAGAATAGTGCAGAGCTCCCACGTTAACACTAAAGGCATCACCTATCTTTCAAAAGTCTGTCTAATTCTAGGATTTGTTGATGTGATGTTATTGACATAATCGGAAGAACTCAGCATGATGTCAATGGGGTTTTTGTGAGTATTGAGGCAGAAGCGCCAAAAATGGGTTTAATGGTTAATGCTGTCATCAAGAAAGGACCTACAACACCGACGTCTGGGTCAAAACGTCACCATCGATAGACTTAACTTTGAGGTAGTTAAGGACTTTGTCTACCTAGGCTCCGCTATGAACACAGAACACAACACCAGCACTGAGATCAAACAAAGAATTATTCTTGCTAACCACTTTTTTTTTGGGCTAAGAAAGCACTGAGTAGTAAAGCCCTCTCTCGAGCGACCTAAGTTTCGCTATATACGGCCCTCATCATCCCCGTCTTGCTATACAGTGCAGACGCATGGACTATGATAAAAGCGTATGAAAGCACCTTTGGCCTTTTCAAGAGAAAAGTTCTTCGCTTGATCTACGGTCCAGTATGCATAGAAGGTGAGTGGAGGAGAAGATGGAAAGACGGGCTGTACTAGCTGTACAGCAGAGTAGACTTACCCAGAAGGATAAAAGTCCAGAGTAGAGCGTATGGAAACCAATGCTCCGGCTCGAAAAGTCTTGGAATCCATGCCACCACAAGACAGCGCAGTAGAGGATGACCGCCGATCAGGTGGCGTGCACAAATGGAAATTGACCTCACCCAACTTGGAGTGCAAAACTGGAGACATTTAGTTATGGACCGAGCTAGATGGAGAAGTTTGTTGGGTGATGTTCACTAAGGGCTGTAGTGGCATCTACACTAAGTAAGTTAAAAAAGTTTAAAAGTTTTCACTTTTTCCAGCTTTTTTAACTAGGCCAATATTTAATTAGCAATCTGACAATCAATGTTATCATTCAAACAATCTATAAATGCACCTTTTATCCCTTTTTTATAAAAAAAACTATTTTCAGCGGTTATTGTAACTTCAAACATAAAAAGATCTTAATAAAATCCCTACCAAGAAAAATAAGAAAACAAATAAAGAAACAAAATTTGAAATGATTGGAATAGTTTAGATCCTGTTATGTAGAAAGGAAGCTATCATTTTTTTTGTACAGCTATTTGCAACATTGTTGCATACGTTGGTCGACAAACGTTTGTCAGCATAAATTTGGTGGATCACTGGAATGCACACAACATTTCAACAATAAAAAAGGATGCATTGGGGAATAGGGAATGAGGGTGTTTTTGCTTGTGTTTATCCTTCTTTATTCTCCCTCGCTCTGATGTCTTATCGTCTGAGTTTTATAGTTGCATGTTGAAGCTGTAAGATACTCAACAGACTCAGTAACTACACTGCTGTGTATATGAGTGTAGGATTAGAACGATTCACTAATATTAATCATGTCTCGGGTATATTGTGAATCCTGTATATGTTTTGTATGTGTATGTGCAATTGTGCATACATATTTCTTGTGAGATTCATCCTGTTGCTTATTTTTACTTTTTATATTGAGGTGTCGACCAGCGATAACGTTGACGACGAAGAGGATGACGATGACGTCGGTCGTCGTCATCGCATCACATTGCAGCGGCGGCGGCGGTGTTAAGAACAGCTTGTTCTGTATTTCAATGGTTCATTTTTCCTCCTGACTTGCTAACATGAATCTTTTTTAACTTTTCTCTTGTTTAAAGAATTCTGTTTTGTTTTTCATTTTATGTTGAGAAATGAGATGGGAAAACTAAACAAATTGCTATGCTGTTGAGGGATTATACTTCTTGGCATAAACAGTAAAATGCTGATTTATAAGGTAATGGAGAGATATCTATGTCCTTGGTGAGTGGGAAGGACAACAACAATTGATAAATTTGAAATTGCATATTTTATCCTTAGTGTATTGAGTATGGAACAGAAGTAACATATCAACAATGTTTTTGGATTTTTTTGACTTTTACTCTCTTTAATTATTATAAGCTATAATGGAGTTGTGTTTTGGTTATGAAGTTAAAAAGGAGCTTAAAGAAGTCGTAAGCAGTTGTCACTTTTATTTACTTCCCTTTTTAAATTATTTTGATCGGTTTGATATTTTTTGACTCAAAATATCTCACGAATCAATAAAGCTTTTGATTTCAATTGAATTTTATATAACGTCGTTCTAAATTGATATGAACTTAAAATAAGGTAATATTTTGTATATTGAAAGAAACCAAGTTAAGAAATAAAAATGGAGACAATCTGAACAAAAATATATCAGGTCGTTTTAAGAAAATTCAAATTTAAGATCTTAGGGCTGAGTATAGACAGACAGCCGGCGGTAAAATCGCCGGACCCACTTTTTACAACTTCTTTACCATCGTAAATGTACATATGTATGTTGTTGGAATAATAATTTATTTGAATAATTTACTATTGGCAATGTCGGCTCCCACTGGAAATTGTATACCTAATTATAATGAATTCTTATATACTTAAATATACTAATAAAGTTTGTCTTTCTTTTGTCATCATACACGACGGTTGTCTTCTTTTGTGACTCATAATTTATCAGGTTATGGGCCCAGGTCACGTGAGCCTGCAGAAAGTATAAAATTAGAGTTTGTTTTACTAAAATTCAGAAAGTATAAAATTAGAGTTTTTTTTAAATTCAGAAATGGAGTCTGAAAGTTTTAAAATAGAAAAATTGCTTGATTCTGAACAATATTCGCTTTGGAAGTTTCAAGTTCAAATTTTACTTAAAGCTTCTGGTCTATTTGAACATGTAAATGACCCGAACAATAAACCAGTAAAGGGGGAAAATGAGACCCAGGTAATTTTTGATGCTAGGTTATTAAATTGGACGAAAGTCGATAGCAAGGCTCAACGCATAATTGCAACGAGCGTAGGTTCAACACCGCTTCGTCACATTGTTAACTGCAACACTGCACAGGAGATGTGGACGAAGTTAAAGGCGGTATATGAACACACTTCTAGTACGAATGTTCACATGTTGCTACAAAGATTTTATAGTTTCGAGAAGGAGCCTGATGATGACGTTGCGACTCACATCTCCAAGTTGGAAAATATTGTTAGGCAGCTTAGAGATGTTGGAGAGCAGGTTTCCGACAGCATGGTGATTACAAAGGTGTTGATGACTCTTCCTGAAAGTTTCCAACATTTCTTTTGCGCTTGGGAATCCACTGCAAAGGAACAACAGACGTTAGAGAATCTGACGTCACGGTTAGTGATGGAGGAAAAACGTATGCATTCACATTCGTCTAGTTCAGGTAATTCCATTAAAGGCACAGCGTTAATTGCAAAGCAGAGGAACAAGAAGCAGCAACAGCAGAAAGTCTCCAAACCTGGAAAGTGCTTTAGGTGCAATGAATTTGGTCATTGGAAAAAGGACTGTCCGAAAAAGTTTGCCGATAGAAAGAGGACTGGAAACCGGAATGAAGTACAAAGGGGGGAGGCTCTCATGTGTAATTCTGAATTAGGCTCTGTGCAAGGATGGACTGGAAGTACAAGTGAGGTTGAAACGGGGGAAAAAATATTTTCTGATGCAAATGCTTTGTGGACTGGAAGCTCAAGTGAGGATAAAGGGGCAGTATATATATCTTGTGGAGGTGACCAACTGAAGACTGGAAGTGTAAGTGCGGAACAAACGGAGAAGAATAATTTCTTGACTGCATTGGATCGAACTAGGACTGGAAAAGGAAGTGAGGGGCGAAAGAATAATATATTGACAAGTACCTGCAATGCGTTGATAATGAATAATGGTGAAATTGATGATAATTGGTATCTCGACTCCGGTGCTAGCGACCACATGACCCATAAAAGAGATTGGTTTGTGCGTTTTGAAAGATTTTCTAATCCAATTGACATAAGAGTAGGAAGTGGTCAAAAGATTTTAGCACTGGGAACAGGTGATATAAATATTTTATCCTACAATGGAGAAAAATGGTGTGAAAAGCATCTCTCAAACGTTTTGTATGTGCCAAAAATTAACGCACACCTTTTTTCACAAAGTCGTGCTCTAGATAAGGGTTTCAAGTTTATGTCTGACAGTTTGCGATGCGAGTTCAAGAAAGACGATGGATCTGTTGTGGCAGTGGGAGAGCGAAAGGGGCAGTTGTTCAAAATGTGTTTTGTTGTTCAAGGCCTGTCGGATCATAAGGCAATGTTAGCATCTTCTAAAGATCTGCCATTAAAGGTATGGCATGAAAGGATGGCTCATCAAAATGTGTCACAAGTACGTTCTCAGTTGTTGAAAGAAGGTATTCCTTTTTTAGATGTTAAAGAATTCTCGTGCGATGCCTGTATGTATGGGAAACAGCATAGACTTCCATTTCCCAAAAGCACATTTAAAGCTAGTCAACCGGGGGAGTTAGTGCATGCGGATGTATGTGGTCCTATGGAGGAAACTTCTATAGGGGGTTGCAGATATTTTGTTCTTTTTAAAGACCATTTTTCCCATTTTAAGGTAGTTTTTTTTGTAAAAAACAAGTCAGAAGTTTATTCATCAATAGAAGAGTTTATAAATAAAGCCAAATGTGAGATGCGACTCCCTGTGAAGACACTTCGTACAGACAATGGGTTGGAGTTTGTTAACGAAGCTGTAAGATCGCTTCTGAGCAAAAATTCTATTCGACATGAAACCACCGTACCATATACTCCGGAGCAGAATGGCAGTGCTGAGCGAGAAAACCGTACTGTAGTGGAAGCGGCACGTTCGATGCTTCATGCGAGAAACTTATCTAAGATGTTTTGGGCTGAAGCTGTAAATACGGCTGTTTATGTCTTGAACCGTACTGGCGTAAGCACTATAAAAGATAAGTCACCTTATGAGATGTGGTGCGGTCGTAAGCCCAGCTTTGAATTTTTCAGAGTTTTTGGAATCGAAGCATTTATTCACATACCCAAGCAAAGGCGCAGAAAATGGGATAGAAAGGCTGAAAAAGGTTTGTTCATGGGGTATTCAGAGACTTCCAAGGGATACCGTGTCTGGATACCTACTCATCGAAAAGTAGAAATAGTGCGAGATGTTACGTTCAAAGAATTTGAACAATATCAAAATGTTTTAACTGAAGCTTCTCAAGAACCTTCAACATCCCAAGATTTGTCAATCGCAGAAAATGAAGGAGAAGATGGAGAGCAAGCAAGGGAAGACGTTTACGAGTCTGCTGACGAAGAAGTGGAAGAAGTTGAAATTATCCAGAATGATGATGGTGGGAGCAACAATGATGGCGGTGATGTGACACTACCATTGAGGGATCGCTTACGTAACCAGAAAGCTGTAGACTATTCTGGTATGTGCAACATCATTCAGAGACATGCTTTCCTTGCGCAAGGAGAACCAAACACCTACCGCGATGCACTTGCTTCCGATGATGCAGCTAATTGGAAAAGAGCAATGGAAGAAGAGATGAATAGCCTTCATCAGAACCATACCTGGGATTTGGTACAGCTTCCGCCGAACAGGAAAGCAATCGACAACAAATGGGTATATAAGTTGAAGGACTTAGGAGTTGATGGTTTGCAGAGATTCAAAGCTAGATTGGTGGTTCGCGGATTTAGTCAAGAACGGGGTGTTGATTATTTTGAAACTTTCAGTCCAGTGGCAAAATTTACTTCCATACGCTGTATTTTCGCAATTGTGGCAAACGAAGGATTAAGTTTATCTCAGTTTGATGTTAAGACGGCCTTTTTAAACGGCGATTTATATGAAGAGATCTACATGCAGCAACCTCAAGGCTTTGATGACGGATCTGGACGAGTTTGCAAGCTTCAAAAGAGTTTGTATGGGTTAAAACAGGCGTCTAGGTGCTGGAATGAGAAGCTTACGGCCGCTTTGAAGCAGTTTAACCTAAAGTCCAGTGAAATGGATCCATGTGTTTTTATTTCAGCCGATGTTAATAGGCGTATGATCCTGGCGATATATATTGATGATGGCCTAATAGCTGCACAGGATAGAAAGGATGCTTTGATATTAATAAAGTTTTTAAAGACGCAGTTTGAGATAACAACATTGAATGCGGATTGTTTTCTAGGTATGCAGTTAAAAAGGAAACCCAATGGTGCAATTCATGTCACTCAATCACGTTATACTGAGCATATTTTGCGGAGATTCAATATGCTTAATTGCAAACCAGTTTCAACCCCAGCTGAAACCTTTTCTTATTCAGAATCCTCCAAAGAAGTCAAGTTTCCCTACAGAGAGGCTGTTGGATCGCTTATGTACCTGGCTGTTGCCACCCGCCCAGACATAGCCTATGCAGTAGGAGTAGTTTCACGATATTTAGACTCACCGAACCAGGCCCAGGTCAATGCAGTCAAAAGAATACTGAAGTACATCAGTGGGACTCGAGAAATGGGTATAATTTTTGAAAAAAGTAAATGTTTTTCTTTGGTTTGTTACAGTGACGCTGATTACGCCGGAGACCATATGACTAGACGTTCCACCACTGGTTTTATTTTTACTTTGGGAAGTGGACCGGTGTCTTGGTCATCACAGAGGCAAAGATGTGTGTCCTTATCTACCACCGAATCGGAGTACATCGCAGCGTCACAGGCAGTGAAAGAGATGGTGTGGCTTCGGCAACTTGTCTTCGAATTAGTTCCAACTGGCAGTGGAGAGGTTAATCTAAACATGGACAACCAGGGAGCAATAAAGCTAATCAAAAATCCTGAATTCCACAAACGAACGAAACATATTGATGTTCGTTATCATTTCATCCGTGAACGATTCAGCAGAGGTGATTTTAAGATAAATTATGTTCCGTCTGAACATCAAAATGCAGACATCTTTACAAAGGCTCTATGCAAAGATAAATTTGAAAAATTTCGGTTTTTGATCAAAGTAATGTAATATATTAATATTAATAATAACCTGTATGAATTATATTTTGTTTGAACTAAATATATTCAAAAGTGGGAGTGTTGGAATAATAATTTATTTGAATAATTTACTATTGGCAATGTCGGCTCCCACTGGAAATTGTATACCTAATTATAATGAATTCTTATATACTTAAATATACTAATAAAGTTTGTCTTTCTTTTGTCATCATACACGACGGTTGTCTTCTTTTGTGACTCATAATTTATCTATTATTTATTTATTATCATAAATAAAATCTCGAGTTGACAGCTTTTTACAAACAAACAAAACTTAATCCCAGAAAAAAAAAACAAAATCTGGGAAAAAAAACAACTTTAACTTCTTTTGAAGCTCCTTAAATGACAATTTAACAATTTAAAATAACACCAATAAGAAGAAATCGTCTATGGGCACATCCCAAACTTGTTTCTAAGATTTTCACGTCAAGTAGAATTATAAAGTTGTTGTCATCGTTCGACCAAAATTCTTACACAGCTGTAAAAAGTTAGCATGATAAGTTCCTAGGACCAGTAATCGTGTTATATTTATGTTGAGAAAAGCTTGAGATCCATTTTTGATCAGACATTAAAAAGCCTTGAGTTAGGTTAGGCTGGTGATTGATGACGTTATCGCCACACTTAAATCAATTAGATCCATTGTAATACCTTGAAGTATTGATCATCCCTCTAAGTGAGTGACTAAGCCTATGATATTTTTGACTTGTATTGTTCTAGCCATTTAGAGGCTTTGATGAAGACTAATAGGCTGCTTTCTTGAGCATCTTTGAGTTCTTCAAGATGATTGAAGATGTGTCTACTGTCTAGCTAAGAATTTGTTTTTAATTTGCTGGGCAGTGGCATAAGAAGTGGGCTTTGTATCCTTGTTCTTCCTGATTATTGCATTCTTTGAGGATGTTATCAGGAGTAAGCCGCTTTTTATGCTTACTTAGATTATCTTGTTTATTTAATTCGTTTAAATTCACAGGATAAAGGGTCTGTAGTTAGATCCATACTGGGCCTAGCAGCTTTGGTTTGATTACTTTGATTTCAATGCTGCTTGACTATCATTGAATATGGTTATATAAACTTGGGATACTGCCATTATTGAGGCCTGTTTTTCAGGGTAATGTCACTGCCAATACTTCGGCTTGAAAGACGCTGCTAAGATCTGGAATTCTGAATGATTTGACAAGAATGATTGTCTCAGACAAAAAAACCTGCTCCTAGTCTAGCACTTGTTTTCGAGCCGTCAGTATATGTATATTGATATTGACGACCACCCATTCTTTCCTGTCAGTAAATACAGTGTTTAAGGTTTTAAGAAGTCGTGGACGGGGTATCATGTAGTGTGTGATTATAAATTGTTCCCTTTGTATTTCTGTAGAATCTGCGCGTGTCCGATGTGGCTGGTTTTCCGTATGGCCCTATTTGCAGCAGTTTGTTTTACATATATGTAGGTCCAGAAGTAAAAGATTGAGTATTACTTCCATATATGTGGGGATGGCCCCAATTGCCTATGTTTTGCCTATAAAGACATTTTCTATACCCTTGTGAGGGTATCTAAATTTTTTTCAGATCTCTTTAGTGCATTTTGGGTTCTGTTCAGATTTTAATCTAAGATTACTTCTAGGTATTAAGCTTAATCTGATATTTTCGGTGGGGTTCCCACTATACTAGGGATCTGGAATTTGCCTTCTATTTGTATAAGAGTGCTAGGTTTTGTTTTTGCATGGTGCAAATCCTAGATAAGGCTTTTTTCAATTGTTCGCTAAAAGTGGTTAGGCATTTTAATGTAGCTAGTAGACCCACACCATTGACGTAAGCTACTACCTTAACTCCACTGTATTCCAATTTGGTAAGTAAACCTTTTCTAAAGTTACGAGCGCAAAATTGCAAACGATTTAGTAATATGAAAGTAATATAAAATGTTAAAACCATAAACTTAAAAGATGGCTTAGCAATTTTAACATCTTACTATAACTTAACATTTTGCTAAAGTTAAAAGTTAAAGTTAAGACTGGATATGGCAACTGTCAATTAATCTGCAGTTTATGTGAAATCCTTAAGTTTACTGTCGGGAATTGCAATTGATGTGTCCATTTAAGTTTATTTTCAAGAACTCTCACTGTTTAGACTTATTCGTATGCCCGTATTTTAATAAAAGTGAATAAGCAACTTACTAGTTAGCAAAATGAAAAAAAAAGATTTAAAATTGTAAGGTTAGTAAATTGCAAAATATTTAGAAAACTGTCACTTAGTAAAATATTTAAGCCCTTAATATTATTAGTTTCTTTTAAAAATTGTCGCCAATGTTTTTTAAAACAATAGCTATAAGAGCGGTAATAATTGCATAGTTCAAAAGTCGTAAAATTTCAAAATTTGTCAAAAACTTAAAATTGCATTGAGATAAATTAATATAAATGATTAGTACAATAGGGAAAGATTCAAACTTTTCACTAACAACCACCCCAATTTGAACATGTCACTATTGCTATGATGATAAATTTATTTTTTGACAGTTAAAATTCACCTATGTACATTTTTAATTTTTAACGTAAATTCACAATTAACAAAAATTGAGTAAATTATGTACCTTCATGGTAAAAATAAGTATGAATAAAATTACAAGGATGTATGGACATTTTTTCATAAAAAATATTAACAAACAATTCTAGCAATTGGAATGTTTTTGTAAACAAATTTTATATATTTTTTGTTTAATTTTAAGGGTAAAGTTGAAAATAGCAGCTGTTCTACGAGCAAGTGACGTGGACTGAATTGAGGTGATTTCCGTAAAATTTTTAAACACTAATTAATATTTTTAATAATCACTTAAAAAGTTATATTTCATGTTTTCATATTTTCGAAAAAGAAAAATCCTTGATTCATCGGAAACCTTGTAGTTGATGGAAGTTATTGTTGTTTTCCTCGTATTTATCATATCGCAGGTCGACAGAAAGGTAGACAACTTTTTACACCGTTTCTGAGAAAAAAAAAAACAAAGTTGCAAGCCTTGTGTATGAACTAAAGCAATTCCATCAAACAGAAAAAAAATTATATCTGCTTTGAAAATTCCAACGATGGGAATGAAAATAATGTTTTCTCATAAAAAAAAGCTTCGTTGGAAATATGCACTGTTTTTAAAATTAAATGTTTATAATTGGATTCTCAGTCTACTTTCATACTAGGTATTTATTTTTGTTTCAGAATTTCATATGACAAATTGGTTACTCGTTGGCAGACTTAGCTCAAACATGTGTATTCATATGAATGTTTTTATCAGAAACGTAGGCTTTTGTTGGAAATAGAAATTCAGAAAATTAATTAGCGATATTATATTTATAAAAATGAAGTGATTGAAGTGGTTCTAGCCAAACTCATGTTTTAATGTTCATATAAATATATATCTATGAAGGTTTAAACATTTAATCTAGTTGAAATCTCATAATATCTCTTAAACAAAATATTCTTTTTAAGGAATCATCTTAAAAAATATTAGTAGGTACCAAGTTTAATAATAATTTAACTTCGGAAACTTAAGTACACAGAATTAACAAAGTCATCCTATTTGGTAGTCAAATTGACTATTTGGTAGTCAATTTTCAGCCGATAACCGCGATAGTCAATAGAACAATTTTCGGTTGTCAATTTTGGGATCCGAATTTTTTTTTACAATTTGGTAGTCAACATGACAATTTTGGTAGAAGGAAATTGGAACTACGGTTGTCATATTGACTAAAGTGGAAGTCAATACAACTGCGGTAGTCAATATGAAAACTGCAGTAGTCAATACGACAACTGGAAACTGCGATATTCAATACGACAACTGCGGTAGTCAATACGACAACTTCAGTAGTCAATATGGCAACTGCGGTATTCAATACGACAACTGCGGTAGTCAATACGACAGCTTCAGTAGTCAATATGGCAACTGCGGTATTCAATACCACAACTGCGGTAGTCAATAGGACTATTGCGGTAGTCAATATGAAACATATTTCTGTAAACCGTAATCTAGTTCGACTACCGGATAGTCAATATTAAAATTCTCGATAGTCAATTTATGTAGTCAATATTAGAAAGACGGTAGCCAGTACGAAAACTGCGGAAGTCAATATAACAGCTTTGGTTGAAAGTAGTTGAAGCTATGGTTGTCGTCTTGACTAATGTGGTAGTCAATACGACAACTGCGGTAGTCAATATGGCAACTGCGTAGTCAATGTGACAAATTTTTCCGTAAACCATAATCTAATTCCACTACCGGAGAGTCAATATTACAATTCTCGATGGTCAATTTTGATAGTCGATATGACAAAGACAGTAATCAATATGACAACTGCGGTAGTCAATAGGACAATTGCGGTAATCAATATGACAATTTTTGCTGTAAACCGTTATCTAGTTTGACTAGATATTGACTGATAGTCAATATAAAAATTCTCGATAGTCAACATGACAACCACGGTAGTAAATATGACAACGGTTGTAGTCAATATGATAATTTTTGTTGAACACAGAAATCTAATGTGACTACCGGGTAGTCAATTTAACAATTGTTTTATTGACTATTCAGTAGTCAGTTTTTGAAAATAAGGTTGTCTATATTGATTATTTTGGTAATAAATGCGACAATTTGGCCAAATTTCAAGCAGACTATTTTCGATTGTTAATATGACAACTTTTTTTGTTTCTGTGTAGTCGTACATCGAACCGTATACGAACAGTCACGAGAAAAGTCTCCAAAGATGGACGAAAACCGTACGTTCGTACGTCCGTACATTCGCGACGTTTTTTTCGTAGTCCATAGCTCAAGAACCGGAAGTGACATCGACTTCAAATAAATTTTGTTATACAGATAATAAGGCAGAAAGATGCAAAAAGGGCTCTCAAGAAAATTGCGTGGGTGGTTTTTTTTACCATAGCAGTTTAAAAAAAATAGAAACTTGAATTAAATTTAATATTATATATTGTAATGTGATACCAAATAAATATATATTTGGAAAAAATCAAATTAACGTTTTTTTTTCATAAATCAAAAAAATTGCAAAAAAAAATTTGTCACCTCAAAAATCTTACGACTAAAATATGATTTCATCTCCAAAACAATTTTGTGCAACGAAGAATAATATTTTTGACAGCTGATAAAATTTTGAGAAAAATCTAATTGACATTTTTTTTTATAAAAAATAAAAACCTAAAAAAACATTACTCAAAGTTGGTAAAAATTGAATTTCGACTCCAATATCTTTTCAAAAACTTGAGATTAATTCTTCAAACTTATTTAACTTTATAAGAAATATTGTTTTCAATATTCAGGAAAATTTTGAAAAAAATCGTATTGACAGTTTTTCTTACAAAAAAATAAAAACCAAAAAAAAATTTAACAAAAGTTGGTAAAAATTTATTTTCGACTCAAATATCTATTCAAAAATTTGAGATAATGGCTTCTTACTAATTTTAACTTATAAAAAATATTGTTTTCAACATTAGGAAAAGTTTTGAGAAAAATCGAGTTGACATTTTTTTTTTACATAAAATAAAAACCTAAACAAAAATTTATAAAAGGTGGTTAAAATCGATTTTCGACTCAAATATCTTTTCAAAACTTTGAAATATTGGCTTTAAACTACTTTAATCTTTCAAAAAATATTGTTGTCGACATTCAGTAAAATTTTGAGAAAAATCGAATAGACAGTTTTTTTTTTTTAAATTAAATACTAAAATTTCGAAAAAATTTACTTTCGACTTAAATAAATTTTTAAAAATTACAAATATTGGTTTCAAACTTATTTTATTTCACAGAAAATATTGTTTTCGATATTCAGTAATTTTTTATAAAAATCCAACAGTCCGTTTTTTCAGTTCCAGAAATACATCAGCTTTACCTCAGTCGATTAAAGAGATTATTTTTACAGCCGCACATCAGGAATGTGTAATTTTCCCTTCATTTCGATACTTTTGGTCCACATTGTGTTTGAACTCTAAAAATATTAAAGTATTCTTCTGAAAGTTTTGTTTTTACAACTTTAAGTCGGTCTAGATATATTTAAGAAGAAAAGTATTTTTTATTAAAAAAATCTTCAAAATAATCGTCAAACCACATCAAGTTCAAAGGAAAGAAATAAGAATTGTATACAGTCATTTTGTAAGAAAGTATTCAAAATAAATCAGCATTAAATTTAGTACAACACTACAACTACATATTTATTGACTCACTGTACGTAAAAACCTATCTCAATGAAAAAATACAAGCATCAAATAAATTCCACAAAAGGTTCAAAATCTAACTTCCCAAAAAAGTCATCATTTACAACAAACAATAAATTCAAAAACCTAACAAAGCAATAAAACTCAACTTCAACCTTTTGGCATTTTCTTTTACTTACTATAATATATTTAATCCTTTTCTTTTTTCTTGTGGTTATGTAAGGGGTGGCTGAATGAGGGGGAATGAACCAAATTAAACTACGACTACAAAAAGAAACTTTTATCATTTCTTTGTCGTCCTTAAACCTTCATATACGAGTATTTATGTATAAAAAGTGTTCTTGTATATAGCTAGAACCTAAACCAAAAATATGTCCAAAAACTTTTACCCAAATTGATGTCATTTTGCCATAAAAACATACTCACATCCTCTATTCTAAGCCAAAAACAAAACTAATTAAGTTATAATAGAATCTTACTCTCGCTCGTCCTATCATCACCAAAACTTTATAAAGGAGTCGGTTCCTAGTTCATTGCTGTGGGGTAGATTTGGGTGGAGGGTGTGGTTGGGTGGTTGCAAAGATGAAGAGGTAGGAGCTGTATATTCTAAAAGAAAGGACGAAGCCATAACATTAACAAAATGTCAATGACAGTCGCTTAAGCGTCGTCGTCGCTCTCTGTTCTTGTCGTCGTCATCGTCCCAACTCTGTTCAGCTCCTATAGCCTCAGGTGACACCATAACCGCAACTACTGCAAAACACAGCCCTTTTGGTTTTGGCCGGTTTACCAAATAATCACTTGAACAGAATTACTATTGTGCGTCAATGTCTTTTGTCTCAAGTCTAGAGTCTAAAGTCCTGAGCCCGACCTGACCCGAATTCATGTGGATGAAGGAAGTGGCAGTGGCAGAGGCAGTGGGTCGGTCCTCCTCCATCAGACATTCAATCTAACCACAAATCCGGTGTCGTTATGTCGTGTGTCCTCGCAGTTCCATTCCACCCAGCTGAATTGGAGTTTGAACGCAAGGATTTGACAAACTTTTTGTTCTTCAACAAAAACAACAACAACGCAACTCAAAGCAACGACTAAACTAACTCTACACAACAAGGATAAACTTTTTTCGTGTCATTTTCCGTATTTTCCGTTAGTAAAAAGGAAAATAATTAGAACGACACTTTTATTCTTGAATATATACGTAAGTGTACAGTTATAACTATAAATGAGAAGGTACAGTGTAAACCTTATAGAACGCCACCTGTCGGGAGAGTTTTCCCATCGGCATAATAAAATTTTGCAATTTAATTAAATTTATGAGCGGGAAGGGGACTTGGCAATTATTCCTACTCCCGGGACCAGGTGATTTGGAGAATTTAAGTGAGTTGCCATTATTATTATTATTATTATTGTTCTTCCTTTTCTTTTCTTTTTTGTTTTCATTTTGTTTGTTTTTAACTAACTTATGTATATTTGTTGGTATGTTGTGCATCTCAACATTTTTGTATAGAGTTTTGAAAAAAGGAACTTTAGCAATTTGTTTCTTTCCGAATATAAAATTGAATACATTTGGGGATCAGTTTTACTTTGAGTTAAGATAAGTTTTGTTTTATACTAAGCCTCATGGAATTGGTACCAACTTATAAAAAAAAAAAAAAAAGAAATACCAACCAAAGTTTTGGCTCCATTGAAATTCCACATTAATGTGTTCTTTAAAAATTAAAAAAGAAAAGACATTTCATTTGAATGAAAACACTCGAGGGGAACATTGTACCTCGAGCAAAGTTAGGTTGGTACCTACTCACTTAGGATTGAATAGTGGATTTAGGAGTTAAGTTTTTTCTTTTATACATAAGTACTTTTTATAAAGAAATCACACTTTAAGAGTTTTCAAATATGAGATTGGTCTTCTTATTCAATGAAGAAAAACTGACAAACAGAAATGTAATTACGCGTTCAGATGAAGTGAACAAAATGTAACTGTCAGAACTGACAGAATAGGCGTGTTTTTTTGGCATCGCTATCTACAGCCAAATTCGATTCATATCCGCAGTTGCCCATCAGCAGCTGTTTTATTTTATTATTAAGTTGGCAGACTTGTCTAGCTGTCAGATAATAAAACAAAAACACAGAAATAACCAAAAAAGGTTTTTTTCTTGATGCTACATATTTTAAGAAAGAATTTTATTATGTACCTAGTTTATAATTTGAAATAAATGCTAATTTACCTTTTTTCCTGATTTTCCGCATTTGCACATTCATCTGCATTTGTTCAAAGTTTGATTTGTTATTTTGGTTTTGCTTTCGGATAAGTTTTTGACATATTGGGGTGTGTTCGTAGATTTGATCGGTCATCGTTCATAAAATTGAAGTTCTTATAGGTGGCCCATTTTTATATGCAGGGTCGAAAGATCGAAATTGAAATTCGTATGCGAAATGATGGAAGACTTTTGAAGTTTTATTTTGACAAAAGGGGTACTCATGGAGCCGCGTAAAATGTCAAAATTTTCATAAATAACTGTTGAAGATAATTGTGAATTAACCTATGTATATCTCTTTATGTCAACGCTCATTCTAATGCTAACTTAACTCAATGTCATTTATTAGGCCAGTCAATGAATTCTCTTTCTTACTACATATTTTTATACCTTTTGTTAATCACTTGCTAATAAACTCTCGAACAGAACACTTGACTTTTTATTTAACGGCTCAACAGGTTATGGGCCCAGGTTGTTCGCTTAGTAAAGTCAAGTATAGCGTTTTTTGTTAAATCAAGTAGCGATTTATTTTAATTTTGATTAAAGTTCGAGTAGAAGTAAATTTGTAATTATGAGTTCGTCTCATTATCAAATTGAAAAGTTGGATGATCACAACTATGATGGTTGGTCTGTCCAAATGAGAAGTGTGCTCATAATTTCTAATCTATGGAGTTATGTGAACGGTGGCACAGTGAAGCAGGAGGCTATGACTCCAGCTCAAGTCTCAGAGTGGGATTCCAAAGATGGTAAAGCTCTTGCTAACATTATTTTAAATATAAAATCGTCTCAGGTGATCCACGTAAAACATTGTGTATAAAGCGGACTGTAAAACCATAGAAAGAAAAAATAAAACACGGCACTTTAGAGTCGGGAAAAGTGGCTAAAAAACCCGACTATTGTTTATATTTATTAACAGCGATTTCCTTATAACAATTCTATTCTACCCGAGGCCGGCCTGTACCGTACGAGAGTTAAGAGGCAACTAACTCAACAAAGTGAAAATGAGTGAACTTATTTCTCCAAGTTGCACTCGCATACAATGACATTAAGACAAGAATAAATATATAACTTTACTAATACAAAGGAATAAGACAATTGACTTGAATGTGTTTAGCGCGTTCGATACAGTGCCAGCAAAAATTAACAATTTTTTAATATATATATTCAATTGGGCTCAACATAGCCGTATCTTATTCACTTGAATCTATTCATGCAATTTTTCGATCTCTACGGGTATAATACAAATCTTCTGCACTGGTCGCTTCAATCTTCCTGTCTCTGTCTGCACAATTACGGATCTGACGATGCCATCTTTGCTGGTGATGAGTTCGCACATTCTGCCCAACGCCCAGGATGCTGGAGGGAAGTTTTCGCTCGCAATCGTAACTAGCTGTCCTATTCGGAGCTTCTCTTTCTTTCTACGACACTTCTTAAGTTGTTGCAAAGTGGACAAGTATTCAGTACTTCATCTGTTCCAGAAATGTGTCAGCATCTGTTGTCTCTCTTTCCAAAGTTTAACCCCCACTGTGCTCGGTTGGCTGCTGATATCAAATGGGACTGGAAGTATGGCTGGCTCGCCCACTAGGAAATGTGCTGGAGTCAATACCTGTACATCGGACGGATCGTCACTTAGCGGATGGATTGGCCTTGAATTGAGGATGGCTTCTGTTTGTGCTAGAAGCGTCAGGAGTTGTTCATATGGTAGCACTCTCAAACCAACTATCCTCTTTAGATGATACTTCATCGATTTCACGGCTGCTTCGTAAATGCCACCCTGATGTGGTGCGGCCGGTATCATGAACCGCCATTCTGTACTCTTGTTGTTGAGATGTTGTTGAGATATAGTCTGCTCTTCTGACCATTTTTGTATGGCTCTCTTTAACTCTTTATCTGTGCCGACGAAAGTCGTGCTGTTGTCACTGTACATTCGCTCGCATCGCCCTCTTCGGGCTATAAAACGCTCATAACATGCGATGAACGCCACGGAGGTCAAATCTGTGACCAAGTCAATGTGTACGGCTCGTGTCTTCAGGCATACAAATATTGCCACCCAACATTTGCTTCTGGTTATTTGATCGCCTTGCTTGTCTATCATCTTTACTTGTAATGGACCCGCATAATCTACTCCGCAATGCAGGAACGGTTTCCCGATCTGTACTCTATCTGCTGGTAACTCTGACATTAGTTGGTGTTCCAACTTTGCGCTGTATCTGGCACATATTACACATTTGTGCAGGTAGCCTCTAAGCTCACTACGCAGCTTCGGGATCCAATATTTTTGCCTGATGAACTGCATAATAATCTGCACGGCACCATGTTTGGTGCTACGATGTGCATGATCTATCACTAGCCACGCCAATCTAGAACTATTCGGTATTATCACGGGATGATTCATCTCATACGAATTACTGCTTCTGTCCAGTCTGCCTCCTACTCTCAGAAGTCCCTTGGCATCTAGGATTGGCTTGAGCGGCTCTAATTTGCTTTTATCGGGAAGGTTATTGTGCTTTTTTATTGCTTTCAATTCTGTACCATAGTAATGTCTTTGCGAATCTCGTAAGAGGTAGGCCATTGCTCTGGCTCTCTCTTCTATAGTTGGCTGCTGAATTTCAGGCTTACGCCTTTTGGCTCTTATTTTGAAAGTCGGATTGGCTGACCATCTTTCTATGAAACGCATTGTATGGCTTAAAATATTAATTAATCTTTCAATTTTATTAGAATACTCTAATAGAAGAACATTATCCCCTTTTCTCTTTAAACCTATACATAACGCTGGCTTTACTTGTGTAAGCGCAACTATTTTTAGTTCATCTTGTACCTGTACCAAATCGTCTGTACCAAGACCGGATTCCGGCCAACATGTACGTGGTCGTTGCAACCCTGCTGGGCCTTCTAACCATATCCTGTTGTCTACTAATGCGGACGCCTGCACGCCCCTGCTCAATAAGTCAGCAGGGTTGTCTTTAGTGTTGACGTAGTGCCAGCATTTTATCTCTGTGTTCGTCTGGATGGATGAAACACGATTCGCCACATATGTTTTTAGGTTGTATGGCAGCTTATTTAGCCAGTGAAGTACTACTGTGGAGTCTGACCACAAGAAGTAGGGCGTGTCGAGATATTCCATGGAGTTCTTTGCTTCTACGAGCAGCCTCGCCAGTTATTCGGCTGCAGCTAGCTCTAGCCTCGCAATCGTTATTGTCTTCAACGGAGCCACCCTTGACTTTGACATCAATAACTTGCATGTGTCTGTACCATCTGAGTTTTCTATACGAACATATATTACTGCACCATATGCTGCGCTGGATGCATCTGAGAACCCATGGATCTGAACATTTGCTGAACTGATGGTGACTAGCCATCTGTCTATACGGAATTTTTCAAGAGACGTAATATCGTCCCAATAAACTCGCCATCTTTCTTCTACTTTTGCAGGAATTTTCTCATCCCAATCTGTACTTAGCCTCCAAATGTCTTGGATCATTATTATTTTGCCTATGACCGTGACTGGAGATATGTAACCATTTGGGTCATATAGCTGTGCTATACAGCTTACTACTTTCCTCTTAGAGTGTGCCAGCTAACTTTGGTGTTTTTACTTCGTATGTAAACTGATCTGTCGCTATCAGCCATTTCAGACCTAGAATGGATGATTTCTCCTCCCCCGAAAACACCAAGGAGGCATCCACTGAACTAGGATTCATTGCTTTCATGAACTTGTTGGAGTTTGATTTCCATTGGCATAATTCAAAACCGGCGCCTTTTAATATTCTGTACATGTCTTTGGCTAATTCGATGGCTTTCGTTTCATTGTTTTCGCCTGTTACTCAGTCGTCCATATAGAAGTCATTTCTGATTGCCGTTGCTGCTCTTGGCAGACTATCTTGTGCTTCTATTGCGGCTTGCACTACTGACCTCACCTCTAAATGAGCTGATGACGTTAGCCCAAAGGTGACGACTGTGAGCCAATACTCGCAAAGCGAATCGCTTCTGTTCTCTCTCCAGAGTATGCGCTGAAGGTCCCATTGCTCTTCATTTAGACGGACCTGATTAAACATTTTCTTAATATCGGCGCATATCGCTATGCGATGTCTTTTAAATCGCATTACCGTCTCATGTAGGTCTCTCTGGAGCTTTTCGCCTAGCATTTGGATGTCGTTCAACGAAATACCCATGTCTGTACAACAGCTTGCATCGTATACGATGCGAAATTTCTTTTCTATACAATGATGAGGTATGTAAATACTAGCTTATCTGTACTAGGATTTCTCTTTACTATCTGTATATGCCCTAGTTCAATGCTCTCACGCATCTTTTCTACATAGGCCATTCTCATCTGTTCGTTCTTTTCTAGCTTCTTCTCTAGGCACAAAAAGCGTCGCAACGCCGTTTTACGCGAGCTACCTATATTTGTATAATTTGGCTTTAGCGCCATTTTGACAACAAAAAGACGTCATTGTCACGATAGTGGGAGGACACAAAATGCTGCTCCACAAGTTCTTCTTCTTCTGACCTCTTTGAGCACAAACCGATCTGGTCCATTTGCCAAAGCCTACTAAGAAGCTTTTCTAATTGCTCTCCAGCAGTATAGATTATCGCTGGTCGATCATTGCTTGTCTCTGGGTCAATCGTACGATTCGATCCCATTACTAATACACCCAACGAGGATTCAAGTAGTGTCGTGCCAGACAGTGTTTTGCCAATCACTGATTTGATTGATTTTGCAAAGAGGCTTATGCCTAGTAGTATTTCCACCTCCCCCGGTTTGTAAGACTCAGGATCGGCTTACCTGTATGAGTCTGAATACCCTTGGGTATTGACAAGCCTGAGTGGCAACCTCTGCTGCCACTGGCAATTCTCTGGTAAAGACCAGAATGATTCTGCTACATTATGCTTACTTGCCTCGGTAGCAGACCATGGCAAAATCTTTTGACTAGTAATGACTAGCCTTTTGACTAGTAATGGTACTCCATCAATACCGACCAGACTATCTGATACTTGCCTGGTTTGAATTCTGAGTTTCTTTCTCAGTTTGTCCATCATTAAATTAAGATGGGAGCCTGTGTCAAGCATTGCTCGATATCTTAATCATAGCAATCGGTATTAAATCTATAATACTCTACATAATTAATAGTCTGTACATATTTTTCATGATTTATTTTCGAAATTTTGTTCGGAAATACATCTTTTGCCATAGACCATTTCCTCTTATTGTACGGCGAAAACTGTGGCTCTAGACTCTCTTCCCTCTTTGATAGCAGATCTATTTTGCTGCTAATAAGATCCAATTTGTTGGAAAATGAGGTGTTACCTGATGATTTTCTTACCCTTGCGGGAGCTAGTTCTTTACTGGTTGTGTTGTTGTCTTTCTACTGGACTTCATGGTTTGAATGATCTGTACGTTGAATTTTGACTGCGTTTTTGAATGGATTTTTGTACTATGGTTTCGATTTCTATTTGTTACTTTACGCCTGTACGCTGTACGACATGTATGTGAGGGTTTGAGACGTTTGCCTCTAGTTGCTAGTTAATCGGTATTGTTCTTGGTGCGTCGCCTGGCTACCGATCCGGAGGCAACGTAATCTGCCACCACCGTGAGCGCCGGCTTGTTGACTCCTCGTCTTGGACACATCTGACGCAGCGGCAAACAAGGCAGTTGTTCTCTTTGCGCCCGTGCTTTAGGCAGTTTGCACAGATTGCGCGCCTTTCAACGTAATCTCTTCTGCTAAATTTCTGCAGTTTAAATTCTGTTAAACATCTGTTAAATATTTGTTCTTTAAATTCTGTTAAGCATCTGTTAAATTTCTGTTCTTTAAATTCTGTTAAGCATCTGTTAAATTTCTGTTCTTTAAATTCTGTTAAGCATCTGTTAAATTTCTGTATTACTTTCGTACTTTCGATACTTGCTTGACGGCTCTGTACAGTGAGAATATTTCCTCCTTTTTCAAATTCCTTTTATACGTCTTCTCGCTCAGCTTGCTTGCTGTGCAGCTGTGCTACCTATACTACCACTATGTGTGAGGGGAAATATTGTTTCTCATTGAGGCTTTAATTTGAAATTTTATCTTTCATGTGTATTCTATATTGCGCGCTATGGGTGGCACTCTATACTTTGTTTGTATTCGCATGCATGTGCCAGCGGTGGTTGTAACTTGTAAGTCACACACAGGTCACTGAGTATATACCGATGTTGGTTGTATGCCCCCATCAGTATAAAGGAATAGCATTCTTCTCTCGTTTTGCATTTGCGCGTATATGTGCGCATACTTATTATACTTATTTAATTTGCCCGAAAGCATGGAAATAAGCCAGACGGCAAATAACGGCACATCCCGTCGTCATAGAGACGATTTCGCATCATGTCTGCGCATGAAACCCTCGAGATAAGCAAAATAATTTCATTTGTGTTCATTTAATAGAACAAACCTTTGGCGGAGGCATGTCTACCTTTTTGCTTGTATTAGTCTATTTATTTCTTAACTAGCCTGTAAGCATACATACTTAGGCGTCTGTACGAATTTATTTTAATCTATGTACTCTATCATCTGTACAGAAATATCAAAATTTATATCTAAGCCCGTAGGAATCTGTCCTAGGCGTCTTTACCAGAAATATCAAAATTTATATCTTAGCCTGTACGTATTTATCCTAGGCATCTGTACCAAAAATATCAAAATTTATATCTTAGCCTGTAGGTATTTATCCTAGGCATCTGTACCAGAAATATCAAAATTTATATCTTAGCCTGTAGGTATTTATCCTAGGCATCTTTACCAGAAATATCAAAATTTATATCTTAGCCTGTAGGTATTTATCCTAGGCATCTGTACAAAAATATCACAATTCATATATATATCAGTAAGTGCTCGGGTTATAAGTAGTGGCTTTGTATTTTATTCGAATCTTGGGCCTGCCTATATGTGCTTTTTCAGTGCCTATTTTATCCAGTGTGCGTGCTATTTTTCAGGTCAACTCCCCCGCTAGTGTCAGAAACCTGAAAAAAAATAAAAAATAAAAGTATCGTAGTGAACTGCCCATCCTAAGGAGAACAAAACACGAAGAGGCTCTCCCGGTTTGCTCGCCTCTGTATTGTATTCGCTGTACGCACTTAACGTGTAACCAAACAGCTCCAATACGCATCTGCAGCTGCGGACGACAGGGACCGAGGGCCTACATTCTGATCCGCTCTATCCCCGAACGGACGTTCTTCTACTTCAATATAAGATAGGAAATAAGAGATAGAAATAAGACACCAACGGGAACTTAGACCTGGTTGTTCACTTGCTTGCGTATGAATATCTATTATTTGTTTTTTTTTTTTTGCTTGATCGCCAAAAAAGAACTTATAAAGCGCTTAATATTCCAATACGACTTACAGCTCCTATTGCTGTTCCAGCATATAGGCGTTAGCTACCTACTCCCGTCGAAGTGGCGCCTTAACATTTTTTTTTTTTTTTTAATTTTGTTTTGCATATCTATATCTGTATCTGGATCCAGCCTGTACCTCTATTTGTCTTTACTCTATATTCTATTTGTCTTTACTCTATATTCTATTTTCTGTAATCTTTTCATTTCTTTTGTCTTTACTGTATGTTCTATCCTCTGTAATCTTTTCATTTCTTTTGTCTTTACTGTATACTTTATGCTCTACTCTTTACATTTTCATTTTATTTTGTATTATATACTAGAGCCCCTGTTAAATTCCTGTACCTATTATGTTACCTCTGTACTTCAAAACATGTTAACATTCTGCACTTATATATTTTTTATTAATTTACTCATCCATACTCTAATCTATACCCTGTCAATCACAACTTTCTCTAAGCTATGCTACTCTATATCGTGCTAACTGTATCGCTTCATATCCTCGTTGCGAACGCACACTTGAATTTAGAACTGGTGCCATGTAACTTGCAACTAATGTTCAAAGACCAGTACGAACCCAAGAGAACATGATAGCTTAATCTGCAAGTGGTTTAAGCAAGTGTTTGCGTTCACATGAGTAACTCAATGCGCTCAAACTAAACACTGCCCATAGCCAATCGCATTGTAAAAAATGTTCTAAGCTGCACTACCCTTTATATACGCATTAATAACAGATGCTTTAAAGTTTAGCAATAACCTATCTGTACTTTGTATCTAAAACTCTGTCCTACCAAATTCTATTTATACTACTAAATTGACGGCACAGTACAATAAGGATTCTTCTCCTATTTAACAGGGCTCTCGTTTAAATGCCTCGCGTCGCTCACCCAGATGCGCTGTCTATATTCTTTTCATACATAAGAGAATCATTTAATACATCCCCTACTTTATATAACTATACTGCGCATCATGGGCGGAGTTATCTACTTGCCATTTGTCTTCGCATGCGTGCATGTGCCAGCGGTGGTTGTAAGTCACACACATGGACACATGAGAAAGAGTATACCCATCTCAATGCCGACGCTGGTTGTATGCCCTCATCGGCATCGAGGAATAGCATTCTCCTCCCCTTCTTTTTTATCCTGCCAACAATTTCTTTGCAGCTGGTCGTCTGGCTACGAATAAATTTGCTGCCGAGTGAGTATGCATGTATGCATACAAAGCCTGAGACGGTTTGCTCAAGTTGAGGTATATGATATACGCCAACGAAACCTAATCTAGAGAAAGGAATTTATTTGTGTATGTATATTTATATTTATATTTTTCTGCGCGTATGCACATGGAAACTTCCAGAACTATATCTTTTGCTGCCGTCTGCGTATGCATGTATGCATACAAAGCCTGAGACGGTTTGTTCAAGTTGAGGTATATAAAATATACGCCAACGAAACCTATACTAGAGAAGGGAATTTACTTATGTATATTTATATTTATATTTTTCTGCGCGTATGCACATGGAAACTTCCAGAATTATATCTTTTGCTGCCGTCTCAGCGGCGCGCGTCGTCGTTGAGACGAATAAATAAATAATAATAAAACGTTGCAACACATGCGATGGCACGCGACGCGGGCTTTGTATTTGCTCGTCTTATTTGTGTTTTGGCTTGTTTCTGCCAACAGAACATCCACACAAAAAGAACCGTAGCAAAGGAACAACAGCACGTCTTACCACCCGGCACTGCACATAGCTATCACTACCCTGAGCACTTTTAAATTTTGGTTATTTTATATTTTAGCGACTCACCTGTACCAATTCTTCTTTTCGTTTTTATTCTGTATCTTCTTTTATTTACTTTGCACTTTTAAATCTCTGTACTTTTCTATATTTTTTCTATTTTATTCTTTAAAACTTATTATTATTATTTCTTTACTTATCTTTCTTCTAAATATGATTCTTCTTTGCGATTTCGCTTAAATTTTTTTTACTCACTTCTATACAACAACTAAAGGTGACGCTATCGCATTGCGCGGAGAATTCTCTCTCCTTTTCATTTGAGTTTGTTGCTGTTATGTATTTACGTGTACATAGGCACATCGCAGCTGCGTAACTGTTTCACTGGCTTGCTGCTGATTTAGTATATGCCGTGTTGCTGTGTGTTTTTTATTTTGCTCTTATTTTAGCATGGGTATGTATAAGACCCCGTCACGACGGCGGCGGCGGCGCGCTTGGCGAGGCGACAAGTTTGTTTGAGTATGTTCCTTTTCTTTTTTTTGTTTTCTGTACTTTTTCTGTACAGCACTACACGGCACCGCACCAAAAAAGGGTTTACGGACACAACACATTATTATAAGGCGTATTGTGACTGACAATAGGGAGCACTTTTACCGGTATATTTTTACTCTACTGGCGCTATCCGGTCTCGACGTGGACCAAATGTATAAAGCGGACTGTAAAACCATAGAAAGAAAAAATAAAACACGGCACTTTAGAGTCGGGAAAAGTGGCTAAAAAACCCGACTATTGTTTATATTTATTAACAGCGATTTCCTTATAACAATTCTATTCTACCCGAGGCCGGCCTGTACCGTACGAGAGTTAAGAGGCAACTAACTCAACAAAGTGAAAATGAGTGAACTTATTTCTCCAAGTTGCACTCGCATACAATGACATTAAGACAAGAATAAATATATAACTTTACTAATACAAAGGAATAAGACAATTGACTTGAATGTGTTTAGCGCGTTCGATACACATTGTCTCACTTCGAAGTCTGCATGGGACAGTTTGAAGGCAGTACATCAACCACGTGGTCCCGCAAGAAAGATCACACTTTTTAAGCAACTGTTACACATGAAGCTAGGAGAAAAGGAAAGTATGCCTGAATATGTGAATCGATTTACAGACATTGTCGAAAAACTCTCTGAAATTGAATTTGCTATTAATGATGAACTGCTTGTGATAATTTTGCTTTCTAGTCTCCCAAAATGTTTAGAGAGCTTTGTTGTTGCCATGGAGGCTCGCGATACGCTACCAGATTTGAGTTCTCTGAAAGTAAAGCTTCTGGAGGAGGGAGATCGTCGTTTAGACAAGGGAGAACTTGTAGGGAAAGATGATGTAGGTTTTGAGCAAGCTTACGCAGTACGATCTAGTAGTAAACCAAAATTTGTCCACAAAAAGAGGTTTTTCGGAAAATGTTATAACTGCGGGAAGAGGGGGCATTTTGCGTCAAAGTGTTCGGAGCCAAGGAAGTCCTATGAGCATAAGTCAGTTGCTTCTTTTTCCATGTTGTCGGCTTCTCATAACAACGTGCTTGGACCACAATACTGGTGTATCGATAGCGGTGCAACCTCACATATATGTTGCGATGAGTCGTTATTTATTACAATGCGCGAGTGCGGGGAACAAATAAAATTAGCTGGTGATAATCATATAACGGCCAGTGGCGTTGGTACCGTTGTTCTTAAAACGGAATTTTGTGAGCTAAGATTACAAAACGTTCTTTTTGTTCCTGGTCTAAAAGCTAATTTTATTTCGGTAAGCAAGGCAATAGAAAATGGCTGCCATGTTAAGTTCACCAAAGATAGTGCCATAATAAAAAAGAAAGATGAAACAATTTTGATTGCATGCTTAGAGAATGATCTTTTTGTGTTTAAGTATCGTCAATCCAAGGTTTTATATGCATGCAACTCGAATGTAAGTAATTTTAAGAAATGGCATGATAGATACGGCCACCTTAACGTCAACAGCATGCGTAATGTATATTCAAAGAAGATGGTTAATGGGTTCTCACCAGGTAATGCCCCACAAAATTTCCAATGTAAGATTTGCATGAAAGGAAAAATGTGTGCTAAGCCTTTTCCGAATGAGTCACTAACCAGGTCAAACGATATATTAGAACTCATTCATACCGATATTTGTGGGCCTATGAAAAGGGTTTCACTCGGAGGGGCGAGGTATTTCGTGACATTCATTGATGATAGATCACGCAAAATGTTTGTCTATTTTATGAAAGCAAAGAGTGAAGTTTTTGAGATTTTTCGAAAATTCAAGTCTTTGGTAGAACGCGAAACTGGAAAGGTTATAAAAACTCTGAGAAGTGACAACGCAAGTGAGTACCGTAGCCAAGATTTCACGAATTATTTGGAGTACCATGGAGTTGGTCGACAGTTCTCTGTAGTTTACACTCCGCAACAAAATGGAGTTGCAGAAAGGGCCAACAGAACAATCGTAGAGATGGCGAGATGCATGCTCATTCAATCTGGGCTTGATGAATATATGTGGGCTGAGGCTGTGAACACGGCGGTGTACCTAAGAAATCGATGCCCAACGAAAATTCTAGAAGACGTCACTCCAGAAGAAGTGTGGACTCGTCGGAAGCCGAATGTTAGCCACCTGAGAACCTTTGGCTGTACTGCCATAGCCCTAAATAAAGCTAAATCTTTTTCAAAATTTCAGCCCAAAGGTGAAGAATATCTGATGGTTGGTTACTCTGGAACTTCGAAGGCATATCGATTGTACGATAGAATAAGAAGAAAGGTTATTGAGCGAAGAGATGTTTCGTTTATTGAAACCGAACACACTAATGGTAATTTTGATGATTCTGGGGGCTTTTTGCTGGAAGTAGACAATGAAGATATTGAATGTAACAAACTGCAAAGTGAAATTGATGCTCAAGCAGTCATTGATGAACAGATGCAGACGAATGAAGAACAAAAAATCGTATTACAAGCCAAAGAGAAAGAAGAAGATGAAAATAGAGAAGTTCAATGCCAACAAGAAACCTCCAGTTCCATAAAAGCCAATCGATATCCAAAGCGAAAACGGTCGATTACCAGCAGTGACGAAGATGATAACAAAACGCCGACGACGACGACGCCGACGACGGTTGTTAGAGGTAGGCCGAAGATTATCAGAACCGGTAAGCGCGGAAGACCAAGAAAGCAATTCAATGTTTTAAATAGTATTGAAACAACAAATAACATTATCATTCCACAAACCATGTCCGAAGCTTTAGCACTTCCCGAGTCTTTGATGTGGAAACAAGCAGTAGATGAGGAATATAAGAATCTCATATCCAACAATACATGGGATTTAGTTGAGCTTCCTGAAGGTCAAAAACCTATAGGCTGTCGATGGGTTTTTACGGTGAAGAATGATGAACATGGTACACTTCAAAGATTTAAGGCGCGGCTGGTAGCTAAAGGTTTCAGTCAGATTTTTGGAATCAATTATAAAGAAACTTTTTCACCAGTGATAAGATATTCCACAATTCGAATCATCCTTGCCTTAGCTGTTGAAAAGAAGCTTTTTCTCCACCAAATGGACGTGTCATCTGCGTATTTGAATGGAGAACTTCAAGAAGACGTTTATATGGAACAACCGGAGTATTTTGGTAAACCGAAGAATCCCGAGAAGGTTTTGAAACTGAGAAAGGCTTTATATGGTTTAAAGCAATCAGGGAGAGCATGGAATGAAAAGCTCGATTCCATATTAAAGAAAATTGGATATCACAAATGTACAAGCGAATGTTGCGTTTACGTGACACATAATGATGATGATCTAAGAATCATTGCAGTTTATGTTGATGATTTTATTCTTGCTGCGAGGTGCGAAGAATCGATTCAACAGATGAAAACACAACTTAAAAAGGAGTTTAAGGTCGTCGATAATGGTCCATTACATCATTTTCTGGGCTTTGAAATAAGTCGTGAAGGAGACACTGGACCGATCTCAATTTGTCAAAATCAGCTTATTTTGAATCTTTTACGGGAAACTGGAATGACAGAATGCAGACAAAACCAAACTCCGTTAGAGCCTGGGCAGCAGTTTGGATGTCAAGATGAAAACTGTAAGCGAGCTAATAGAGAACAATACCAGTCCATTATCGGGTCATTAACTTACTTGTCGATTTCAACACGGCCGGATATCATTCATTCGGTTAGCAAATTGTCACGTTTTAATTCGGATCCACACGAGGAACACTTTACAGCAGTCAAACATTTATTAAGGTACCTAAACTGCACTAACTACAAATTGTATTATTATCCTACAGGGAAACAGCTCGAAGGGTTTGTTGATGCTGATTGGGGTGCAGACGTTGTTGACCGAAAGTCGTACACTGGCTTTGTGTTTATGCTTGCTGGAGCTGCCATATCTTGGGAGTCCAAGAAGCAACAAACTGTGGCACTAAGCAGTACCGAGGCGGAGTACATGGCCTTATCCGCATCGGCTAAAGAAGCTGTTTATCTAAAGAGATTGGTATGTGAGCTTGGAGGCGTCGAGTTTGCTACATCGAATATTGTTTTGAACGGTGATAACCTCAGTGCTCAACAGCTTGTCAAGAACCCTGTTCACCATCCTCGGAGCAAGCACATCGATATTAAATATCACCATATAAGAGAAGTGTACAGCAACGGTGCCATCAACCTGAACTACGTTCCAACAAATGACATGATAGCAGATGTCTTAACAAAAAATCTACAAAAAGTGAAACATCATAGATTTTGTAAACTTTTAGGACTTATTTAGTTTAAGAATTCGTATGTACCTATGTATTTCTTTTTATTATAGAAGCATATGTCAAAATGAAGTTAAAATTAATTTTGTAATTCGCGTTGAGGGAGAGTGTTGAAGATAATTGTGAATTAACCTATGTATATCTCTTTATGTCAACGCTCATTCTAATGCTAACTTAACTCAATGTCATTTATTAGGCCAGTCAATGAATTCTCTTTCTTACTACATATTTTTATACCTTTTGTTAATCACTTGCTAATAAACTCTCGAACAGAACACTTGACTTTTTATTTAACGGCTCAACAATAACCTACTTAAAAAAGTGGTGAATTTACAAAATTACAACAAATTTTTGTTCTTTCTAGCGCCTTTTTTTTAACTACAAAAGTTGTTTTTTTTTTAAACTAAACATTAAGAAATTAAGCTTTTTGCATCATTCTTTTTAATTTTTTGGTCATAAAAACTTGAAAAATATTTAACTTATGTCGTTTTCTAATATTGCTCTTGAAATGTTTGTGTAAAAATCTCAGATTTTTACTGGAAAATAGTAGATGAAATCTAGTTTTGTAATTGTTTACTAAATCTCTTCCAATAAAATAAACTTTTTTTAAATAAAACAATAACAAATGTTCAGACAAATGTCAAAGAGAGAAGAAGAGTGTTTGAAGTGCGTGTTCTTGAGCTGTGTGTGAGTTTTGATAAAAATCGAGATTCAGATTTTTGAATCCCGAATCCATTTTTTTGAATCTCAAGTCACAAATAGATCATGAAAACTGAGATTTTTCCACTTTTCCTCACTTCGCCATCTATTTTAGCTGTCAGATTCACATATCTATCTATACTATTATATAAAAGCGAAACCATTTAAAAGTTTGTAACGCATGATCTCAGAAAGTAGTCAACCGATTTATTTGAAATATATTTTATTATTTTCTATATTGTTATGAGAGTATTTATGGCTTTAATTTTTTTTCATTAATTATTTGTCAAATTTAAATATTATTAATTTTACATTTTTTGTTAATTTTTTTTTCATTAGTTGACTTATACAACCACTCATATCTTAAAACCTATACAATAATCGACAAAGATTAGCATTGCTTCATGAAGTCAATATTGTTGCGCAAATTTTAAGCCTAAAATCAATTCTGAGTTAAACATACAACCTGAGAAATAAATAAAAACAAATTATAAAATTATAAACTTTTTGAATTTATTTTATCCAGGAAATTAGATTCCATCACAATCGCGCGGTCGCTGCTTTGTTTCATTTCATTATCATTCCAACATTTTTAATTTTCTTTTCTTCCTATGCTCTTTCTCTCTCAATATGTGTTCCATTTAATAGTTACGTTTTTTCTCTTACCTAGCTACCTACATATTCAATTTTTCTGTATTGTATTTGTATGGTTCATCAACTAACCTACTCACACACATTATTTTTTTGTTTCTCTAATTCTATCGTCACATCGCTGAGCAGTGTGGCTGTGGGCTCTTTTTTTAAGTTACTATGGACATTTAATTAACTCCATTGCCGTGCACATGAAATGCCGATTTATCTAAAGAAAAATTAGATCTTTTTAACTTCCCATAGGAAGTTATTGTTATAGGTCCGATTTGTCAAATTGAAAATTTTGACATTTCTCGACGTTTCAAGGTCCCTAGAGTCGAAATAAAAGATTTTTAGAAAGATGTCTGTGCGTGCGTGTGTACGTACGTCCGTACGTCTGTACGTTCGCGACGTTTTTTTCGTCGTCCATAGCTCAAGAAAGAGAAGGGATATCGACTTCAAATAAATTTTGTTATACAGATAATAAGGCAGAAAGATGCAGAAAGGGCTCTCAAGAAAATTGCGTGGGTGGTTTTTTTACCATAGCATTTTAAAAAAAAAGGTGAACATTTTGGTTAACCCTAAATATCTCATGAACCAGTGACGCTAGAGACTTGAATTAAATTTTATAGTATACATTGTAACGTGATACAAAACAAGTACATTTTAGGGAAAAAATCCAATTAACTGTTTTTTTTTATAAATCAAAAAAACTGAAAAAAAATGTGTCACCTCTAAAATTTTACGACTAAAATATGATCTTATTTCCAAAACAATTTTGTGCATCGAAGAATGATATTTTTTGTCATCTGATAAAATTTTGAGAAACCCTAAAAAAAAATTGACTTTCGACACAAATATCTTTTCATAGCTTTGAGATATTGGCTTTAAACTACTTTTATCTTTCAAAAAATATTGTTGTTAACATTCAGTAAAATTTTAAAAAAAATCGAATAGACAGTTTTTTTACAAAAAATTAAAAACCTAAAAAAAAAATTAACAAAAGTTGGTAAAAATTGATTTTCGACTCAAATATCTTTTCAAAAATTTAAGATAATGGTTTCAAACTAATTTTTACTTATAAAAAATATTGTTGTTAACGTTAGGACATATTTTGAGAAAAATTTAATAGACAGTTTTTTTTTACAAAAAATTAAAAACCTAAAAAAAAACAACAATTCTAAAACTTGGTAAAAATTTACTTTCGACTCAAATAGCTTTTCAAAAATTAAAAATATTGGCTTCAAACTTATTTTATTTCACAGAAAATATTATTTTGGTAAAAATTTGGTAAAAATTGATACATATACACAAACTTTTAAGCAAGACAAATCGACAGACGGGATGGGAAGTTATCAGTGTGGGTCGCATCCCAGCCTCTTTTTTATTTTTTTGGTTCGAGGAAGTGAATAGATTATAATTCTTCCAATTTAAAAATAAAAAAAGTTCTATTATAATAGCTTGAATTACCAATTTTGTATCACTTCCTCGAACAATAAAACTGAAATTAAGTTAAAATTTTCTTTACAAATAACTCAAAGAAGGTACTTACAATGACGTCGATAAAAAGAGCACACAAATGTGGGAAGGTTAAGTCAGTTGCACTGCACTGAACATGAGCAGATGAATAAAAAAATGTGTCTATGGATATTTACACACGCATACCTATAGATGTATGAGAACATTAAAAACACAAATTTGTTTTTTTTTTTACCGCAAATCTATACTATTATATAAAAGCGAAACCATATATACATATAAACTAAAATTAATATTATTGTAGAAAATATGCTCAGTCCCATTGAGAAATTTTTTCATATGCTAATACTAATATTCAAAAAATGTTCGTGGTTACAATTTGCGAAGCAACGCGAGCACGGGTCGGCTAGTTTGGTATGACTACAACGAAAATTTTTAAACTCATTTTGTGACAATTTTTTCACCCCAAAATTAAAAGTAATGATGCAGAAAGCTTATTTTTTGATGTCAAAAACAGTTTTGTTTTTTCAAATTCAAATGGCGCTACAAAGAAAAAAATGTACTTTTGTAAATTTCCCAAATTTTGCAAAAAGTGGCCGTTTTAGTTATACCCTAAATCTCGCAAATAGAAAGCGACATTACAGAAGAAGAATATTAAACACCATAGAGCAACTATGTATGTGTGACTCGTTCCTTGATTTGTGCATTCCAATATTAATTCAAAATAAACTTAAAAAAAAGAACGCACTTAAAGTGCATTGCACTGCAGATACGAATAGCTGTGTCAAAAAAAACACCCCTAATGAGTTCAAGAAAAAGAGGAAAGTGGTATTCGAAAAAAGAATTGCTTTGCTTTGAAATGGTTTAAAGGAGTTAGTTCTTTTCGACCAAAACCATCTCGCCAAAATTAAAAATGTCATAAAGCCCAAAACAATTTGTCTACGATTTGGGCAATATAACCAAACCATTGGGCGATACAACTTGTTAGGGTTTTATGACGTTCCTAATATAAAGACGAATTCGGTCTTATTGCACAATAGAAAAACACCAACATTTTTTGAAAGAAAATACCACAAAGCCCAAAAGAAATGTCATATTGGCCAAATAAATTTTAAAATACCATAAACGCTCAAATTACTTATTGACATATGGCCCAAAAGATGTCAAGTGTTACAATATTTGGGCATTCTTACAAAATTTGTTGTTTATTTTGTGCACTACGATGTTTTGAGTTTTAAATCGCCCAAAAGTGAATATTAAACGAAAAAAGGTCACATCGCCCAACAACTTGGAACGTCAAAAAAGCGTATCAAAATATGTTTAGCTTTATTTCACTTTCCGAGAGTTTTTTAAAATGAAATAAAACAAAATAGTTTGCTTGCTCACAGGGGTAGCACCTAGAACTATGTCATTTTGAAACAGTGAAATATGAAACCCCCCTGCTTGGACTCAATATAGAATTTGGTGTGGGTGCGGGGTTGTGTGTATGCAACATTTCCTTAATCCAGATTCTTTTAATGTAAATAATCTTTGCATACACTCAAATTCGCACCTACTACTACTATAAGCGTCTTTAAGCTCAACCACAAAAAATGTTTCCTAAATGCAACATTTTTGTCGTTATGACTTTTATAAAGTTGGAAGTTACGACATTGAAAGTTGGCGTGGGTAATATGACATTTTATTTGGACTTTGTAACGTTTCCTTAGTGATATTATTTTTACGACGTTTCTCTTTTTGGGCTTTATGTCTTTTTATGATTAGGGTTATAGGTCGTTTAGTGATAAAACATTAGAAACGATAGAAATCAGAATCATCGTATTACACAAAATAAATGTCCCTTATGTCATAAAACCCAAAATTTAAAATTTAAAATTCTTTTGAGCAAAATGACAACCAACAATTTGTCGTTTTTTATTTAAAACTTATTTGGGCATTAAGACATTGGCTTTGGTTTGGGAGGCAAATATTTATTTTTTTCAAAATGAATTGATATATGTAATTGGAAAATCAAAGCGTGATGTCAGTGACGCAAAGCGAAGAAAATGCGTTTAGTGGTCAATGAGGGCAAAACCAAGTGTATGCGCTGTCATCAAGAAAGGACATTAAACGAGGACGTCTTGGACAAAACGTCACAATGGACTTTGTCTTAAGAAGTGCAGTCCTCTACGGACTGTACAGCGACACTGATCTAGTCAGAAGAATAAAATTCCAACGACTATGATTGATGGGTCATGTAGAGCATAAATACCAACGCTCCAGCCCTGAAGGTATTTGAATCTAATCCCGAGGGACGGCGGCGCAGCAGAGGAAGACCGCGATTAAGGTGGCGCACGCAGGTGGGAAAGGAGATCAACCAACTTGGTGTGGAAAACTTGAGACAGCTAGCTAATGTCCGTCCTGTATTTAAACCCACCTTTTGTAAGTAAGTAAGGAGCAAGTTAGAATGCTGCAATGTTAATGAGTCACAGAGTATTAAGCTAGGTATGTAAGTTGTCAGATCTTTGAAATACATGTTTGCATTGTCTTACAAATGTGTAGTGTGACAAATAATTGTCAGAAATTGTATCTCACTTGACTTTGAGAAGATAAATTTGATTGTGAACACACGATATTTAAATCTTTGTTTAACGTTTCCGACAATTTAGACATTGTCAGATTTACTGTTTTTGGGCGGCATAATAAAATGTATCGTTTGTTTTTTGGCATATAATTTATTACATATTTATTTTATTAAATAAGACTGCAATCTTTCTAAATTAACACAGAGTGATGTCATTAAACAACATTTTTTGTAAAAATACTTCGAGTAACATTTCGATCAAATTTTAGACAATTTATGTTAACTATGAGATCCATCATCGTCTTGAAAACCAACACAATTATTGCCACTTTTTAGATTCTATCTGTTTGTTACAAAGAGTTGGATGTTTTAGATGTAATATATTTAGTAAAATTATTTTCCTAACCAAAAATTTTAATTTCGAAAAGTTTTTTTCTAACTTAATTTCTTATTTGTAATGTCTCAAAACCACTCTATATAAACTGGTTGATTGGTTATATTAAATAAAGACAAAGTCAATTCTTTTATGGGTGATGTTTTTAAACACTTTAAACCATAAGAAAACCTTTGCAACAGCGAATATATTATATTAAATTTACTAGCTGACCCGGCAAACTTTGTTTTAGCATATATTTTTTTATAATAAGCTCACAATCAAGGAGATATGACTACCCTTATTATGCAATGACAGGGAAAGCCAGAGTGTGGTAAGGCATTCCCCATCCACGTAGTATGGCTAAAGAACTATTACAGAGATGTATTTGCCAGTACAATCGAAGTTGAATTCGAGGGTATACTGATGAGCATTCCTAGAAGAGCTATTATTACGGTTGTACTGTTTAAGGAGAGGAATACAGCTGGTTATTTCTCTAGAGCATAAACTTTTAAAATGACTGCAAGAAAGGGCAAGACAAGTAACTTTAATACGATGTAGAGGAACAAACGATGAAATTGTCGACAATCAATCTAAATGCCCTACGAAAAAAACTGAACAAAAAAATATTTGTCACCTCGAAAATTTTACGAACAAATTTTGAGAAAAATCAAATCGACAGTTTTTTTAAAAAATATTGAAAACGTAAAAAAAATGAACAAAAATTGGTAAAAATTGATTTTCGACTCAAATGTCTTTTCAAAAATTAAAAATATTGACTTTAAACTTATTTTATCTCACAGAAAATATTGTTTTCGACATTAAGTAATTTTTTTTATAAAAATCCAACTGTCAGTTTATTCATACAAAATTAAAATCTACAAAAAATACTCGTAGTACCCAAAATTGGTAAAAATTGATGCTCGGTTCTCGATATCTCGTGAACAATAGAAGGTATTGACTTCAAATTTATTACATTCATCCAATTTGTATTTTTTTATATAAGAAATAAAAACTTTTAAGAATTGGTACTAAAATTGGTAAAAATTGGTTTTTGAATAAAAATCTGGTTAACAAAAATAGATTTTGAAACAAACCATTTCATTATATGCAAAATATTTTTGGTAATTTTTAAATTTCTAAGTATAATTCAACTCACATTTTTTTTTAACAAAACACTAAAACCTACAAACTTTTAAGGAAGACAAATCGACAGACGGAATGAGAATTTATCAACAGCCCCTTCGAGAGGGGGGGGGGGGGAAGGGGGGAAACCCCCCGGGCCCGGGATTTTCTAGGGGCCCGTAAAATTGAAAGCAATGAGAGTATACTCTATATTTATCATTAACATACCTATTTCAACTTATTTTTAGAGGCCCGAAAATTTAAAATCATTCATGCTTTCGCAATCGGGCCCCTGTTTGCATGTTATCTGCCTATCTATCAGTCACAAGCTTGCCAATCTGGGCCCCCGATTATTATTGGCGTACATTTTTGTTAATATTTAATGGAAAATTGGGCAACTCTGAACTATTGAAAGAAAGTTATAATAAATTGTTTCGCTTTTCTTATTTAATTTAACGTAAATTTCAAATTTATTTTATTTTGAACATTTTTAAAGTCAAAATAAGGGGCCCGGCAACTTAAAACAAAACACAAATATTTATTTCGGTTTCTGTTTTTATAAAGTTTCTTTTCTCCTATTTTTGTTTCTGCTGTAAACGAAATTTTTGATTCGGTTTCGGGGGACCAGAAAATCCCACCAGGGGACTAGGAATACGAGGCGATGGTAATCTTATTGGAGATCCAAAATGGTATTTTTTTGGGCATTTTGGAATTAATTAGACATTATGACCCCTTACTTCAGGAGCACTTAAAAAAAGTAAGAATTTCACAACAAGAACACAAACGTTTGCAAGTCCACTACCTTTCCGTTGAGATTCAAAATGAGTTAATTAAAATTTGTGCCCAAGATGTGAATTCAGCTATTTTGAAGGAGAGAGAAAACGCCAAATACTTCGCTATAATTGTCGATGCAACACCCAATTCTAGTCATGTGGAACAAAACACATTTATTTTGCGATATCTGGCTTGGAAGAAAATGTGTTCACCATTTAGGAAAGATTTTTGGAATTTGTCGATTCCAAAAAAAAAAAAAATAGCACCGCAATAGCTTATTTGGTCTGCGAAACATTAGATAAGAACGAAATCCCTTTAGAAGACTGTGCACAAGGCTATGAAAATGGAAGCAATATAAAAGAACAGTATAATGGTGCACAAAGGCATAATATTAAACAAAAATCCAAATGCCGTGTATTCACCATGTGCAGCTCACAGCCTTAACTTGTGTGGAGTCGATTCAGCGAAATGTTGTACTGCCGCAATAACATTTTTTGGAGTTGTTCAAAAGTGTTTCAAATTGTTTAGCAGCAGTGCCCAAAGTTGGGAAATTCTTAATGTGAAAATGTGAAAAATGTGCCCGGATCCCTTCACAAACTTTCCGATACAAGATGGTCAGCTAGAATTGAGGCAGCGAAACCATCTGAAAAACCTTGGAACATCATTAGAAGCCTTAAGTGATATTAATTTTACTGAAACTGAAACTCGAAGAGATGTAAATGGCGTTTAAAATATATGCACAAATTTGAATGCGTCCTGATGTCTTCGATTTGGTGCAAGGTTCTTAGCGCTATAAATGAAAGAAGTATCATTCTTCAAGCCAGAAACATGACTATTGACGTTGAAATTCGAAATCTTGACACCTTGATCTCCGATTTGAACTTAATTCGAAACGAATGGGATCAAATGTATCTGAATGCAAAGCAGTTGCTACTGGATTGGGGGATTTTTCAGAGTCATTCCCATCAAACCGAAAAAGACATTTAAAGAGACATTTTGGAGAAAATCGAGGAGCTAGAGAACAAATTGAAACAGACGAAGAAATACATTTCAAGAAAAACGCCTTTTACGTCATAGTTGATTCAATTATATCTGGAATTTCTCGTCGGTCCGATACGATGAAGAATTTGAATGCTACATTTTCATTTTTATGGCAGTTTTCAACAATGGACGAAATTGAGATTAAAAACTCTGCTACAAGGTTCATCCAAAAGTAAAACTCGCATGTGTCTCAAGAGTTGAAAGAAGAAATAATCCATCTGAAACACATTTATGAAGCCAATTTTGAAGCAGAACTTCCGCCATTGAGTTTGCTCAATACTATTTATTCCCAGAACTTGAAGACGATGTTCCCCAACATTTGTCTCTCCGTGTGTTTTCCACCATACCTGTAACCGTAGCTAGTGCCGAACATTCATTTAGCGTCCTTGCCAGAACAAAGAATTTTCATCGTTCGTGCTCATCACATGATCGTGTTTCTGGACTTGCTACACTTTGCATCGAAGCACCTTTGGCAATGAAATTGAATTTTTATGTAATTATAAGTTGTTTTGCTGCTCAGAAAGCTAGGAGAGCTCGTTTGCAAAAAAAAATATTTCATTGAATGCAACTAACTCTAATGAAAATTTTAAAATACAAATTTCAAATACTTTTACTTCGCTCTATTTTATTTTTATAGTAGGTAATAGATCTTCATGCTAATTCTATCTATCCATCTTCCATTTCAACTAAACTAAAGATAACTAATGATGAATCACGGGACTATACCAGTGAGATTGATTTAATAATTAAAATTTTTTTTTTCGGTTCACTTTGCAAATGAAAAATTATTATTTCCGTTAATTGCAACCAATTTCATGCTATTCGTAATTGAAACTAGAACGTAACATATGAGTAGGCATGAACTTTGAAAAAAATGGTAAATAAGGGGGGGCCCGAAATTTTTCCGTCCCGGGCCCGGAATTCCTCTCCACGGCCCTGTTTATCAATATGGGTCGCATCCCAGCCTCTTTTTTTAGGTTTTTATTTTTATCAAAAAACTGTAGTTTATATTTTGTTTTAGTTTTATCAAATATTAGCATCAATTTTTCATAGTAGTTTTGTTTTGGGTTTGTATTTTTTTGCTTAAAATTTATTTTTTTGTAGTTTTTTTTAATTTAGAGAAATACAGTAAGTTCATTTTTTTTCTTCAAGTCGCAAGTGTGAGGTATTTTTTGTCAACCACTACTTTTATTTTTATTAACTGCTATAGTAAAAACACCACCAACTCAATTTTTTTGAAAGTCTTTTCAACATTTTATGATGTTATTATCCTGTAAAACCAAATTCATTTGAAGTCGATATCTTTATTGGTGCTTGAGATATCGAGGATGAAAAATGTATTTCAAAAATACGAACTTGCAATCGTACGCGCATGTGCACACACAGATTAATCTCTAAAAACCTTTGATTTAGATTCTAAGATCCTTGAAAGGTAGATTAATGTAAAATTTTTCAATCCGTTAAATCAGACCGATTAAATACCTTGCAATAAATGAAATGAAACCAAAAAAATTGATTGTCAATTTCTTTATTGAAAAAAAAAAAATAAAGCTTACGCGAAATGTACATGCTTTGAATACCACTGGTCTTTACCATGGTTTAAGGATACACCATGACTGACAAAGTATGATATATAAGCTTCAGCATTATCTTATGTAACGATTAACTACATTATAACCATCTGATAAAATTTTCAAAAAACTCACATTTTCATTCTGTCTCACAAAAAATAGCTATTTAAATTTGAAAAGATATCTTGAGAACAGACGTTCACAATATTGTTGCTAGTATTTTTTTAAAAAATTTTTGTTGACAATTTGTTTAAAGAACAATTAAGACGGTTTTTTAAGTAAATTTAAAAAAACTTACATTTAACATAAGTTCCATAAATATAACTCCTTCTAGACAACAAGTGGGTCTGATCCAATACCTAACATTTTCCATAAATAAAACAATAACTTCCCCCAAAACATAAACAAAATTTAATAATACTTCAACAAGCTTACATCGTGCTGCATGTTCTGTACATTCATAAAATACATAAATACAAAAACCTTCTCTGCATCATCTTTATCATCATCATCATCATCATCATCATCATCGAAAACTTTTAACCTCTCCTTCTCAGAGATAATTTCAATTTTTCTTCACCTTTTTCCCTTGCCCCTTATGATGACCCTTAACTCCTTAGATCATATTTTTGAACTTAAATTCTTAAAGTACACACACAAAATACAATTTAATTACTGTATCCTGGACGAAAGGCAAAGGACTCAGTGTATGTTTTCATGTGACTCCCTCTCCTTAAAGAAAAAATTTAACCACATGCATTCTCAATTTCTCTATACCCGGTAAGGCCAAACAAAGAATTCTACTCGGCTGGCTATCCCTTGGCCATAATGTATCTGCAGAATGTATTACAGACACATCTCATCCGTTTTCATTACTAAATATCCTTTTCCGGCTATTTGCCATTTCAAAACTAATTTGTTCAAGAAGAAATAAGCGTAAGTTCGTGCTCTTGACCGACCGAAAGACCGACCGATGGCGGCCATCAGTGTTCAGAGATCCCAATAAGACTTTCAAGCTATTTCAAAAACCCCAAAGACGATAGACGATAGAGCCACCTTGAATCCTGGCTGGCTGGTAGGTATGTCCTTCGCCTTGGCCTTTACAATCGGATAGCATGTTTCGTCCTTTCAAAACTTTTCAATAGATATCGAAACCATGTTTTAAAGGAGAAACTTTTCACAGCCCCCAACCTTACACCACCCACCCACATCAGCTCCCTCTCTTACTCTAGTTCTCCAATAATTTAAGATTCACATTTCAAGTTTCGTTAATCCGTAAAACCTTAAGGTATCGGAACTCAACGAGAAAGAACTGCTCTCTCCCTTCAATAAGTTCAATATGGAAGGTATGCAGAAATCTTTTACAATATTACTTATCCTCGACTGATGGGTTGGGGTTACTATGTAGGGTGGCTAGTGTTGGCTGGATGCGTGGGCCTGGTCAGGTCATGGGCAGGGCAGTTTGTGTTGTGTTGAAAATGGCCTTTTGTAAATATTCTTGGGAATTTTGAAATTAAATTTCATTTACAAATTGCGTTGGGGTGTTTTAAAAGAAAATGTCGTCTCCCAAAACCCAACCCCCTCCTCATTCAACTATTGCAATTCTTTTGAAAAATTTCAACATCCGAAGGGAGGATGAAGAAAACATCGAACATTTCCCAAAGTGCCAGAAAATTGTTTAGAACGATGAGTGTTTTTGAGTTATAAGTTTAAATCTGTCGAAATTTTCTCATTACCAGTTTGCCAAACCCCTGCACAGCACAACACCACACCGCACCACACCACAACGAACAGTTGCGTTGCAGCCGATACTGATGCTGATGATGTCGAAATCACCAAGTTCTCTATTTAAAACGTCCGTCCGTCTGAGTTTTTAAGTGGAAATGTTTCTCGCAACAAAAATTTAAAAAAAAAAAAAAAATAACAGAACAAAAAGTGAAGCACACGAAAATGAAGAAAATAAATGTTATTTTGCGAAACATTTGCGGGCAAACTTTTCAAAGTTTAAATTGTGTTGTTGAGATAATTGAGAACATTCAACATGGAATAGTTTTTTTTTTCATTTTTTTCAACTTTTCCGGAAGGACGAGGAAAAGGCTTGGGAATCCGATGACTTTGCCAATTAAAAGTCTAATTCCCCAGATACGCAAAACAAAATTAGTTTGTTCAGAGATGGAGAATTTATGTAAAAAAAAACAAAACAAAGATAAGCGTTAAATTAGATTCTTTTTTCGTTTGGCCCTTTTTGCTCCCAAAAAAGTATTAAAAGCTTTAAAAAATATAAAGTCAAGGTAATGATGAGTATCTTAATTTTTGATCTGGGTTTGACAGTGATACCAAAATTCCTTTATGCAATTAAGAAAATTGGGATCTGTGGTCGAAACAAAAAACTGGTATTATTTAAATTTTAGACGACGGAAAAACTTCGAGCTTCGAAAACTATTTAAAAAGTAGAGAGGTTTAGTTCTTATTTTTGACCATCGTTTTAAATTGTTTTTCCTTCATTTTGTAGCATGATTTGCAAGGATTAACATCTTCTATTAGGAATGTTTAAAAAAAAAAAAGGTCCTGACCTATCCCTAAGGTGCAGTTTTTCACTGAAAGTCTGAATACGAAATAAAGGATGATATAAAGTACACGCCCGAATAAACCAAAGTTTATCATCATTAAAAATAAAGTCATACTGTGGCATTAGAGTCTTTAAGGCATTATTATCCGGCTCTATTTCAAAAAACAATATTTAACAGTTGTAATTTTCCCTGAGGTAATTCGTATGAAATTAGAATTTTCTGAAAAAGTTCATACATAGAATTTATTTTTCCCAAGAACATGATAGCGAACAAATCCTTGATTTTAGAAATCATGACTTTAAATAGAATTATAATTATATTTTGATTGATAATAAAGACGATACTGAGAAAGCTTAAAAGTTGCCAACAAAAGAGCCATTTTCTATAAATCTTATTATTTATTTCCTAGAAAATTGGAATATGATGAAAAGAAATAGATAAGCTGAGCTGTTTGTTCTCAAAAGAGCTTGAGATTTAATATTAATTCATGATTTCATGAAATTGAGTGTCAGAACATTATGATCATACAATTAAGTATGGTTTCAACTTTTCGAAAATAAATACATATTTTAATGGTACTTCAATCTAATTGTAAAGTTCTCGAGACTATTTGCAATCGTGTAAAAGGTAAAATTCACTTTGTGCACTCAAAATTCTTCAGAATTAGTCCAAATTCAAGCTTACCGGGATCTTGGAAAAACCGTCCGTATTATAGCCAACACAATTAGAAGAAGTTCAAATGTTGTATACAACTACCTCAAGGATCCAGGAAGGTATGGAAAAAACTACAAAGGAAGAGTCAAGAAAGCCACATCATTTCATGAAATGGGGGCGATAGTGAGAGCTGCTTAAATTTCAAGGCTTTCCGTCAGTAAAATGAGGTCATAAGCTAGATCGACTGTTACTCAGGTGATATAGAAGGTAAACTATATACGCCACCAAAAAAAGAAGAAATAACGACCATAGAATGCTTCACGCAAGAGCTTACTCCTTAATTTTGCAACAAATTACCGTAGGTGGAATCGAGAATGGCATACCGTCGTCATTTCCGATGAAAACAAATTAATTTCGACGGATCTGATAAATATAGCTGCTCTTTTCATGAAGAAACGAAGAAATCTATCTTAAAAAACGGCACAACAAAGGAAGCGGTGTAATGGTATTGGGAGCAATCATCTATTACGGGATAGTGGAGCTGTGTACGTACTTTCGTACGTCCGTACGTCAGTAGGTTCGCGACGTTTTTTTTTCGTCCTCCATAGCTCAAGAACCAGAAAAGATATCGACTTCAAATAAATTTTCTTATACAGATAATACGCAGAAAGGTGCAGAAAGGGCTCTCAAGAAAATTGAGTGGGTGGTTTTTTTTACCATAGTGGTTTACAAAAAAGGTGAAAATATTGGTTCAAAGTAAATATCTCATGAACCAATGACGCTTGAGACTTGAATTAAATTTAATATTATCTATTGTATTGTGATACAAAACAATAACATTTTTGGAAAAAAAATCCAATTAACGGTTTTTTTATAAATAAAAAAAAAACTGAAAAAAAAATTTCACCTCGAAAATTGTACGGCTAAAATATGATTTCATCTCCAAAACAATTTTGTGCAACGAAGAATAATGTTTTTGACATCTGATAAAATTTTGAGAAAAATCTAAAATCCTAAAAAAACATTACTCAAAGTTAGTAAAAATTGAATTTCGACTCAAATATCTTTTCAAAAACTTGAGATTAAGGCTTCAAACTTATTTTGTCTTCTAAGAAATATTGCTTCTAACATTCTGAGAAATGTTGAGAAAAATCGAATCGACATTTCTTTACAAAAAATAAAAACCTAAAAAAAAATTAATAAAAGTTGGTAAAAATTGATTTTCGACTCAAATATCTTTTCAAAAATTTGAGACAATGGCTGCAAACTAATTTTATCTTATAAGAAATATTGTTTTCAACATTCTATCAAATTTTGAGAAAAATCGAATTGAAAAATAAAAACCTAAAAAAAAAACAATAATAAAACTTAGTAAAAATTTACTTTCGACTCAAATAGCTTTTCAAAAATTACAAATATTGGCTTGAAATTTATTTTATTTCACAGAAAATATTGTTTTCGATATTCAGTAAATTTTTTATAAAAATCCAACAGTCCGTTTTTTCATAAAAAAAAAATCTACAAAAAATAGTACGCAAATTTGGTAAAAATTGATACATATAGACAAACTTTTAAGCAAGACAAATTAACAGACGGGATGGGAAGTTATCAGTGTGGGTCGCATCCCAGCCTCTTTTTTGTATGGTTTTTGTAAATTTTTTAAAAGGTTTTTTTGAAAGAAAACGTTTGTGTACTCTGTTAATGAGCATAACATAGAAATTATCCTTAAAAAATTAAATTAAAATGTTTTGTAGTTTACCCTATGTTTGTTGACACTACACCATCAAGAGAAAATTATTTCTTATTTGCACAAGATTTCATTAAAATACACAAAAGTTATTAATTATTTTTGACTCAGCATAAAAAAAATTAAAAAAATTTATCACAGTAAGATAAGAAATCAACTTAAGAACTCATTTTATTATAAGTTTCGAACGAAGCACATATGAATTAGGAACTGAATGCATTTATGGAGAATGATTTATTTTTCTTTGAGTCATCACACTATACACTATAACCTTGACACTATTCTTATGAATTCGAGATCAGAATAATAATTGCAAAAATTAATTAAATCCGTTTTTTTTAGATGATTCACTTATTAACGACAAAAACTAATTCCTTCAAATTAAATACCTAATCATTTAAACGGGTTCTACTATGTCTATGCAATTTTCACAAAAGAAACAAAAATACTTGCTACTTCTTTATAAACTATTAGGTAGGTAAACATTTTATCGCGTCGACATACGCCGCTGCCGGGGCACGCACGATAGCACTAAAACTGTGAATGACTGAATTAAAGCTCTGAATCTGAAATAATGTTGGCTCAAGTAAACAATCTACTTACACCAGAGCCAGGTCTCCATCATCATCAGAGCTCATCATCAGAGCTCATCAGCGAAACGACGAAAATGAAAACATCAGACAAAATAATGTAAAGTGCGGGATGGCATTGGCACTCATTGCACCCGCACTATTTAAAGTTTAGCCCTCTCGTAGTCGACAATCGTAATCATGCAATGCAAAGACATAAAGATACATTTTTGTCAAACTACATCTACACATATACATAGGTACTTGTAGATATAAAGATACATCATGGATACCTACTATAAAAGTGTATCTATATACCCTATAGCTTATATATGATTGCCAAGCAACGAAGAGTATAGAAGTAGGTATGCGCCATTAAACAAAACTCAAGCCATGCTGGAAGCAATGAACTCGTTTATAGAGTAAGTGGCACGTTTGTTAAGTGGATGATGGCACAAAATATCACGGCACTATTTTCCACACTGCATATACTCACTTCACTATCCACTTTAATGCATCAGATGCTGCTTTTGCTACACTATAGATATATGTATATCATTCCAGCTTTCTGTTCTGACCCTATATTCACCCCCTCTCACATTGCACCGACATTATTCAGTCGAGTATTATGACTATGAGCATCACGTTAATTAATTATAAATCAAGAACAAAGTGAATTTATATTTATGACCCTCACTGTTATTAGATTCATTTTTTAACGACGATTATTATATAAACATCTGTTTCATACTTTGCTCAGTTTTTTGAGATAATTTTTTAATACATTTTTGTGTGCAGTGATTATAAATCCCATTCATGCCAAAACCTTCATCACGACACCTACCCACAGTATCATCTTCAAACAATCTGTTCTCACGACTTTTACATACCTTACCTACCTCTATAGAAATATGAACAAACAAATACCTATTTTTTCATTTGTTTAAATAATAATTAAAACCACAAACAATGCGCAACATTTTTGTATAAACGATGATGAACATAATCATTTCGTTTTAATCTTTTTGCATTTGTAGATACTTACGCGAGTTACGTTATGAGTAGGTTAAACCCCCTCTGGCAATTCTGAAAGCTACAATTTCAAAATGCGTGGATATGTTTATGTATAGTTATGGGTATAGGTTTTGTGGAATTATTATGTTTGATGAATTTAGCTTGAAGGAATTTTGTTTTATTTTGGTATTTAAAAATTAATCGAAAGTTCTGATTTTGTAACTTTTTGAAATTATTAAACAATTCAGTGAATAACTATATCTAGGTACACCTACACAAATGTGGTAAGTTACTGGTATTTTTCTAAATAAATAGTATTTTTTTATTTTAATTATTGTATTAATTGTTATTTTTATGGTTTCACGCTTCTGATTAGTTATTTTTAAGCCAAAGCCGTATTCAAAGAGGAGGTGAGATTATTGTTCTACGTAAATTTAGTCTCTTTATCCAGAGAATTGTAACCTATTTTCCGCACAGTGAGATCTTTGGTACGGGCGATTTCAATGTGCACAATTCTTCATGGCTACGCTATTTCGGCCAGACAATACCCAAATGAAAGTATTTCGAAATTTATGATAAGTTAAACTTCCTGACTCAGTTAGTTGATGAGTCAACTTGGATTTCTGTAGCTGTAGGCCAATACTCTAGACTTGTTTCTTACTTTCGAATATGCTGTCGGCGTATTATCGCTACATAGTCCAGTTAATAAAGATTTTCACCTCAAAAAAAAATCCAACAGTTTTGAAACTTGGCGCACTTACTAAGGGATGTCTGGTGATGACCCAAAAAAAAGTCAACAAGAATCCGACGTGGGCTCTAGGGGCAGTTAAGAGAAACATGGAGTTTGTTTCAGTTTTTTACGTTTATCTCGAAAACTATTTGTCGCATCAAAAAATGTTGTTGCACAAAATTAAAGCTCATTAAATTTTATAAAAAAAGCCTTGATGAATTTTTTCGTATCTTTTATAGTTTATAAAATAACTCTAGCGGCAGTGAAGAGAAACATACGGTTTTTTCGGTTTTTCGGGTTTATCTTGAAAACTGTGTTGCTTTATTTTTGAAAACTAAACCTAATGGTACAAGAAACCGTTTCCAAGATAAGCATGACAAAAATACTTGTTTTCCTTCAATGTGGATGGAGTTATTTATAACCTAATACTATTTTTTCTTTCGGAAATTTAATAAGCTTTAATTTTGTAGAAGATTATTTTTTGATACGACAAATAATTTTCAAGATAAACCCGAAAACCCCAAAAAACCGTATGTTTCTCTTCACTGCCGCTAGAGTTATTTTATAAACAATAAGAGATACGAAAAAATTCATACAGGCTTTTTTTATAAAATTTAATGGGCTTTAATTTTGTGCAACAACATTTTTTGATGCGACAAATAGTTTTCGAGATAAACGTGAAAAACTGAAACAAACTCCATGTTTCTCTTAACTGCCGCTAGAGCTCACGTCGGATTCTTGGGGACTTTTTTTTGGGTCATCACCAGACATCCCTTAGTAAGTGTGCCAAGTTTCAAAACTGTTGGATTTTTTTTTAAGGTGAAGGTAATTTTTTTCGTTGATTGACTGGACTAACAATAGGATCAGACCATTGTGTCATGTCTGCAAAATTCTCATGTCTAAAAAACCCCAGTTAAAGAAAAAACTCCTACAAGAACCTTTGGGCACTTGCACGCGGTCTCATTGAATTTATCAGGAACTTTAACTATGCTTTCTCGATAGTGACAGGGATTCTTGCGCAGATATGGTTCTTAAAATTAATTCTTTGTGGAATGAAAAAAAATTACATCGAATAGGGTAAAATAAATCAATTCCAAAAGAGAACTCATGTAAAGAGGTTATTAGGACCAGAAATGTGAGTTTTCTTTGTTATAAAGATAACCTCTCTGAGAAAAAGCGGAATAAGTTCAAATAAGCTTAAAGGACCAGAAATAATCATATTCAACGAACCAAATTTTTGCATGACCAGAAATTACGGCAAAATATAAAACAATGTCTAAAAGGTAGTAAAAATATCTGGTTATTTGCTAAAAAAAATGTACGAAACACTACGTTATCCTCGGTTATATCGCTCGTCCACAATGAAACTCCCATTTCATCATTTGATAAAGAAAATTTGCTTGCAGCATAGTTTGCTGTTAATTTACGCTAACAGAGAGTATTATGAGTCCTCAAGTTCTTGAGTTCTCTCGTAAACAATTTTGGGGGATGAGTCTTCTTCTGCACTCGTACAATTTCTAGACTACTTAAAGATTTTGACATTCATATATTATCTGGCCCGGATAGTATCCCAGCTGCTACTGTTATTCTGAAGAGGTGTTCTTCAACGTTGGCAGTTTTCCGAGTGAATAGAAAACAGCATTTGTCCACCCTGTCACTTAATAGGTAAATCCTCCTTACCTTCTTACTATAGTCTAATTGCACTTACGTCTCTTCTTTCGAAGATCATTGAAACGCTAATCAAATTTTAACTTAAGAAATATCTTGAAGAACGGAGCTTCTTTAGTGACCGACAGTATTGCTTGTGGAGCAGTAGGTCTTCTGTTGATTTCATGGTTTATCTCACCAAACAGTGGAACAAATCCTTACATCGTTTTCTAGAAAATAAGACTATTGCACTTGATATTTCATAGGCATTTGATAGAGTTTGGCATCCAGCTCTCTACATTTGGTATTGATGAATCATTATTCTTTGTGGGGTCAAAAGTATCGCTTCGGATCGTTTAATTTAAGTCAAAATGCTGGTGTACCGCATAGGCTCCGTTTTGTATCCGAAATTCTTCCATATTTTTATAAATAATCTTTTTTCTGGAACTTCTTACCCACTTAATTGATTCAATGATGACACTACCCTTGGCATAGTGGTGTTAGTGCGTTGGACTGTCATGCCAGAGGTCTTGGGTTCGACTATGCCTATGATATCTAAAGTTTTTTTTCACGGGTACTGCCTCCTGCGAGGAATTCACAAATTCTCCAAGAGTAACTCTTGTCATGAAAAGGGCTTTCTAAAATTAGCCGCTTGGATTCGGCTTTAAACTGTAGGTCGTTTCCATCCCTGACAACCGTACTCGCACACAGGAATGGTTGAGAGCTGTAAGTCACTAGACCCTAGTTCTCAACGGACTGTTACGCCACCCAATTTATTAACTTCCCATAGGAAGTTATTGTAATGGGTCCGATTTGTCGAATTTATAATTTTGACATTTCTCGACGTTTCAAGGTCCCTAGAGTCGAAATAAAAGATTTTTAGAAAGATGTCTATGCGTGCGTGTGTACGTACGTTCGCGGTGTTTTTTTCGTCGTCCATAGCTCAAGAACCAGAAGAGATATCGACTTCAAATAAATTTTGTTATACAGATAATAAAGCAGAAAAATGCAGAAAGGGCTCTCAAGAAAATTGCGTGGGTGTTTTTTTTACCATAGCAGTTTAAAAAAAAGGTGAACATTTTGGTTAACCCTAAATATCTCATGAACCAATGACGTTAGAGACTTGAATGAAATTTTATATTATATATTGTAACATGATACAAAACAAATGTATTTTTTGAAAAAAAATCCAATTAACGGTTTTTTTTATAAATCAAAAAAACTGAAATAAAAATTTGTCACTTCGAAAATTTTACGACTAAAATATGATTTCATCTCCAAAACAATTTTGTGCATTGAAGAATAATGTTTTTAACATCTCATAAGATTTTGAGAAAAATCTAATTGACGGTTTTTTTTATAAAAAATAAAATCCTAAAATAAACATGACTCAAATATCTTTTTCAAAACTTAGAGATATTGGTTTTAAACTACTTTAATCTTTCAAAAAATATTGTTGTCAACATTCAGTAAAATTTTGAAAAAAAAAAAATCGAATTGACAGCTTTCGTACAAAAAATTAAAAACCTAAAAAAATTTAACAAAAGTTGGTAAAAATTGATTTTCGACTCAAATATCTTTTCAAAAACTTGAGATTATGGCTTCTAACTAATTTTACCTTATAAGAAATATTGTTTTCAACATTCTATAAAACGTTGAGAAAAATCAAATTGACAGTTTTTTTTACAAAAAATAAAAACCTAGAAAAAAAAAATACTAAAACTTGGTAAAAATTAACTTTCGACACAAATAGCTTTTCAAAAATTACAAATATTGGCTTCAAACTTATTTTATTTCACAGAAAATATTGTTTTCGATATTCATATATCATTCGATATAAAAATCCAACAGTCCGTTTTTTCATAAAAAAATGAAATCTATAAAAAATAGTACGAAAATTTGGTGAAAATTGATACATACAGACAAACTTTTAAGCAAGACAAATCGACAGACGGGATGGGAAGTTATCAGTGTGGGTCTCATCTCAACCTCTTTTTTATTTTATGATGACACTAACCTTAGCTATTCTTATTCGTTATTAGATTCTCATCCTTGTCATTTCGATAGCTCATTAAATTCTGATCTTGATCAAGGAGAATCAAAAACTGTGTAGAGTTCAATGCTTCAAAAACTCAATACTGTCTACTGTCGCAAAGGCGTAACCCTCCCCCATTGCTACTATCCGTCGGTGATATATGAGGTGTTAGTATACTATGGGGTCATTTTGAAGGAACTGGACCGTTCCATCGCATAGAAGGCATAATGAAGGCCCTAAATTACATTAATTTACTTGAAAATGTAATGCCAGTTTATGTAGATTTATAGAATTGCCAGTACCATTGATAATAATGCAGGACAACGACCAAAAGCATACTGCAAGGTCAACGAAGTCATGGTTTTAAAATAATTCTGTGAATGTAATCGACTGGCCTTCATGCAGTCCAGATTTAAACCCAATCGAAAATCTGTGGTACGAATTAAGAAAAAAGTAAATAAGCATAAAATTAGCAATTTAAATGAATAATTATATGAAATCAGAAGGACAGCTTGGAAAAATATAACACCAAAAATGCCAGGATCTTATTGCATCAATGCCAAGGCGATGTAAGGCTGTAATCGAAATCAACATCTTGAAAACAGCCGCAATGTCACATCCTTGTTTTGTCGATATATGCATACAAAATTCTTTAGTAAAATAGCCTTCCCTCAAACAATTCGACCATAATACCCGTACTTCTAGGAATACAAATCAGTTTACCCTTAAGCCCGATTTCGGACGTAGCTATACGGTTAAGTAAAGATTCTGTTTTTAGTTGCACCACTCGGGTTTTGAATGCTTTACCAGACTTAATATTTCCTACTCATTAAAATGTGGAGACATTCAAAACTAATGTGCATCGGTATCTCCTTTCTTATCTTATCCTCCTTTTCTGATTGCTCGTACTGTCTTTAATCAGTATAAGGGTATTCATAACCCCTTGAGTGCGCGCCTAATATACAAAAATTAAAAAATCTTAAAAACCTAACTTTTACGCAGATAATCTTTTTGAACCAACTTGGCTGTCCACCATACAACGTATAACCAATGCTTGGAATAAGAATTTTATATTAATTGTATTCTTATTTTCTCATTTAACAGGACTTAAATAATTCTCATTTCTTCATTAGAATTATTTTAATATGCAACTCACAAAAACTGCAATTGTTTTAAGAAATAAAAATACTTAAGAAAATTTTGCATTTAAACCACGAAGCATATAAGAACACACCTGCTGCACATCAAACATCAATAAATTGTCATTAGAATTTTTTCATTTTAACGAAGGAATAACCATTTAAAAATATGCATAGTATGAGAGTTAAGGTTTCAAATTAAAAAATATGCGTAATTAATAGTGACTAAAAGTAAGTAAATAAAGTTTGTCAAATTTTTAATAGCCTATAGAATATATTTAAGGTCATTTAATATGTCTGTGCAATATTGTATGTGCCTTAAGTCCTGTTTTCGTTTATGGTTGGAAAGATTTATAAACAAGTGAAGATAATAGATTATTGTCCATTTCTTAACACCAAAGAACAATCTGCTTCATTAAAATGCCAACAAAATAATCGATAAAATATTTAAATTGAAATATGCAACCCAACTTTCTTGACTACAAACTTATAGCATATAAAAGCATAAAGACTTTGAATACAAATGTCTTCTTTTCACAACATCGAACTTTATCGTCAATAACAACTTTCCCTCTCTCATGGCTTTGTCTTTGTCTTCGTCTTCGATGACTCGAACAATAAAAGACTCTACGAAGATTAAGAACTTAAAAGTAAGGTACACAATACCTTTCCCATCCACCATCAAGAGTCTAAGATCACCCAAGCTGAAAACTTCAACACTTTGCATTTTCACTTTACATTTGCATTGTTGCAAATATATATAATTTTGTACGGCTGAAGATGTGATTTTGAATTCATCAATAATTTTGTTGTCGTAAAATCCTAAACCTTAAACAGTCTTGTATAACTTCAGTACCTTAATAGCTATAGACGTACTTTATAAGAACCTAAATTAGTGTGGTCGAGAGAAATTTATTACGACTTTTGTGTTGTTATGTATTGTAGAGGGTTTTGTAAATTTAGGCTCTGAGGAAAGGCTTTTCATCATAAACGCGACTCTTACTCGTTTTACCATTAAATTAACCTCAACTACACAAAATCAGCCAACTGTGCTGCATGCAGTGATGCACTGCACAGAGCACACAGCACCCCACACGCGAATAGCGCAACATAGGTTGGGTATTTTGCTTAAGCATCATTATTTTGAGGCAAGTACTTTTCTCGTATATACCTACGTATATTACTCCACCAAACTTAAAAACCCCCTTCAACCCTTTTCAAAACGATGACTATGGCTATCATGGAGCATATTGTCGTAGATGCAAACCTAAAACCTAACTAAGCCCCGCACCTTAAACAACCGCAAAACCCCGTCAAAGTTCTATATAATATTGTATTTTAAATATACCTACTTCGCTGTTTTAGGTGATGGTACTCGGTGCTCTCACGCCGCTCCGCTCCGCGCGCCGGTCATATCTATAGATACTTTATAGAAATGTCTATAGCCTGGAACTGGTATCCGGGAAAGTGCACTAAAGAGTGTGGAGTGTGTACTTTGGCTTGTCGCAACACATGTTCAGATACACCGATGCCACCGAAAGCTGTTCACCATCAGCAAACGTTGACGCAAAAGGCCATTATCAAGCCGCCCACTGGTATATCAGCAATAACGTATAAGTCTCTATGTACAATGTACACTATTCGTTCAGCAAGCATCAGAAGCACGAGGAACCAGCATCAGCATCAGCATCCCGATCCCGAGTACCGGAAAAACAGAATCTAGCATCATCATCTAAAATGACATCTAATGCTAGCTACCTACAACCTTCTGTGTGTTTCACTGATGGGATATGTACAACAACTATACTATGGATTCTTTAAGAACATGGTTGCCATTAGTGCAGTTTACCTACAGGGTTTGAGTGTTAGTATTTAAAAGCTTTCCCAAAATTTCAATAAACCATCATTTGTGTAGAATACCCTAAAAAAGAAACAATTTGATAGCTGTCAGTTAATTCCTAAAACGGTAGCCGCCATGTTTTCAATATTTTTAACTGTCAAATAAAATAAATAAATAAGGTGACGCAACAGTCCGTTGAGAACTAGGGTATAGTGACTTACAACTCTCAACCATTGCTGTGTGCGAGTAATGTTATCATGAATGGAGGGGACCTACAGTTTTAAGCCGAATCCGAGCGGCTAATTTGAGAAAGCACTTTTCATGACAAGAATTACTCTTGGAGAATTTGTCAATTCCTCGCAAGAGGCAGTACCCGTGAAAAAAACTTTAGATGGCACAGGCAGAGATCGAACCCATGACAGTCCAATGCACTAACTCATGCCACGAACTGCTGTCAAATAGCTTATCGTTTATTTGTTTGACCTGTCTGCATATAAAACAAGTTGTTGACCACTATACTCGTAACACATTCTCTGCTCTGGTTGCCTGTTCTGCTTCTCTCAATAAAAATTGTAGTATTATAGTTCCCTTCTGTGATATCTACCTTCCCTAAGATCAAGAGCTTAAGGTTAATAAGATCTGTGGGCAAGGATCGAGGGAAGACAATTCAAAACTCGCATCGCAGCTATCGCATGAAAATTAGGGAAGTTCAACTTAGCGTTCGACGTAATGAACTTAACTACATCAGCGCATTGCCTACAGAAGTAGAAGAAGACGCTATTAGGTGTGACAGAATTACAAAAACGCTCGAAGAGTTCCTAAGAACACGTGGTAAAAGACATAAACGGATATCTGCTAGTCTTGGATGAGGACCAGCTCAAAAGGTGGAAGGAAAATTTTTCGGTGTTCTAAGGAAGCGTTTTTGTCAGTTTAGTGCCGCGTCCGAAGAAACAATACTCCAATTACGCACCATTTGCTGCAGTAAAGAATAAATAATTACCATCAGTAAAACACAATATCAAGCGACTTAATATTGCACCACTTATTTAGAAATCTCGGGAAACAGAGAGCTTTCCCGAAGAGTGGAAAAATTAATGATTGTCAAGGTACCAGAATAAGGAGATCCCATATAGTGTGAAAACGGGAGAGGAATATGCGTTCTTCCCGGATTAGAAAGAATAGGAATGGATTTAGTAAGAGACCATCTCGAAAATACACTTGACGCAAAACAAGAAGCTTCTAGCACTGGATATTCCCATGTGCATCACATCAAACCATTTCTGAATCATCATCAAACAGTGGGTTAATTATCTATCACCGCTTCAGCTGCTATTCATCATCTTCGAAAAACCATTCCACAGCATCAATAGAAAATTTATTTGCTCGAATTTTGCTAGAAGGAGTTGTCAGAACAATTCGAAATCCAAAGTGGTGGAGAGAGAAGTACAAGTAGTGGGGCTTAAAATAAACTCAGCGAAATTAAAAGGATAAATCTTGGCATTTAATAAATTATCAATTCAAATCAATATTTCTAGACAGACAGTAGAGATGTTTGAAGATTTCTAATACCTTGGGAGTATTGTCTCAACAGGTGGTTGAAGTGAACCAGACAGCCGTATCGGAAAATCGAAGGCCGCCTTCGAATACTGTCCAAAATATTAAGAAAAAGTTTTTAGCTTAAAAACTGTTTCACTCCAACATTGATTCCATGCTATTTATTGGTGCAGTTCTAGGAAATTCACAGACACTGTTATAAAAAAGATGCCAACGTGTTTTAATTAAATCCTTTCCAAGCATAATGAAGATTTTGTGGGCCAGCAAAATCTCGAATGCTGATCTCCGTGCAAAAACGGGCATGAACGCATTGTCAAACAGGAATCAAAATGACTGGGAAGAGTTGGGATGTGTTGAAATATATTTCCAGAAATGGCACACGATAGCGCGTATGAGCAATGGAAGCCTGATGTCCAATTAGTGGAACTTCACTGACGTAAAAGGTTCGAGGACTCAAGGAAGTGAGATCAAGAGCTGTGTTGTATCTCCGAGATATTTGTTCGTAGTCTTTGTTAAAAACAGTTTTGAGTTCCAACACGAACATTTCAAATGTGTTCAATTTGAAAGGTAAATTTCGTCGTATTCCACTCTTAAATTCTGAAGGTAATTTGGTTTGGTAAAAGGTAGCTGAAGGTTTTTTTTTTTAAATTGGAGGAGTTTTCCTACGTCCTTAAATAATTTTTCTCCAGATACTTGGAAACAATATCATGATCGCCAGCCTCAATTTAAATCGTTTTTCAACTAAGAGGTCTTGGTTTATTGTCTAAATAAACTTTAGATTTGATCACTTTAAGTTGCACTCACTCTACCAAATTTCCACTATTGATTGTGTACAAGACGATCTTGTACAATTTCTTTAAATTGTTTCACACGAAAATCAATGAAACAAATTTTATTCGCTAATTTGTTGGTTGAGTAATAAGTCACTCTTATTTCTAATAAAATTCAAGCAACTATTTTTTACTAATTTAATATCACTTGGCAACCATGTTTATAAGCAAAATAAAATCGTTCAGCAAAAGAACTTAGAGTGCCATCGTTGCACGATTGTAGAATATTATATACTCGTCCGTAGGTAGAATTGCTTCCACACGTTCGTTCAGCACTATACCGCACCGTACCGCTCTACCCAACCCGCAACTATGCAGCGATGACGTCTTCTGTTTCGGGCACAAATTAGGTGTAAATTGTTCCGCGCCCGTATTTTGTATTTTGAAAGTACTTCAAGGATGCAACCTATCATCTCTTTTGCTCATTTCTACCTATCTGCATTTTGCAAGGAAATAGAGATTTTGTAAGGGGTTTTTGAAGGGAAGTCGAAGAAGAGAGGGAAGACGGCAAAAAGAGGGTCAGACTAAAACTTTACCCAAAAAGAGCCCGCAGAAATACAACAGCTGTTTTGAGTGGATATCTTGTTTGCATGCGGATGCGCTCCCGCTCGTGATGTGTATCTTTGCATTTGGTAAATTGTAGTTTAATTGAATTGTATTTTCACACTTACCCGCCAGAGGGCGATACATTCAGTATTAAGATTGTAGGTTTATATAGAAGAGGAAGCGCAACACCTCCAGCCCGTAAGGATCACAAGCAAAATAATTATCTCAGGACGGTTTATATAGTACCGTTCATGTATATATCGGACACTATACCCGTTAAGATTGAATGAGTAACAAAATACTACGCTATGCGCGCCAAGCCGCCGATAATGACGATACACGTAAATACGAGCTGACGGACGCTGCGAATACCCGACACTGAGACCAATAATAATGCAAACAAAGCCACTTAACGCGCGCTGCTCGCAGTGGAATTGGATGGAGACCGTAGACCGGAGACCGCACAAGACACTGACTCATTGGGTTCTCCGAGTAGGTATACGAGAGTAAAACCATTGCCCTCTCGGCTTTAGATTGGCATGAAAGGCATAACATGGTTTGAGATACTTTTTTCATTGTTTTTTATTCAACTTGTTGGTTTAGTATATAAAAAGTAATAAAGACATAAAAGCTCTGACTCTGCTTGATTGTTGAAGCTTTTTTTCACTCGACATCTACCTACATAAAGTGGGGCTAGTTTTTTTCAATTTTATTTTCATTTCTTTTTTAGATTAATCTTTTTTCATATATAAAATAGGTTTTTCGTGACTCGTGAATAAATGAATCGCAGTTAAAAATGTTTTATTTAGTTTAACGGTATAATGAATAAGAAGCAACGACGTCACGTCGACGTCGTGTCGCTCTGGGAGTATGATATAAATATCAAGCAGGTGCAAGACAACGACCTTCAGTTATGTTAAGTATGTTAGATTGGTAGTGTACCAACGCAAAATTGTTGTAGGTTTCATCCGGGTTATAAGTTTTAGAAAAAGAAAAAAAACAGGCTTTTAGAAAACGAAAATAGAAACAGAGGGTTCCACAATTTTCTGACAAATTAATAGGAGTACTTTTTCTATGATACTCGTAATAGAATAAGGCAAGAACGTCTTGATTAATAATTAAATAATCAATTTATAGCACAGTAATTTTGTCATTTTAAAACTAACTAGACATTGAGCTAAATCCGGTATTTTTGATGATTTGGTATAGTGTTGGGCTCAATAATCTAAGTTTCCGACCCACACAGAAAAAAAAAAGTTGTCGTATTAACAATCGTCGATAGTCAACTTGAAATTTGGCCAAATTGTCGCATTGACTACCAAAATAGTCAATATGACAACCTTATTTTAAAAAATTGACTATACTGGAACGTCAATAGAACAATTTTCGATTGTCAATTTCGGGTAGTCAGTTTAGATTACGGTTTGACTACCTTGATTGTCCTATTGACTACCGCAGTTGTCATATTTACTACTTTAGATATCATATTGACTACCGTAATTGTCATATTTACTTCCGCAGTTGTCGTAACGACAACCACACTAGCCAATATGACAACCGTAGTTTCAATTTCCTCCAACCAAAGTTGTCATATTGACTACGAAGTTGTAAGAAAATTTCGGATCCCAAAACTGACAACCGAAAATTGTATTGTTGACTTTCGTGGTTATCGGATGAATATTAACTACAAAATAGTCAATTTGACTTCCAAAATAGTCAAAAAGAGCAGCAAATAAATAAAACATACAACTGAATACTCATATTCAAAAATATGTTCGAAAAATAAGTTGTTTTTTTCTCGAAAATAGTTACAGTGTTTTTTAGCCAAATTTTTTAAATAAAGTATTTTTTTTTAAATTTCCTTGTGTTTATTTAAGTCGCCAAGAAGAAATTAACCGCTTAATATTAAACGAAATGGCTGACAATTTAACTTTGTTGCAAAGATAAAAATTTGCCTTAATGTTTTAAAAATAGTTTCTGGCCAGTGGCCACCCGAATGGCTCGAATAAATTCCAGACGAAAACATATTTTCGAACATTTCTCAAAAGTTGGATTTTGTAGGCCCCCAAAACCAAGTTCCTTCCGTGAAATCATCCATGATGAGCACAGCTCCAATTGTTGCATGCTTTAGTGAAGGGACTTATTCGGTTTTTCTTCGATATTCTGCTCCAAGGCAGCAATAGGGTCTTCGGTGGGCATGTGGTAACAAATTTAACATAAATCAAGTGAAAACTGTCAAAAAGAGATCAACTCCGTTTTTGTAGGAGTGAATTGATTCAGCTGTTGAAAGAGATTTTCTTGGAAAAAAGTAATTTTTTTTAAGGATTTCGATCTGGAAGTGGTACTCGTATATGCAAGCATTTATGACATTTAAAAATAAATTATTGTGGGATTTTATAAGTTTTATGTTTTTTTTTTTAACTAATATTGCAGCAGTTCAAGTGTGAGCAACTGCCACATAAATCACATGATAGACAAAACTAATCGTATATGACGTTTGTAACACTTTGAAACAAATTTTAATGAAAACTTTACAAGCGGCCCGATAGAGAAAATTCGAAATTTCGATTAAACAAACAATTTGTATAGGAACGCTTAGAGTGATTTTGCTTCAAAGCTTGATGAACTAATTGGACAAAATGTATTAGGCTGTAGGAGCTAATTCAGACAGACACCGCCAAAATCACCGGGAGCACTGTTTTTTTACTTCTTTACCATTGTAATGTCATATTGTCCAACGTGACTTTTTTTTTACGAATGCAATACTTGCCAGCGTGTTCCAGACAGAACTTCTGGCCATCAAAGAAGCCCTGTATTGGCTCAGAGAAAACTTGATATCGACTACCGATATACGCATTTCTGCGGATAGTCAAGCAGCAATAAAATCATTGGACTTACTAACAGCCCGAAACTGCAAAAAGTGGAACAACTTTACCTTTTATGAGCAACAAATACAATATCAATTTACCCCTAGCTGCTTGTAATTTTATGCTAAATCACGATACCATAAAGCAAACAAGCCACAGGTTGTTTGTCAACTAAACTAATTTTGATAAACGCTCTAAACAACTCATTTCGGTTGGTAGATTGCACATTAGCTCCCTTATAGAAGTCTTAGTCTTTACAGTACACTGCTCAATGGGGTTTTAGGACTTAGAGCATAGAACAAATGGTTTTTGCAGAAGCTGCAATTGATGAAAAAGAAGAGGAGGCAGTGTCTCACTTTCTCTGTTCATGCCTTGCCCGGTCACAAAGAAGATGGAGTCTTTTACTACAATTATCCTAGTGATCTAATTAATTCCGAAATATATTGTCTCAAACGCTTCATAACTGGCTCTTATTGGTTCAACGAGTAAAGTAGATCCTAAGATCAATGGTGTATCACATTTCCCGTCAATAGCCACCTAAACCAAACCTAATAGAATACTTTCCCTATTAGTTCCTAGACGTCATTGTCGTTTCCAATGGCACTTCTTTTGTCTTTTGCCTTTATTATCGAATTATGTATTAAAAATTACTTTTTGAACCGTTCAATTTAATAAGTATTGGACGAACGATATCGACAAAATAAATGCTGGTGTGCCCCAGGGTTCCGTTATGTCTCACAATATCAATCCCTTAATGCAACAGAGTGTACAATATTTTTGTGATCCGATCTTCCGCCAATACAAACAAACTGGATGGTTTGCCCACTCGAGAGCACGCCACGTATAATTGTCCGTGTGAAATATATGAAGTTCTCAAATCTAAGCCGCAGACAGACATCGTTTGGCCTTGAGACTTATTGATAGTTATTGCAAATGCCAATCTAATTGGAAATTGAAGTCGTTTGAATTGAATTGGCACATCTGTGGGCATAATAGGGATTCGCGGTAATAATATATTTTCACGTCGGAATTTGCCATTTAGAATTATGGCTTCGATAACATTTTTCATTAATTTTTTAATTACTAATCGAGTGCCGTTGCACAACCGTGGTGGTATCAAATTACGAAGCAAAATTACCGGAGATCCAACCTTCAGTTGTAAATTATGCGGTGGCATGCCAGGTAAATCCAATGAGTCCAAAAACTCAGTTGGATAATTTACAGCCTCGGTAACATCACAAACTGTATCAATAGATTTGTATGATCCCAAGTCTCCTGGTAACAAATGTTGTATCTTAAAATTTAATTCGTTGACATCCACATTTTTTGCTGCTAAAATTTGTCTTTCTGCCTGCCACTCATATGATTTGTATATTATCTGTGTACATCGGGAAATATCTGGTCAATGAGAGCATCTTGTGAATCAATAATCGTGCAGAAATCGACCTGTAATTTTATGCATCCAGTTTCTTCTGTAGTAACTTTTCCGTCGCCTAATATCTAACAGTTGTTTGGAGAATGTTTCAGCGGGTGGATCTTGAAGTATTTGAACACGCATATTTACTTTCAGCTGTACTCTTTCAACATTACGACACAGTGTCGATGATTTAAGCACGCGTTGATCTCATCAGCGGAATAACGGGAAGTCTTTGTCTGGTATCACCTGAAAGGAATAACAGAGTGCCGCCAAATAGTCTGTCGTTGTTTTTTATATCTTTCAATGTCCTGTTGAACGCCTCAAGCGAATGTTTGTGTGCCATAGTGCATTCATCCCAGATGATAATTTTACACTGTTTCAGCACTGTGGCCATTAATGATTTTTTTTTTTATATATTGCACACCGCGTCTGGGTTATTTTGAATATTTAGTGACAGTTTAAATACTGAATGAGCTGTTCTGCCTCCATCCAATAAAGTTGCCGCAATGCCAGAAGATTCAACAGCCAATGCGATACCATTATTTGATTCTATTTTAGCAAGAATTGGCGAAGTAAGGAATGTTTTGCCAGTTCCAAGTGGTGCATCCAAAAAAAAAGAATCCACTTTGTCCTGCCGAAACTGCAAGCATGATTTGGTCATAAATGGTTCTTTGTTCTTTATTTACTAGTGGGACATTGCGAGCAACAATCGCTGCCATTTATGATGGCAATGATAATGCAAACATCCTCAATAGCAATCAATGCTTAATTGTACATAGCGTTACTGAATACTATCGTTGGATCGTTGTACAGTGTACGATGTTGATGCAATTAAACAATAGCACTTAGGTATATAAAAAGTAGATAAAACCTATTCTCCAGACCAACCGAATGTATATGCAAAATTTGATTGAAATTGTTTAACCTGTTTCGGAGGAGTATGGCAACTAATACTGTGACAGGACAATTTTATATATTAGATATACATTTCTGACCCGATTAATTATCTCAATTTTTTGAAGTGATCGTGATTTGACATTGCTAAAAATGTTACTAAGTATTTAGGTTTTCTCCCTCAATGCAAGAAATTTTTGTACCCCTTTTGTAATTCGTATATGAAACTCAAGTATAATTCTCATACTTGGCTGGTGGCCCAATATACAATCTGTTTTTTTTTTTTGATAAAATTGAAAGGAGATCTCTTAAAATGATAGGATATCATTATGTTACTAAGACAGGAACACCGCTGCAAGGTCTCATGCTTGTTTTATCAATATTTTCACAAACAATTTTCTGGTTAAACATTAAGTTGCATTCCTCTCCTCAAACATTTCAACAGTAATAAACATACTTCTAGGAATACTCATCAACTTACCCTTGAGCCCAATTTCGGTGGTACTGTTAAGTACAAAGATTATTTTTTTTCAGCCGCACTACACGAATGCTTTCGTAGGCTCAATATTTCCCACTCAATGTGCAGACATTCAAAACCATTATGAATCGGTATCTTCTTTCTAATCTTATCTTCATTTCCTAATTGCTCGCACTTCACTATAAACAAACTTACCTCAAACGTGTTTTTTTCCATACACACAATTTTTTTTAATTTTATTAAAGTTTTAGAAGAACGAAAAATTAATAAAAAGGTCTTAACATTTAATTTCAGTCCCTACTGTAATTTGTGTGTGTGTAATAACATTTTATTATTATTCATTAAAATTTTACCAAAATTAACTTAAGTTAATGTTTCCGAGATTCGACCATACTTAACAATACTTAACAATAATAATATATAACCTGTTTTCTTTTCTTAAGAATATATCAGGCAAATGGGTTTATACATATGTACATATAGAGAAAAAAAGCAATTAGATGCTTCATTTCCTTGTTTTTTTTTGTTGTTTAATTATAATCACGTGTGTTTTATGAACAAAACAAATAATATTATGAAATTTTAATGAGCGCAATGAGATGCTACGATAGTTAAGCATAATCGAAAATGACGACTTAGAACTTTCATTTTTTATTCAATGTATTTCGTTTCTTAGAAAAAAGTCATAAACATATGCTATCAGATGTCATTAAACTTTAAGACATAATAAACCTGTCGTGGGAAGAAGTTCGTCATTTGTCTTCTAATTTGTATTTTTAATACTCCTACATTCAATCATTTAGAATGATCTCAGTATAATGATATCCCAATACAAAAACCTATCTACCTACTGGTTTATATCTACCTATACCTAATATAACTTCGCAATATGTAAACAAACAACATTCAACTTAAATTCGAGTTTTGTTTACCTTCTGCAAAAACCTTAAGTTCCACAAACTGCTGGACTTAACTCTCTCTCTCTCTCTTTCTTTCTCTCTCTCAATCCACATTCAGCAACAAAAATCATAAAAACAAGTTCGTAGCTTTTTTCTTCATTGCTCAGCTCTTTCGTTTTGTTCGGAATCGTCATTATACCGACCTTTCCATCAGCTCAACAATCACACGGCTATACTCTTCTTTAGCACCAAAACTTATTTCAGTAGTGAGATAGACGATCGTGCGTGTGGATAGGTTCGAGTTTGTTTTGTCTCAGATCGTTTCTAGAAGATTTCTTCCAATTGGAAGATTTTAATTCTTAAGTGTTTTGTGTTTTGGTGAGAAATTAAATGAGAAATATTACAAATTTAAATTAAATTTAAATGAAAGTTTTAAAAATTTAGTGAAAAAGGTTTTCATTTAAATTAATATAAAGTGAAAAAAGTGATTAAGAATTCAACTCACGGATGTGAAATCTCCCCTCGTATTGTGCACATTCCGTGAGAAATAAAATCATCAATACCTACTCTAGCTGAAATAAAAAAAAAAGTTATAAAACCTCTCTCTAAGTTGTCTATATAGCTTCTATACCTACTCGCTGCCCTGACTGTGGCTGTAAAATACGCTTAGACTGGTTAAATGTGTATCTTATTCGCTCTTATCCAACAAATAAGGTCTTTGTGCGGTTTTTATCATCTCATGGCGAAAGAGTGACGATAAATTTTACCTGGTTTTAACTTTTTTTTTGTTTTTCATACCGATGCAGTACTGTTCGCGTGTACCTTGTCTCGGTGTATTTTATATATGTCTTAGGTGAAAAAGAGAAATCGCCTCGTATTATAGTCCGTCGACTTCGCCGTCAAGTTGTGATTTGTATCGTGCGTCCAACCGTTCGCCGAGTAATACATTTTTGTTGTTGCAATGGATCTTGTTTAATACTTGCTTCAGCTTATCGGTGCACCTCATTCATAGATCAGAGGCAGAATAGCATTGAAATGAAAGTCTTGGTCAGACGAGACAACATAATTGCAACTTAAATACTAGTAGACCATGTCCATTGTCCCTCCACTGTCAACTTATTAAGTTAGAGAATGTGGAAGTTGAAGGGAAAATAGTTGAAGACAAAAAAAAAGTATCTAATGGATCTAAATACATGTGAAGATACAGATTTTCAGAATTAAAACTTCATTGATGAGTTGATGGAAGATTTAAGAAAGGAAGTTGAAAATTAAAAGCAAACATGCAAACGAATGGTGATATTTGATGTTTGTTGTAATTTTCCCTTTCTGTTGTGTCAAGATTTACCATAGGAATCTTTGTTCTTCGATAGTTTAAAGCTGTTAAAAAAGGCGAAATAAATAAAATTGAAGTCTTCTTCGTGGCTTTTCCTACAATATTTTATGAATTTTACAAATATTGCATCAAAATAATGATGGAGTAGAACTCTTTAATAGAATGGAAAGAAATTGAATATCGTTCAATTGTTCATACAAATAGAAGTGAAAAGGTTTACTCAACTTTAACAGCTTTATCAATCATGTTTTTAAGGAATATAGATATCACGCCAAAAACATAAATGTCTAAATACCAAGCCAAATTTTTCTGTGTTCAAAAAAGCTTGAACAAACAACTTACGAAGGCCTAGGTCTAATGTCCTTTTTTTCTTACATCAGTGTGATATCGAAGCAACTCAGTATAATGACATTTATTTGCTATTCAATGCTTTACTGCGTAATAAATTGGATTCTTTCTTTTCATTACACAACCAGTCAATTTCAAAATTGTATACATAGTTCTAAGATATCGAAAAATGATTCATAGTACTGACGATCATCAGTCAGTCGAGGAGTTGCGGTTTTAAAAGTTTCTGAAGTGTTGTATCTCAGAATCGACTTTTGCTATAAAGTGGAAATTAAATTAAGTGGATGTCCTCAGCAAGTTTATTAATTATGGCAAATTCTTAGTTTCTATCTTTTTAATGGTTCTGAATTAAAAGCGCGTCTAAAAGCAGATGAGTTTGATTCTTTAATTAGGGAATAGTGCCAGAACTTGGGTGAGCCCTTTGATACAACAAATTATACTACTTTGCGTGACATACAACCTGAAACTAAGCCCATTTAATTTAGCTTTTCATTAAATTCAATTAAGTGTGTACTACCAGACTTGTAAAAGAACGCATTCTTTTTGGAGTGCAATCTTTTATGATTCCAATATAAAGATTGCATTCAGTGAATTTCTCTAAAGATTGGAACTTAAAATTGCGCAATCATTTGACTACAATCAATTGATTGCAATCATTTGAGATTGTATGCATTTTTAACTTCCCATAGGAAGTTATTGTAATGGGTCCGATTTGTCGAATTGAAAATGTTGACATTTCTCAACGTTTCAAGGTCCCTAGAGTCGAAATAAAAGATTTTTTTGAAAGATGTCTGTGCGTGCGTGTGTACGTACGTTCGTACGTCCGTACGTCAGTACGTTCGCGACGTTTTTTTCGTCGTCCATAGCTCAAGAACCAGAAGAGATATCGACTTCAAATAAATTTTGTTATACATATAATAATGCAGAAAGATGCAGAAAGGTCTCTCAAAAAAATTGAGTGGGTGGTTTTTTTTAAAATAGCAGTTTAAAAAATAGGTGAACATTTTGGTTAACCCTTAATATCTCACGAACCAATGACGCTATAGACTTAAATTAAATTTTATATTATATATTGTAACATGATACCAAACAAACATACTTTTGGAAAAAAATCCCATTAACGGTTTTTTTTTATAAATCATAAAAACTGATAAAATTTTGAGAAAAATGAAGTTGGTAAAAACTGAATTTCGACTCAAATATCTTTTCAAAAACTTAAGATTAAGACTTCAAACTTATTTTATCTTATAAGATATATTGTTTTAAACATTCTAAAAAATGTTGAGAAAAATCTAATTGACAATTTTTTATATAAAAACAAAAAAAATGAAAAAACACTACTCAAAGTTGGTAAAATTTGATTTTCGACTCAAATATCTTTTCAAAACTTTGAGATATTGGCTTCAAATTAATTTTATCTTTTAAAAAATATTGTTGTCAACATTTAGTAAAATTTTGAAAAAAATCGATTGGACAGTTTACAAAAATTAAAAACCTAAAAAAAAAAACAATACTAAAACTTGGTAAATATTTACTTGCGGTTCAAATAGCTTTTCAAAAATTAAAAATATTGGCTTCAAACTTATTTTAATTCTCAGAAAATATTGTTTTCGATATTCAGTTATTTTTTTTGTAAAAAACCAACAGTCCGTTTTTCATAAAAAAATAAAATCTACAAAAAATAGTACGCAAATTTGGTAAAAATTGATACATATAGACAAACTTTTAAGCAAGACAAATCGACAGAAGGGATGGGAAGTTATCAGTGTGGGTTGCATCCCAGCCTCTTTTTTATTATAAAGTATGAATGTTGACATTATGTGTGAAACACTACATTATATAAATGACCACCACACGAACTGTTGCAAGCATCGATTCTTTTCAGGTAATTTTCGACCACTTTTTGATACATATTGGGTGGTATCTCAGTCATAACTTGACTAATGTTGGCTTTAAAGTGCCCAAGAGTTAAAGGTTTGTTTCTAAGCATAAATTTTAGTGCCGTGGTATGATGGTTAATGCGTTGGAATGTCAAGCTATAGGTCTTGGGTTCGATTCCTGCCTGTGCCATCTAAAGTTTTTTTTAAGGGTACTGCCTCTTGCGAGGAATTGACAAATTCTCCAAGAGTAATTCTTGTCATGAAAAGTGCTTTCTCAAATTTGAAAATTAGCCGTTCGGATTCGGCTTAAAACTGTTGGTCCCCTCCATTCCTGACATTATTTCTCGCACACAGAAATTGTTGAGAGTCGTAAGTTACTAGGACATAGTTTTCAACGGACTGTTGCGCCGCCTAATTTATTTTTAAGAGTTAAAGAATAAACTGAACAAACAAGGCCTTTTGTGTAGCCCCACAAGAATAAGTCCAGTGGTGTCAAATCGCATGCTTTTGCTGGCCAGTTGATATCGCCAACACGAAAAACTACGTGGCCAGGAAATTTTTCTTGCAAAAAGCCATATTTGCTCGAGTTGTGTGGCACATGTTCTCCAAGTCGTATTCTTCAATTCCAGGTAAAAAAAGTCCAAGACCATAACGGTCCGAATTGACAGTGACAGTCGTTCTATCGTCGTTTTTGAAAAAGTAAGGTCTAATCACACTTCCATAACGAAGGGCGCACCAAACACTGACTTCTTGTGGATCAACCTCATATACGACACCGAGTGAGAAATGTGCTTCTTCGCTGAAGAAAATTTTGTTCGACAAATCGCCGTCCACGGCCTGTTCTTCAAACACGTATTCGACGTATCTGCGACGTTGTGAATGGTCAGCTAGCTTCATTTGTTGTGTGAGCTGGACTTTATATGGATCCAAACGCCATAATATGCCGTAAGACAGTCCTAATATCTTAAGCCTAGTACATACTTCCTCGTGAAGTGAACGTTCGCCAGTGGAGAAAGTGAACTTTTGAAATTGCTCCCTGGTACACACTTGTGAATACACGTTGTGAACATTTGTATTCTATTTCATATAAATGCATTTTAACTTTTAAAACCACACGCAAAGCAGCCACAAACTTTAAATGAGGAATCAGTATCAGTATTCAGTATTCAGTACAAATTGAAAACTGTCCTTTTTTTTGTAACCAAATGTCAAAGCTTCACCAACAGTTCCCGTACATTTTGCACGTGAATTGCCCGTGAACGAAAACTCTCCACATTGTTCTCCACTCAGCTTCACGAGCACGTTCACGGGTGAACTAAAAACCGAAATTTGTATGGGTTCACGAGATGGTTCACAAGTATGTACTAGGCTTTAGAACGATGGGGAATCAACACATTCTTGCAACACTTTCAGTTACAGCAGCCATATTTTCAGTGGTACGAGCGAAACGATGATGCACAGGCCTTGAAATTTCTGTAACCAATCCAGTCTCTTCAAATTTCTTCCCAATTTTGCCAATTGCTTGAGTAGTTAGACGACTATTTAAACCATAATCTCCTCTTAAAGCACGATATGTGGCTGTGGCAGAATCACCATTTTTGTAGTAGGTTTTAACAATTTGTACGCGTTGTGCGATAGCGACCCATTTTCGTAAATGTCAGATTTTCAACCCAAAAACGAAAATTGTTTTAACAACTTAGTTTGACAGATGTCGAATTGCAGCCCTATACTTTTGAAACCTCAAAATGGATAATCCCTTATTTTGCAAACGTTTAATTCTTGAAGAATCCTTTGCAAATATTGAAAGATACGATTAGCGATTAGATCTCAACAATCAACCTTTCGACTGAATAATGGACCGAAAGTGGTATGTTTAGGAATTCGCGTTTCTACTTCTCCCTGATGATGCCATGAATCAGCACAAACTTTGTTGTCTTTTAATGAATATAACTTCAAAAATCTTTTAAAAGTGTATATTTTTCGAATTTCAAGAAGTGATATCTCCAAAACCTAGCATAACAAAGTGCTTTCGAAGTCAAATTCAAATTGTGACCATCAAAAACTTCCGAAAAGCATTAGTTAATTGGCAGTTCCAAAACCTTGTCCAATAATTTGCAACCAATGAAAGTTCGGAAATCCCTATTACAAAACCTGTTATTACTTTCAAAAATCCATACCAATAAAAACTAAGAAAAAACTTCAACTATTTTCCCATTTTCCATATGTCACAAAAAAATAGTAAAACCCTCCATCGCACCATCAACACTGGTTCACCCTTATTTTCGAGCAAATGTAAATTAAATTTTCCGTGCGGTAAAATTCAGATGAAAAGTGATAAAAGTTATTGAAAATTTACAAAATACCAAACCTTACAGTCCCTTACCTACATACATACATATATCTATTCTCAATTCTCATTTGGTGTATATATTTTGTTTTGTATTTTTTATCAACAACCTAACCAAAAGTGTCAACAATTTATTTTAATTTATTTAACGTGAACTTTGCCAATTGAACTTTTTAACCACCTCCTCCTCCTCTTATCATTTTTTTCGTTTTTTAATTTTATTTGAAAAACACATATTTCATTGAAAAATTTGTAATTTAGAAAATTTATTCGACCACAACTAAGGACGTTCGGTCGGGTCACTACGCTTTTGTCGGAATAGTGTAAGGACGCAAAGGACATGCCAAATAAAAAGATCAGAATCCTCCTGATTCTGATTAAAGCGTCGCACCGCCAGTCAATATTAAAGTGGAGGTGTATGTGTAGAGTGTTTGTTCGCATATGCCTCTAGACGTAGCCCTCAAATTTTTAATGAAAGTGCATGTTGAAATTTTGTTTCTTTTGTTTTCATTTTTGGTGTCCGGTCCGGTTTTTTAGTGAAAGTTTTTCTTTTTATTATGTTTTGATGAGTGGCAGTGTATAGCAATCAAAACAACAACAGCAAAATAAAATCCTCTTTTATGTTTATGTTGTTTTGTTGTACGATATCTAATTAATTTGATTTTATTCTTTTTTTAAGCTTCCTCCCCTTAAACCCCCTTGGAATAATAATAATAAAACAATTACTATTACATATACATATGTGGTTCATTACATGCGTCATATCGTTCGTTATTCATGACACATAGTGGAGAGGGAAAGAGAGAAAGACTCTTACTGCCTCAATTAAATGTGATAATAATTATAAACCGCAAATGATATATGACATATGCAGAGAGTTTTATAATAGCTACATAATTCTATCGTGCATTTTGTAAACTCGTAATTAATAAGTTTTTGTGTGCCACGCGCCACGCGCCATCGCCATACCGCACCGGTCGGTCGGTCGGGTGTTACACAATTCAATTTAGTGCAGGATAAGCACTCTTAACGCCCGCCAGCGGAACCGGATCCGGGGCCATATGTGCAACCGCATCATCATCACCATCGTCGTCGTAGTCAGCATCATCAACAACATCATCATCATCATCATCTAGCCGCTCGACCTATACACAACATAAAATCAAAATTATAATAATAATAATATATTAGCCAGCATTTTATTATAAATTACTTTTTTTTGTTTGTGTTCCCGTGTCCTTTTTGTTGTTGTTGGTTTGGTATAAAGTTTAAAATTAAATTTCGATTACCATGGATATGAAAACTGCAAACAGGACAAAATGGAATTTATTTGGGATTACAATTGCGGCGATGGTGTTTGCAGCTGTGGTTAAGCCAGGTGAGTTTTGCGTTATGTTTATTTTTTTGTTTTTCAAAATCAATGCAGGTTTGGATCATCCCCATAACTTATGGAGGGTCCTTTTTTGACAATTAAAAGGTATCCATTTTTACAATATTTACCCCCATCTTTCTACTGGTGAAGGCGGAGCCGGTGGTGTGCCTTATATCCCATAATCTGGTTAAAGCAGACTTTTACACCTAAAGACAAAATAATAGGAACATTTCTTACTTTTGAGTTCAACGGGACGGACGTTTTGAAAAAGTTTTATTGTATTAATTGTTATTTTATTAACTTCCCATAGGAAGTTATTGTAATGGGTCCGATTTGTCAAATTAAAAATTTTGACATTTTTCGACGTTTCAAGGTCCCTAGAGTCGAAATAAAAGATTTTTAGAAAGATGTATGTGCGTGCGTGTGTACGTACGTTCGTACGTCCGTACGTTCGCGACGTTTTTTTCGTAGTCCATAGCTCAAGAACCAGAAGAGATATCGACTTCAAATAAATTTTGATATACAGATAATAAGGCAGAAAAATGCATAAAGGGCTCTCGAGGAAATTGCGTGAGTGGTATTTTTACCATAGCAGTTTAAAAAAATGTGAAAATTTGGTTAACCCTAAATATCTTATGAACCAATGACGCTAGAGACTTGAATTAAATTTCATATTATATATTGTAACGTGATACAAAACAAGTATATTTTTAGAAAAAAATCCAATTAACGGTTTTTTTATAAATCAAAAAAACTGAAAAAAAAATGTGTCAAATAGAAAATTTTTGGACTAAAATATGATTTCATCTCCATACAATTTTGTTCAACGAAGGATAAAGTTTTGACATCTGATAAAATTTTGAGAGAAATCTTATTGACAGTTTTTTTTTTATAAAAAATAAAAACCCAAAAAAAATTAATAAAAGTTGGTAAAAATTGATTTTCGACTCAAATATCTTTTCAAAAACTTGAGATTAAGGCTACAAACTTATTTAATCTTATAAGAAATACTGTGTTCAACATTCTGAAAAATGTTGAGAAAAATCGAATCGACAGTTTTTGTTACAAAAAATAAAAACCTAAAAAAAAATGTATAAAAGTTGTTAAAAATTGATTTTCGACTTAAATATCTTTTCAAAAATTTGAGATAATGGCTTCTAACTAATTTTAACTTATAAGAAATATTGTTTTCAACATTAGGAACAATTTTGAGAAAAATTGAATTGACAGTTTTTTTTACAAAAAATAAAAACCCAAAAAAAAACTTTATAAAAGTTGGTAAAAATTGTTTTTCGATGGGAAGTTATCTGTGTGGGTCGCATCCCAGCCTCTTTTTTATATATTTATATTTACATGCTTTTTCTGCATTACAGGTTATGAATTTTAAAAATTAGATATCAGTTACAAATATGCTTTTAATAAGTCCCGATAATTACTTGGTTCAATAAACCAGCACACTATATAGGATCATTACTTCCATAGCTTGTTCTATGATAGGTATTCCTCAAAAAGCAAAGTCTTTAAATGTAATGATCTTTAAACGGCATAAATTGAAACTAAAGAGAAAAGGTAAGGACGTGTTATATTTTAACTTAAATTTAATTGATTCAAGAGAGATTCCAAAGGATAAACTTTTACATTGTTATACAGCTCGATTTTAATTTATAAAATAAAATATTACTTTTATAAAACGTCTCTATAACTTTTCAACACGAAGAAAAAATGTTTTGAAACTAGGATTCCAGATAACGTCAATATGTTCAAAGAGAGATCTTACAAAAATCACTAAAAACGCTACAATTTTGTTCATAAACCATCACACAAGTGAATTCATTCTTTCAACCAAGTATAGTTAACATGAGACCTTTAAAACAATGCACCGAATGTTTTTAGATGTTAAGTTGAAAAGATAGTTTAAGGTCAAGAGCTGGCAGCACTAAGAAGCAATGAGAATATATTATGACAAAAGTAAAATCATTTATAAGAATATTTAAAAGAAGAGGACCCAAATGGCTACCCTGAGGCACACCCGATCTACATGCAATAAGCTAACAAAATAGAATTACTACTCGTATTAAAATCATTTTTTACAAGACCTTCCACTAAGATATGTTAAGATTTAGTTCAGAAATGTGGAAGGAAATCCAAACAGTTCTTGTTTATACAATAGGGTTGAATAGTTAACAGTGTTCAAAAGCCTTGCTAAAGTCGGTGTGAGTTTCATCATGACATGACACTTTTTGTCCCACTGGTTTTTATAACATTTACTTAAAAATAAAGGTATATTAGATGTTGTAAAACGCCTAGGCAAAAATCTATGCTGAAGTTCCGATATTATATAACCTATGTAGTTGAATTCTATTTTGGTTCTAATAAATACTTCCAAATACAATTATAAAAAATTGATGGAAGCTTAAGAATTCCTCCATAGTTTTCAATTAAATTGTTATCCTAGCTTAAGGAATAGCCAGAAGATTTTCCATTCATTAATAAACATAGGTTAAGGAAAGGATTTATTGAATAAGTAAACCAACGGAAAACAAGCCGAGAACAGACCAATTATTGAGAAATAAAGCTGGCATACTATAAGCTACGGAGATTGATTGGAATTGCATGTACAAATTGGAAATAATTTCTAATTAATTCAAGTATTGAGGCATTCCTCGGGGCTCCAATATCGTCTCCAATTTTCGTTATGAATAGAAAAATCTAGGAAAAATCGTATACAATGCCAAACTATGTATGAACAAAAATCAAAGGATGCTGATTATCTCTTCAGCTTTATTTATCGTACTTTATACATACTTTCTTAAAAGTCTCATTTTGGATCGGAGAAACAAATTTTAAGGAAGGTAAAAAGGGCTCTAATACACTTTTTTGCAAAAGTTCTCAAAAAATGTAAGTTTTTTTTAATTGAAAAAAGTAGATTTGAATTTTTTTAAAATGAGGCATATATCGTGAACATCTGATGAAGTATCATTCAATTCTAAACAAACTCCTTAATCACAAAAAATAGCGGATAAATCGTCCCCTCAGAAGCAAACTGTCGTAACTCAAAATTCTTAGTTTTCCAGAAAAACGATTTGAATAATTTTGAATCTTAAGAAATGATTTTTTATCTGGATTTTATCTGAGAAGCTTAAAGTGGTAGAACAAAAAAAATTTAATTTTTTGTCCTCTATCAAATGGTATAATTAAATTTTTAAAAATCTTTAAAAAAAAAAAACAAAAAATTGCAAGACTTATGACGTTTGGATTAAAAATAATTACGGTTTTGGTGTGAGAAATGACGTATAACGAAAAGTGTGCGACATATAGGAACTATATGACAAGTTTTGCATTCGTGCAAAATTTCGAACTCGAGATTTTAATCAAACATGATATTACGATGGTAGAGATGTCGAAAAAAGTGGGTCCCGCGATTCCGTCCGGTCAATTTTGTCTGTCTGTCCACGCTCCTACAGCCTAAACCATTGGGTCGATTGAGTTCAAACTTGGAAGTTACGGTTTTGAGCAGATTTGCGTTAGGCGTTTTTTTCATTTTTTTTTTTAAATCAAAACTAACAGTGGCCCCCATACAATTTTTTTGGTCAAAAAACGAAAATTCGAATTTTCTCAAAAACAAACCGATAGATTTTTTTTTAAATTTTCTCTAAAATTTTATTTTTTAACTTGGCTTCTTTTAATAAGAAAAACATATTTGCTCAGGAAAGGTACCGCTCATAGAACCGTTTTTTGTTTTTTAATTTTCTCAGCAACTTTTGAACCGATTTCAATAAATTTTTTCTGAACGAGCTCTTATATTGCCTAAACAATATTTGATTATCAAAAGTGCAATTTTTTATTGTTTGGATTTTTAAAAAAATATTGAATTTTTTTTTTTTCAAAATTCTATATCTCAAAAACGGGTGAACATTTTTTTACGAAATTGAAATATAGAGCGTATATTTACAAACAACTGCATACCAAAAATATTTTTAGAACAAAATTGAAAAATTTTATATATACAAAATTAATTTAAAAAAAAACCGCTCTAACGATTTTCAAAAAAAAATTTGAAAAAATAAAGGGTGTTTTGATTTACAAAATGGCATTTAAATTTTGAAGACAAACTTATTTTACAGGTATGTTTTTAAATATTATATATACACTTTTTTAAACAGACTCTTTGCATACAGGAGCAAGTTCGTGCGACCCAGTCGTGCACTTTATTTAGATAAGTGCACAAATAACAAAGTGTCACTTTTCCTAAAAATTAATGATCATACTTCAATAATATTTTTTAAGATAAGTGCCACAAATAAAAAAGTGTCGAAAATAAAACTTACCTCTTCGTTTCAGTGTAGTCCGACATTTTCCGATAAAAACTTTTTCTGCAAAAAACGACACAACAACTCCCTATGACGGCAGACATGAAACTGAAAATGTCATTTTACTGATGAATAGTTCAGGGACGTTATTAAAAATGCACAACGACACTTTCGCCCTCACGCCTTCAGTTTAAGAAGTATTTTTATGACAGTTTGACCAAAAGATAGCATTTTTTTTACTGATTTTTTCTGTATACTTAACTCAAAATCGCAAATTTTTGAGTTACGGCAGTTTGCTTCTGAGGGGACGAAATGTATGGGATTCGCACAAATTCGTCAAATAAACATGATACAGGGCTGATTATCAAGGTTATTCAGTTCACTACAAAAAAGGTCTTGAGCATGTTCCAAAAACAAGCCTAATGTATTTAAAATACCACAGAAAGAGTCAATGGCTTCCTTTCCACATCTTCACTATGTACATTGTACACCCTATACAATGTATGAATATTTCAGTTCCAAAATATGTCTCATTGTCATTCTGGATGAGGTACTGATCGAACCCCTTATGAACCCACAACCCTGACTCGAATTCTTACATGTGTCTTAGTCTCTGCCCAGTATTAGTCTGTTGTCTAACCCTAAACATGGCAGATCCGGCTCGAAGGACCAAGTTGTTCCTTATAATATTGGTTTAGAAGTTGGTGACTTTACAATTAAACATTATATTGATGGTGAGTTGACATCAAGTTATGACAGCTAATGTATTTATAGATAATTCCATAACCCGCAGGTTGTAATTTTAATCTCTTTTGTACTGAAATTGATAGCTACAAAGTGTATCAACAACTTTGTTTTAAAAAACCTTTAGTTTCCGAGTTAATTGCTTAGAAAAGTATACTTGAGGCCCTTTGACACCCCCTTAACTTTTTCGATATGAATATCCAATTTTGCCTTTTAATAATAATAGGTAGTAGTAAATGAAGATATATTAACAAAATATTAACCACTAATACTATATTGTTAAATTTTAGATTTGTTACCTTACACAAGTACCAAGGACATAGCTACGAACAATTTAAATTTTGTTCCTATCATTTTAGTCCTAGCTGTAATATGATTATGCAACTCCTACTGAGAACCTATACCTATCGAGAGAGTATAAATGGTTGAAAAGTTGGGTGCTTATATTGTGTAATACAAAATATTATGCATGCATAATTGCATATATGCATCAGCATACCTTTCCCATATATGTTATGTTATGGGTTTTTCGAGGTTTTCAATGTATTTTGTTTATTTTTCAATTAACTGATTTAGAGGCAGATTAGATAATTATCCCTTGTGGCCTTGTTCAAAAGCTGGTTTCAATTACGCAAAATTGCCAATTTCTCTACCAACATAATATGCACACAAAACAACTTCATATATGCATATGCATGCATATATGCAACTATAAGAGGAGGTATAAAATCGTTTCATTTTTGAACAATTATTTTAGGTTGAATTTTAAATTTGATATTATGTGTGTACCATCAATTTTTATACCTATACATTCATATAGTACAGTAAGTATCTGGGGTGTAAATTAGTTTGGTGTGTATTTGTTTTTGTTTTTTCTTGTGTGTGCAGAGCTGATAAACATTTTTGCAAAAAGTCTATTTAAAAGCTTTGCATACAAAATAATTCTATTTTGAAATAACATGCAGTTTTGGTATTACAGGATACGCACATAGGCATAGGTATTATAGGCCTGATGCTTACCTTGGTGCATTTTGAAAATATAGCCAAGTGTAATTTTATATTGAGAGATTTTTAATGAATCTAACATAACAAACAAATTCTTATACTTAAATTCTATACCCCTCATCCTCTCATCCAGCCTATGGGAAAACATTTTAAGGATTTTAATATACATACAAATATTAAATAACAACGAAAATAAATAATGATTATTTTGAAAATAAGTCCGTACCGTATAGATATACAGATTGTGTTTTTCAATAAAAAAAGGATTTGTTATTATACAGGAACAGGAGTTATGCAGGTGTAGGTAAAATGGTATGTTATAATTTGTTGGCATCAGTATTAATTAAATTGTATTTATTTACTAGAAAATCTCTTTTGAAAATATTTACAAAAATTAGAAAATTTAAATTCTAGATATTTTTGTATGTTTAGATATCTTTGTTATGTATCTAATGGAAAAACAATAGTTTTTAATAGGCATGTGTGCTGTACCTATGTAGTGTGCAAATAGTTTAATTAAAATATTCTGATTTATGTAAAATAATTGAATAAGAAGCTTAAAGTTTAAATAATTTGATAAATTTTATAGTTTTTTAAATTGGAATTAATATTCAAATTATGTTCTGGTTCCTTTTGTTTTGAGAAAATTGGTTTTGAAAATTATGGAATTAAGTTATTTTGTTCTTTAACTTTAATGTTTGAACGGGAATTTTTTAATGAATTAGTTTAGTAGTTCATTTGATCAGTCCAATTTTTTACTATTTTAATAATAAATTAATGGAGGATTGAAAATTGATTTCCAAAGCTTCAAGGGCTGCTAGTTTGTTGGCATAGACCAATCACTTAACAAAGATCCACTCCATAAAAAGTAAACGAGAGGCATTAAGTTGCATGAACGAGAAGGTCAGTTAAAAGAACCACTTTTGGAAGTGAAATTGTCACCATATTGAGTGACAATTGTTGTCAATTATCGTAGCTCCTTTCTCATTTCAAAAAAAAAAATAGGCTGGGAGGCGACCCACACTGATAACTTTCCATCCCGTCTGTCGATTTGTCTTGCTTAAGAGTTTGTCTATATGTATCAATTTTTACTAAATTTGCGTACTATTTTTTGTATATTTTATTTTCTTATGAAAAAACGGACCGTTCGATTTTTAAAAAAATTACTGAATATCGAAAACAATATTTTCTGTGAAATAAAATAAGTTTGAAACCAATATTTGTAATTTTTGAACAGCTACTTGAGTCGAAAGTAAATTTTTACGAAGTTTTAGTATTGTTTTTTTTGGTTTTTTTTTTTTTGTAAAAAAAAACTGTCATTTCGATTTTTCTCAAAATTTTGCCCAATGTTGGAAACAATATTTCTTATAAGATAAAATCAGTTGGAAGCCATAATCTAAAATTTTTGAAAAGATATTTGAGTCGAAAATCAATTTTTACCAACTTTTGTTAAATTTAGTTTAGGTTTTAAATTTTTTGTACAAAAACAGTCAATTCGATTTTTTTCAAAATTTTGTTGAATATTGAAAACAATATTTTTTGAAAGATAAAAGTAGTTGAAAGCCAATGTCTCAAAGTTTAGAAAAGATATTTGAGTCGAAAATCAATTTTTAAAAAGTTTTATAAATTTTTGTTTTAGTTTTTTATTTTTTTGTAAGAAAACTGTCAATTCGATTTTTCTCAAAATGTTTGCTAATGTTGCAAACAATATTTTTAAGTTGAAATTAGTTAGAAGCCATTATCTCAAAGTTTTGAAAAGATATTTGAGTCGAAAATCAATTTTTACCAACTTTTATAAATTTTTTTTTAGGATTTTTATTTTTTGCAAAAAACTGTCAATTCGATTTTCCTCAACATTTTTCAGAATGTTAAAAACAATATTTCTTTTAAGATAAAATAAGTTTGAAGCCTTAATCTCAAGTTTTTGAAAAGATATTTGAGTCAAAAATCAATTTTTACCAACTTTTATTAATTTTTTTAGGTTTTTATTTTTTGTAAGAAAATTGTCAATTTGATTTTTCTCAAAATTGTATCAGATGTCAAAAACATTATTCTTCGTTGCACAAAATTATTTTGGAGATGAAATCATATTTAAGTCGTAAAATTTTCGAAGTGACAAATTTTTTTTTCAGTTTTTTTGATTTATAAAAAAATCGTTAACTGGATTTTTTTCCACAAATATATTTCTTTTGTATCACGTTACAATATATAATATAAAATTTAATTCAAGTCTCTAGCATCATTGGTTCATGAGATATTTAGGTTTAACCAAAATTTTCACCTTTTTTTTAAACTTCAATTTTATTGAGAGCCCTTTCTGCATCTTTCTGCCTTATTATCTGTATAAAAACATTTATTTGAAGTAGATATCTCTTCTGGTTCTTGAGCTACGGACGACGAAAAAAATGTCGCGAACGTCTAGACGTACGGACGTACGAACATACGTACACACGCACGCACAGACATCTTTCTAAAAATCTTTTATTTCGACTCTAGGGACCTTGAAACGTCGAGAAATGTCAAAATGTTCAATTTGACAAATCGGACCCATTACAATAACTTCCTATGGGAAGTTAATAAATAAATTAGGAGGCGCTTTTAGAGAACAGCTCTTAGAGAACCAGGGCCTAGTGACTTGCAAATTTCAACAAATCATGTGTGCGATTAATGTAATTGAGAGGGAGGGGACCTGCCCGCAAGAAGCAACCAGTCAAAAAATCTTAAAGTGGCACAGTTAGTGATTGAACACAAGATCTCTGGCATCACCCCATCGTGAAATTTTAAATCTTTAATCTTATCTTGGTCCAGTTTTTATAATAGGAGCATTGTAACTCCTATTATAAAAACTGGACCAATATTTAGTATTTAAGAAAAAAATTATTATTTGTATACACTGTGGCGTATACTTACTATTCTGATTAAAAAATTTGGACTTTTCTAGAATGGCCTAATAGAACAAATTTTTTTGAGTTTTTCTTCTTAAATCTTAAAATAAATAACTTTGGTATTTTAATAGTTTTTGAACAAGAATTCAGCGAAATGTAGTTTTGTTGTATCATTAAAATGAATTGACGGATCAAGGATTTCTATTCCCCTAGAAATGATGAATTCAGAGTTTTATACTTAAAATTCAATGTCCACAGAAGTTGAAACTAAACTATATCTTTTGTTAAGCAGATTCAATAAACGAATTGATTAATTTTTGGCTTTAGTTTTCACTGAGTTAAAAAATGCTTTCGTCATAAATTTCAATATGAAATTCTTATTAATTTTAAGCAGATGCTTAAAAAACCTCTCTTACCAAATAAACCAAAATACCGTAAATCTATAAATCCATTTTCTCACCGTAAGACGTTTATTTTTAAAGAGACAATACAATTTTTGTTTTGTTTTTATTTGAACAACATTGTAATGCGATTATCATACTCTCGGTGCTGCTCCATCAAGTCATAAAATAGTTCAAGAATTCAAAAACTACATCAGCTTCAACTTCAATACACAAACACTTAACAATGAGTATAACTTTCAGAAACATAACAATTTTCCAACAAACTTAAAAACAATCCTTCTAGAACCCGACTTATTGTTTCTCTTCTTTTCTTGTTGCTGGCTCTGTTTTATTCTGGGCTTGATGATAATGATGATGTTATTGGGTTCGGCTCGTGTTACTAACTCCTGGAATTTTGTGTCTGGCTGTTTTAGCAGCCATAGTCAAAACCATAGCTAGAAAATACATCACTACACAAAACACAAAACAATCGAGAAGCCATTACAATGCGGTAAAGTTTTCTATTTCAACAAAAGTACTCAATGTCGGTGTGCTATTGGGCATTGTGTGCCATGAAAGTTCTGATGAATAAAAGATATAAATGAAGGGTGCAATAAATGGAAAAAAATAAAATAAAAGGAGAAGCAACAAACCCACACAGACTCATTAAGCATTCATTCGCTTCAAGGGCATCCCTAAGCCTCATGTATCCTAACTGAAGCGTGTATAAGCTCATTCAACAATTTCAAATCTCTCGGAGCGAACTGATGAATATTCCAAACCACACTTCCCGTCTCTCTATATTCAATTCGTATCTCTGGGCAGAGCGTCAATTCCCACTTTAATCACTTCCGTCATCAGCTTAGTTGCGGCTTAATATTTTGCAGTCCCCATCATCATTATCAAAACTCCCTATGGATGGACTTTGGCTCTTTCTTCATCCTCTGTCGATGATGTGATGCTGCAATTGGTGCAACTGGAAAATTGGTTGCTATGATGATTATAATGATGGTGGTCATGATGATGATGATGATAAGCAGCATCATTAAAATCTTTTGATAGCCAAATTACTTAAATAAGCTGCCGAGTTCCGATGCCGTTCAAGGCTTCTGACTAATTATTTAGAACAAGTTTTGTTTATAGAGGAATTTTTGTATTTCATGTTTTTGAGCTTATCGATGGAGATAGATAACAAAAAAGAGGAAAATTCAACAATTATTGTGAAAGGAGGAATAGCGTCAATTATATTTTAATCAGGAAATAAAAGCTTTTTCATTTCAAAAAAGCAGATATTGCAACAGACAACAGTTAACAGTTTGTTTAAAAATGAAATATTTTAACAGCCATTATAAACGGCTTGTCAAAGAACAATTTGTTTTTATTTTTATTAACTTCCAATATTAAGTTATTGTAATGGGTCCGATTTGTCGAATTGAAAATTTTGACATTTCTCGACGTTTCAAGGTCCCTAGAGTCGAAATAAAAGATTTTTAGAAAGATGTCTGTGTGTGCTTGTGTACGTATGTACGTTCGTACGTCCGTACGTCCGGTAAGTTTTTTTCGTCGTCCATAGCTCAAGAACCAGAAGAGATATCGACTTCAAATAAATTTTGTTATACTGATAATAAGGCAGAAAGATGCAGAAACCGCTCTCAAGAAAATTGCGTTGGTGGTTTTTTTACCATAGCAGTTTAAAAAAAAAGGTGAAAATTTTGGTTAACCCTAAATACCATACGAACCAAAAAATCGAATTGACAGTTTTTTTTACCAAAAAATAAAAACCTAAAAAAAAAAAAAAAAATTGGTAAAAATTTATTTTTGACTCGAATATCTTTTCAAAACTTTGAGATATTGGCCTTTAACTAATTTTATCTTTTAAAAAATATCGTTGTCAACATTCAGTAGAATTTTGAGAAAAATGGAATTGACAGATTTTGTACAAAAAATTAAAAACCTAAAAAAAATTCAACAAAAGTTGGTTAAAATTGATTTTCGACTCAAACATCTTTTCAAAAGTTTGAGATAATGGCTTCTATTTAATTTTAGCTAAAAAGAAATATTGTTTTCAACATTACGAAAAATTTTGAGAAAAATCGAATTGACAGTTTTCTTACAAAAAATAAGAACCTAAGAAAAAATTTATAAAAGTTGGTAAAAATGTATTTTCGACGTAAATATCATTTCAAAACTTTGAGATATTGGCTTCAAACTAATTTTATATTTTAAAAAGTATTATTGCCAACATTCAATAAAATTTTGAGAAAAATCAAATTGATATTGTTTTACCCAAAAATAAAAACCTAAAAAAACATTACTAAAAGTTGGTAAAAATTTACTTTCAACTCAAATATCTTTTCAAGACTTTAAAATATATGCTTTGAACTAATTTTATCTTTTGAAAAATATCGTTTTCAACATGCAGTCAAATTTTGACAAAAATCGAATTGACAGTTTTTTTACCAAAAAATAAAAACTAAACAAAAATTAATAAAGTTTGGTAAAAATTGATTATCGACTCAAATATCTTTTAAAGACTTTGAGATATTGGCTTTAAACTAATTTACTGTTATAAGCAATATTTTTTTTAACAATAGAAAAAACGAATTGACAGTTTTTTTTACAAAAAATAAAAACCTAAAAAAAACAACACTGAAACTTGGTAAAAATTTACTTTCGACTCAAATAGCTTTTCAAAAATTAAAAATATTGGCTTAAAACTTATTTTATTTCACAAAAAATATTGTTTTCGATATTCTGTAATTTTTTTCTAAAAATTCAACAGTCCGTTATTTCGTAAAAAAATAAAATCTACAAAAAAAAGTACGAAAATTTGGTAAAAATTGATACATATAGACAAACTTTAAAGCAAGACAAATCGACAGACAGGATGGGAAGTTATCAGTGTGGGTCGCATCTCAGCCTCTTTTTTGGCTGGTATTTAAGAGAGCGAGCTAGACACCTAAAATGATTTTTCAAAACGCCGATTGTAATCTCTATAAAGTTTCGAGCCGAGGAATGTTTTTGGTTGTGTTGAAATGTATGTAACTTATGTGAAAATATTACTGTATACAAATAACAAATCAAGCATCTGTAGGAAAATATGAAAACTCATTTTGTAAATATCTAGAATATATTTTTCATTCGCAAATAAACTCTTCAATCGTTAAGACGCCTTTGTTTTTCTTTTTCCACATTTTTCTCTTCGCCGAATTTCTGCTCAATAGGTTATGGGCCCAGGCGACCGCATGTGGTAAAAAGAAAAGATTTGAATCGCAGCAATAGTTCGTCACAATTATCAAGATGAGTGCAATGTACCAAATAGAGAAGTTGGAAGAAAAGAATTATGATTCTTGGAGCATTCAGATGCGAAGCGTTTTGGTACATGCGGAACTATGGAGTGTTGCATCAGGTACGTTGAAGAGAGAAGAAGTAAAAGAAGGAACCGATTGGCCAAGCATGGACGAGAAAGCGTTGGCCATGATCACCCTGAGTGTAAAACCTTCGCAATTAGGTTACATAAAGGATTGTGCTACGTCCTTTGACGCCTGGACGAAACTTAAAGAAGTTCATCAGCCAAGTGGACCTCAACGCAAAGTATCCCTTTACAAGAAATTATTGAGTTTGCGGATGTCAGACGGTCAGAGCATGTCCAGCTATTTGAATACATTTGTTGAAGTATTGGACAAGCTTGCCGGAGTCGGCATAGAAATGAACGATGAATTGCGAACAATAATTCTTCTTTCTAGTTTGCCGAAAATGTACGAAAGTTTTGTAGTGGCTATAGAGACGCGTGACTATTTACCCAAATTTGATATTCTGTGTATCAAGCTGAAACAAGAAGGGGAACGCAAAGGCAATGAAGATTCATTATTCGAAAAGCAACAAGCTTTCACAGCTAGTACAGTTGGTCATCAACGGATGAACCCTCCCGGAAAACACAATACAAATGCAAAAGGAAAATTGCGAAACATTACTTGCTTCAAGTGCGGGTGTCGTGGACATGTGAAGGCACAATGTAGAAACAAAGAGAGCTCTACTACTATAAATGAACAACATAAGCAATGTAGTTTGTTGGGGGCGATGGATGTGTGTACATTAAATCGGTCAAATTGGTGTTTGGACAGTGGGGCAACAAGCCACATGTGTTGTGACAAAAAAATTTTTCATAAATTTCGAAGAACATAAAGAAATGATTGGTTTGGCCGGTGAAGATTTTTTGTATGCAGAAGGGAGAGGTGATGTACAGCTACAAACGGATCTTTGTACTCTGAAATTATTGAACGTGTTATATGTACCAAACATGAAGTCAAATTTTATGTCCGTCAGTCGAGCAGTACAAAATAATTGCGTTGTGCATTTTGGAAAAAAGCACGCTGAAGTTATACAGGATGGTGAATGCATCTTGAAAGTCAATAAAGTTGGAAATCTGTATATATTCGAATGTCGAAACAGTAATTGTTTTGCTGCTGTTCAAGATGAAGCGGATTTGTGGCATAGAAGATACGGCCATTTGAATTATGGCAGTTTGATGGAAATTGCCAAGAAGAATTTGGTGCACGGGATTGAAAAAGTCAATTTCAAATCCAATACGACATGTAAGACGTGCATGGTAAGTAAAATACACGTTCATCCTTTCCCAAATGCAACTTCGAACAGAGCAACGGAAGTATTAGAGCTGGTACACACGGATGTCTGCGGTCCTTTTGAGCCAAGATCAATTGGTGGTTCGAAATATTTTTTGACGTTCATCGACGATAGGTCCAGACGTATCTTTGTTTACTTCCTAAAGACCAAAGATGAGGTTTTCAGCAAATTCGTGGAATTCAAGAATCTGGTGGAGCGACAAACCGGCAAGAAGCTTAAATGTTTACGCAGCGACAATGGTCGTGAATACATCAATAAGACGTTCGACCTTTACTTAAAGACGAATGGAATCGCAAGACAGTTGACAATGGCATACACACCGCAACAGAATGGCGTTGCGGAACGAGCAAATCGGACGTTGGTTGAGATGTCAAGGTGTTTGTTAGTGCAGTCAGGACTATGCGATTCATTGTGGGGCGAAGCAGTCAACACATCGGTTTACTTACGCAATCGTTCACCGACAAGTGCGCTGGTCAATATGACACCTATGGAAGCGTGGACAGGTAAGAAGCCTTCTATTAGCCATCTTAAAGTTTTTGGTTCTTTTGCAGTGGCACTTGAGAAGGGGCATAAGAATAGCAAGTTCCATGCAAAAGGGAAGGAATATCGAATGGTTGGTTACTCAGTTCAAGCAAAAGGTTATCGACTGTATGATGTCAATACGAGACAAGTGGTTGAAAAACGTGACGTCTTATTTGATGAGCTAAAAAACAGAGAATATGCTGATGGCAGCACTGTTTTCAAGACCCCGGACACGATTTCATTTGATTTACCCTCTAAAGTTGATATAGTTGTTAGTAGCGATGAAGCTGAGTCTTACGAAGATGCTCAAAGTTTTGATGACAACGACTGTTTTGAAGAAACTGTTAATGAGCGAAGTGGTCAAACGGAGCCAGCTGTTGAGAACAGCAGCGAAAATAATCTCGAGGAAGCGGTCAACGATGTTCAAGAGGACGATTTGAGGATTGGCCCTGGAAGGCCAAGATTGCTTCGGTCAGGTAGAATTGGTCGCCCTAAGAAGCAATACAACGTACTTAGCGCACTGGTTGCAAGTGATGTCCCCATTCCGTCATCTTACGAAGAAGCGACAAGTAGTGAATACGATTCATACTGGCGTGACGCTATGCAGAAGGAGTATGAGGCTTTGTTGGCGAATCAGACCTGGGTAGTTGCTGAGTTACCAAGTAATCAACGTGCTATTGGATGCAAGTGGGTGTACAACCTGAAAAGAGATGCCAGTGGTGAGATAGAACGTTTTAAGGCCCGTCTTGTTGCGAAAGGGTGTTCACAGCAATATGGTGTGAACTATGGTGAAACATTTTCACCTGTATGCCGACTGGAGAGTGTACGTTTCATTTTGGCGTTAGCTGCAGAGTTGAAACTGTTTCTGCATCAGATGGATGTTTGCACGGCATATCTGAACAGCGATCTTACAGATACCGTTTACATGAAACAACCACCTGGATACGCCGATAGTTCTCAACCTGACAAAGTTTTATTGCTGAAGAAGGCAATATACGGTTTAAAACAATCAGGAAGGGAGTGGAATTTTAAGCTTGATGGTGTTTTACGAGAGATGGGATTTGTACCTTGCGATAATGAGCCATGTTTGTATAAACAGCAGGAAATGGGTAATTTGTCACTGATACTAATATACGTTGATGATATTATTATAGCATGCCAATCGAAACAAGATTTGTTAAACATCAAGGCAGATATTTCAAAATCGTTTAAGTGCACTGACAAGGGAACGTTGAACCTATTTCTTGGTATGGAGATTCAACGTGAAGGCGAACTAGGCGAGATAACTTTGGGTCAGACCCAATACATTAAGGATCTATTGCAACGACATGGCAGTCAAGAATGCAGGCCAGCAGCTACGCCTTTAGACGCCGGTTTCCAAGTAGTTTGTGATAACGATCGATGTCAAAAGGTAAATACAAGATCCTATCAGTCAGTTATTGGGGAACTGATGTGGTTGGCGTTAACGACCAGGCCAGATATTTTGCATTCAGTTGCGAAATTGTCTCAGAGAAATAAGGATCCGCATGTTGAGCATCATGCAGGCGTGAAGCACATTCTTAGATATTTGGCATCTACGGTAGACAAAAAGATACACTACAAGAAGTGTGGAATGGCTTTTACGGGCTATGTTGACGCTGATTGGGGCGGAGACAAGGTCGACCGTAAATCCTATACTGGTTACGTGTATTTCTTGGCAGGTGGTCCTATATCTTGGAAATCGGAGAAGCAACGCAGTGTGGCACTCAGTAGCACCGAAGCTGAGTACATGGCATTATCAACAGCATGCAAGGAGGCAATAGCCATGAGAAGACTCATAATTGAAATTGGCTGTGGTGAAGCGGGAAGTCCAACTGTCGTTTATGGCGATAATTTGAGTGCGCAACAACTTGCAAAGAATCCGGTGCATCATGCGAGAACTAAGCATGTTGATATTAGATATCATTTTGTCCGGCAAATTGTCAATGAAGGTGATATCGTTCTTAAATATGCTCCTACAGATTTAATGATAGCAGATATACTTACAAAGAACCTTGCAAAGAACAAACATCAAGAATTTACAAAAATGTTAAATCTTAGTTAAATTTTGTTATAATTTGAAAATATGTTTGCTTTGAGGAAGGGTGTTGAAATGTATGTAACTTATGTGAAAATATTACTGTATACAAATAACAAATCAAGCATCTGTAGGAAAATATGAAAACTCATTTTGTAAATATCTAGAATATATTTTTCATTCGCAAATAAACTCTTCAATCGTTAAGACGCCTTTGTTTTTCTTTTTCCACATTTTTCTCTTCGCCGAATTTCTGCTCAATAGGTTGAATGCGTGCTCTAAGGTTCCTGGTTGTGAATCCCTATAGGGCGTTAGAAGAAAAGGCTCTAATCCATAACCAGCATCTCTTAAAAGCCAGGATGAATGCTGCCCTCTGTCATATCTTCTTTGAAAATAGTTCCGAGCTTTGCTCATGCTCCAGATCAGAGCATCATGACTTGATCCTGGACGACGGGGGGCGTCGACAGCTTTTATTATTAAGTTGTAATCGCACATCTGTTCAAAAGAATGAATGTACTTTCTTTTTAAAATAGAGCAACTTACAATCATTGCATTCATTGAAGAGTGCCCCTTTCTATTATAGAAAAGCGTTGGATCTTGATTTAGCTGCGACATTCTAATATAAGGGTACCGTCAATGCATCCTATGACGCCAGGAATATTGAATTTGTCAAAAAAAATATCGTTTTGATTTACTTTGATCTTCATCGGACATAGCAAGTCTTATCCAACTTGGACAAATTCGATTCTCCAAAATTTTTAGTCCTTCTGTTATCATTTTTGAAACAGTGCTTCGACCCAAAGCGATATCAGCATCCTTCCCAATTGACCTTTGGAAGCTTCCCTCGACAAGAAACCGCAAAACTGTGCCTAGCTCCAACGTTGCAGGAATTGAAGATTGTTTAAGATGTGGCTCAACAATTTCCAGCACCATTATTAGGCTTGTTTCACACTATACGGTTTTGACCATACGGCAAAAAACCGAACGGAGACATTTTGCAAGAGACCGTGACCGTATAATATGAAAACGTATAAGCTCTTCTTAGCGCCCTTAACAAAATGTCGCCGTCCGGTTTTTTTTGCCGTACGGTCAAAACCGTACAGTGTGAAACAAGCCTTAGGAAGGCACTTTTATTAAGACGGTAGTATGCAATGAACCTACATGAACAATAAAAAAAAATAATCGACCGGGATTAACTTTTGTTTTCAGTCTTAAAATAACATACGCGGAATCTGCAATTTCCAAGGGATTAGTAACATCTCGCAGCCTTCGTCTTTTTATTTTTGTGCATAATTTATAGCTTTCCGTCTGTAACGCTAAAACTATTAACGCAGCACTCATTATGCGATCCTAATTAGTACTTTTACATTTTTAAACACGTGAACAATACAAAAATATTTACAAGAAAATAATTTGCCAAATAAAAATTCTTCAATAATATCCCACATGACAGATATCAGCAGTGATTTCGAAAAAAAATTTGGAGTAACCAAATCGCTCGAAATGCAGAACATTGAAAATAAATTCACTCGATTTTTCAAATTCGATTTCGGTTTCATTTCACTCGATTTCTGGAACATAGCTGTTAACTCCGTAAATTTACTAAAATGGATTCAATATTTTACACCATTCTATTACATTAACAATGTTTCAAAATGCAAGTACGCTAAGTTAACTAAAATATGAATAAGTACAGATTTGATTTTTCAATATCACTGGGTTGGTCATGAAAATTGCGCAAATCATATAAATTTATGGACACCTCTACGATATACCAACTTATTATAAAATAACAATAATAGTTCGTCCTTCTTCGCATGAATAGATATTTAGATACACCTAATCTATCTTAAGGAACTTATATCTATAAATATATACTATCTTGTATCTATATTTTATACTATATCAATTTTTCTTTTAACTAAGTAAAGGCAATCGCCATGACTTGTAAAAGATATCAAGCGATGAAAATGGAAAATCTCCAAGTGTTACACCATGACAGAGTGTAGTCGTGCTCGTCGTCGGTCGGTCGGTCGGTTGTTGGGTTTGTCGTTGTTTGGTATAGGGTCTGATGTTGCTATCGCTTTATGGCTATCACCAACACAAAACGTCACCTGTTTCTGATTCTTCTTCATTTTCATTTTCATTCAGTCGACTTTGTATCTGTTTGAACGCGCAAGGACAAAAGCCAAACACTCCCCCAAAAACACCCTATATCATTCCCTATACACGCTAGGACATCATACCTACCTTCCTAGTTCCTATCCTCTTACTTATGATTCTATCTCTTATACGAGAATACACACATACATAGGTATAGGTAGATAATAATTTTTGGACGTTTTTCTAAGAGATTTATGTTTAAGAAGACTTAATACAGATTTTTCGCCCATAAAGAGATTATCGTAAATTTATTAGATTATGGCAATCTACCTTTTTGATTTTCGTTTCGTTTCCTTTTCCTCACCCGCAATCTACAAGAACGATAAATTCCCTTCGTCAGATATTTTATTGTTGGGACTTTAGGAGGCGACATTTTTACTTTTTCTTTTTTATTTTTCTAAGTCACAGTCATCGTTGTTGTCGTCGTAGTCCTTGGCAGCGTCGTCGTAGTCGTCGGTATAGCTTGTCACAGCTAAAGCTTTGTCAGAATAGAATATACACACATTACATAGTCCAGAAACCATCAGGCCCTTCCTTGCACGTGAGCTATCTTTTGGCTTTCTTTTTTTTGTTGAAAGTTAGTGTTGAGATTCTTTATTGCTCTTTAAATGAAGTGACTTTTGGTAATTCTTTTTCTTTTTTCCTTTTTTGTTATTCCTTTCGCTTTTCGCTTTTTCTGTTTTATTTTTCATTTTTGGCCCACAAAATATATAACCTCACAATTTGGTAGCCACAGAAAAACGAATGGGAAGGGGGTTGGGGAGGTTGTATGTGCGGGGGTGACGAATGAGAAAAATGACCCTGTTTAACTTTAACGTAGGAGATTCACTAAGTTCAGATAAAAAGTGAAAGAAAGAAGAAAAAATAACCAAAGACGACGACGAAGACGACGCGACGAAAGAAACCAAAGAAAAGGAATGTTCAAAAAAAAAAAAAATATCCAACGGAACTGCGAAGATGGGTGAGGAAACTTTTCCAATAATTCCTCGCTCTTTTGATAAGACTTTATACGAAAAGAAATGAAAGTGAAAAGTGGTTTTTAGCGACTCCTCTGTGACGGACAGAGAAGTCAGGTGCGGCCAGACCGGTCGCCATCGGGCGTCACGTCGTCGTCGCGTCGGTGGGTCGTGTCGTTAGTAGGAGTGTGACTTCGTCCATCAGCTTTTTGGGCTTTTGGCCTTCTATCAAAGGGGCTCTACCTCTCTATCGAGAGTTAAATGGGAACGATGGAAGTGCCCCACGACATTGATTGGTCATTTTGTTAACAATATAAGATTTTTATTTTATTTTGTTTGTGTGTGTTGCGATTACCCAGCGAGATGGGATGCAATTAATCTTTCTTAAAGTAGGATGACATCGAAGGGCAAAGAGAAGGTCTTCGTAGGTACTTACATAGTTCTGCAGTTAGTTCGGTGTGAGAAAAAAAAAAGAAACGAGCTAACAATAAATGGTTTAGAATCAAGTTAAGTAAAATGGTGATCGACACGATGGAGAGGAAGTTGGAAGAGGTGGGGGTAGGAAAATACCGCATCGATTTTATAAGTTAAATATTTTCTTTTTTGTAAAACACTTTCTATAAGAATTTCTATAATGAGAGAAATGAAAAAAAAAAAGATGAAACAAGCCAAGACCCTTCGTCAACTTTAATGAAGACCAACTTTATCACTCATTAGAACTTCAATTATCTTTGATTGAAGAAGATTAATCTTAAGAAAGAGGGAGACACATTTTTTTGTTGTTGTATTTGGAAGGATGACTTTTCTTTTAAGATGAAATATTTGAACTATTAGAAATTTCAAATACCTTTGGTTTTAGCAAAAGAAAAAACCTTTTGAGATTAGAGTAATCAACTTAGGTTGGTGTATGAGTATTTGCAAAGGGCATAGAAATTCGCTTGAAATTTTTTATCAATTTATTGCCTGAGTTCTTTGGTGAACTACTTTGGAGAATTTTCCAATTTTTGTGGAAAATAATGATTCCACAAGTACACATGAAATACACGCTTCTGCAAACTGTCTTAATGGAGAACGAGTCCTCTTGTTGTAGTTTTTGTTGGTTTAAGAATTCGGTATTAATTATCCTACCGTATACATGATTAATTTTAAAACTCATAAATCAAATGACGATTCCTAAGTAAACAATTTGATCCTATTTAAACTCAAGCTCTCGATTCTGCTTATAAGCGTAGCCATACTATAAATTGACGTAAATGGCCAATGGGCCTTATGTCTTCCTTGTAGGTTGGTATAGATGCCAGTCACAAGCAGCCCTTACTGCATGACTTAATTTGCGCTAGAAAGCGTTGGTTTGATACCAATAAACTCGTTGGACCTATGTTATGTATTTCGTGGCTTTTAAAAAAGAAATCAGGTCTTTAATTTTCATCTCAGAAAAATCATCAAGATCTTTAAGGAATGCTGTTAATAAGTTTAACATTTCAGAACCGGCCAGGGCAGGACATTTAAAGAGAAAGTGAACCAAAGTTTCCCTTGCATGTTGGTCTCCGCAGGGCCGTCGAGAGGAATTCCGGGCCCGGGACGGAAAAATCTCGGGCCCCCCCATATTTACCATTTTTTTTAAATTTCATGCCTACTGATATGCATTTGCAAAGTGAACCGAAAAAAGTGTTAATCATCAAATCAATCTTAGGGGTATCGTCCAGTTTAGTTGAAATGGAGGATGGATAGAAAATAATTTTAAATGCGATTAGATCAGAATCCGAACAGAATCATACATTCAATTCGATATTGCCAACGACATGTTAGTAACTGATAATACGGTCGATTAACTATTAAAAAAAAATAGCATGAAGATCTATTACCTACTATGAAAATAAAATAGAGCGAAGTAAAAGTATTTGAAATTTGTCTTTAAAAAAAAAACTAAGTATTTTAAAAGTTTTACATTAAATACTCTTTATTGTTTTTCTTTATATTAAAATATTATTACAATGTTTTATTAGAGTGAGTTTGCATTCAATGAAATATTTTCTTTTGGTAAACGAGCTTTCCTAGCTTTCTGAGCAGCAAAACAACTTATAATTGCGTCGAAATTCAGTTCCCTTGCCAAAGGTGCTTCGATGCATAGTGTAGCAAGTCCAGAAACACGATGTTGTGATGAGCACGAATGATGAAAATTCTTTGTTCTGGCAAGGACGCTAAATGAACGTTCGGCACTAGCTACGGTTTAATCTCAAGTTCGTCCATTGTTGAAAACTGTCATAAAAATGAAAATGTAGCATTCAAATTTTTCATCGTATCGAACCGACGAGAAATTCCAGATATAATTGAATCAACTATGACGTAAAAGGTGTTTCTCTTGAAATTTATTTCTTCGTCTGTTTCTATTTGCTTTCCAGCTCCTCGGTTTTCTTCAAAATGTCTCTTTAATTTTTCGGTTCGATGGGAACGATTCTGGAAAATCCCCCAATCCAGTAGCAACTGCTTTGCATTCAGATAAAAATTGATCTCATCCGTTTTGAATAATGTTCAAATCGAAGATCAAGTTGTCGAGATCTTGAATTTCAACGTCAATAGTACTGTTTCTGGCTCGAAGAAGGAAACATTCATTTATAGCGCTAAGAACCTTGCACCGAATCGAAGAAGATGTTCTAAGGTTTTTCAGATGATTTGCAAATGGTTTCACTGCCTCAATTCTAGCTGACCATCTTGTATCGGAAAGTTTGTGAAGGGATCCGGGCACATTTTTCTTACGAATTTCCCAACGTTAAGCACTGCTGCTACACAAGCTGAAACACCCCTTTCGCCAAGGAAGAAAATGGTGTCCAATATTCTATATAGAATTCCTTGCTATTTTTGTATGGCTGGTTTAATATACACACTTTGAAGTGACTTGATATCCTTCAAATCTTCAGTAAACAATTTATTCAAAATATTAATTAATTAATATTACAGAAACCACAATTGAAAAACGTTTTCGTGGGATTTTACGGTCCCCCGAAACCGAATCAAACATTTCGTTCCCAGCAGAAACAAAAATAGAAGAAAAGAAACTTTATAAAAACAGAAACCGAAATAAATATTTGCGTTTTGTTTTAAGTTGCCGGGCCCCTTTTTGATTTTGATTTTTAAAATTTTCAAAATAAAATAAATTTGAAATTTACGTTAAATTAAGTAAGAAAAGCGAAACAATTTATTATAACTTTCTTGCAATAGTTCAGAGTTGCCCAATTTTTCATTAAATATAAACAAAAATGTACGCCAATAATAATCAGGGGCCCAGATTGGCAAGCTTGTGACTGACAGCCCTATTACGGTTGTCAATTATCAATACGCTAGTTGACATTTTTCAATGAAATTGATGAATTGGTATTATCGTTGTCAGCAATCAAATTTTTTGATAAACTGTGAACGCTCTTCAGAAATTAGATCTATTGTGAATGATTCAAATTGACAGTCTTGGTATTATGGTTATCAAAATATTTGTTGATTATCAAATTTTCAGTCAATCACAAATTCCTTGTTGATAAAATATTTTACGGATCGCGAAAGCCAAAAGCATGTCTACTATTAAACTATTTTTCGGTGAAAATGAAATTGAAGAAGAAAATACTTTGGAGCAAGCAAAGATTCGAAGAAAACTACGCGATGCTTCAAATCCCATGGATTTGGCTGAACATAGTAGATAAAAGATCTTTTTTAGTTACATTACAAAATCTAACTTGGCTCGCTTTTAGATTCATTCAAAACTTTAGACTTTCGAAAGACGCCTTCCTTAATGTATTTTTAGATATCAACGACAAGTTAAAACCAAAGAAAAGACAACAATCCATCCCAAACATACTAAAATTTGCACTATTCACAATAGATTTTTGATCTTTGTTCACAATGGATCAAAAAATGATCAACTCGCGTTCATAATACCAATTTATCAATTAATTGACAAAATGTTTCAATTGTCAATTAATTGATCTTTGACAACCGTAATAAGGCTGTGAAAGATTGGTAGATAACATGCAAACAGGGGCCCGATTGCGAAGGCATGAATGATTTTAAATGTTCGGGCCCCTAAAAATAAGTGGGAATAGGTATGTTGATGATGAATTTAGAGTACCTATATTAAAAAAAAACACTCCTCATTGCTTTCAATTTTACGGGCCCCTAGAAAATCCCGGGCCCGGGGGGTTTCCCCCCTCCCCCCCCCTCTCGACGGGGCTGGGTCTCCGCAGCTACGGCAGTGAGTATTGTCAGGGATACCCAGCTTTGATGCATGCTCTCCTATCGGCCTAAGTCCGGTACATACTGTACATATATAAACAGTGACCGTGGTCTGCTTAAAAGTTCGATAGAACAGTTTTTGTAGTATAGGTAGGCCATATCTTCCTGAATATAATAGAGTCCGTTAGACCGTTCCACCTGCGTTTGGTTCAGTCAGAAAAAATGTTAAAATTGTGTCCTTCAAAGCTCCAAGAGGAATATTTACCCTATTCGCAAGTGAGCTATGAAGGTCCAACTAATCATCACGTTAATTTCCATCAATGTTACCATGACCTAGAACCCAAATAAGAGGAGGTTAATGAGGAGGCTGGATAGTTCTTACCGACATTGTTGGACCAGTAAAGAGGATGTTGTGGCCGAAGTAATAGCCATAATAGCCACCTGGCTTTTAGTGTAAATAGCCGTGTTTCTATTTTGGTTTGAGTTTGATTTAAGTATTTTCAAATGCTTCTCTGATTGCTAGTAATTCAGCTTAAAATACGCACAATCAGGTAGCTGAAAAGACTTAAAGACGTTTAAGGACTCAGAGAAGATTCCTGACCCAACTCCACACTCTATCTTTGATGCGTCAGTAAAGATAGTGGTATCGAAGTCTTTCGTGCCATCCTTCCTATCCTTTCGGGTTAGGAAAGATGACTTAAAAATGTTTACTGAGGTTCAAGGCAGGGGTGCAGTAGTCGGCATATGTTGCAAAAATATCAGTTAGAATCATTTCTCTAGTGTTTCCATGGCCAAAAGGTCTGGAAAACTAACAGTTTGATTCTTCTAGGTTTAGTGCGCCGCACAATACTAAAAATTTAATGTGTAGGCCTACTTTTAGGAAGTAGATAGTAAAATTTAAAGCATCTGTTGGGCAGGATCGAAAGGCCATTGTTGTGCCGACACTAGCTATTCTTTAAACCATCCTTAGTTTCTAGATGTTGTATTTCTTGTTAAGCGCAGGCCACCGCACAATCGATCTACAAGACAAAACAGGACGTAAAACGGATGTTTACGTCTACAAAATCATCTTCTATTGAAGGCCGCAGAAAAAAATGTCGGGGGGTTTCAAAAAATTAATATTATATTATTTTTTTATTTAAAATGTCAAGTGTTTTTTTTTTTTTTTTTGACACTATATTTTATATAGGTACTAAGAAACATGTATGAATAAAAATTACATATATACACATATGACTTGACTTGCTTTCACGATTGACAAAACAGTTTGACTTTGACTTCAAAGGTAAAACTTAATTTTTATATGCATTATGCATGTATGTACATATAAGGTTGTATGCCTTATTTCCTAGTTGCCGTTGCCGATCCCATCATTCTTAGGCTGAACTCACACATGAATAAATGTGAGTTATACAGAAACAAAGAGAGGAGGTGAGATTTTTCTATTTTCACAGTTCTAGTTCTCTTTTGTTTACTTTCGCATATTCAAATTTAGCGTAGATTGCTAGATTGAATTTTGAAACTGTCAAACACGTTTTTCTTATAGGGCCCATACACTACACAAACTGTTTGAGCAAACGAATGTATTTTGTTGTTGTAAAAATGTTTGTGCAAACTGTTTGAGTAGTGTGTAGCGATGATGCGTGTTTGCGCAAGCGGTTTGAACAAAATCAAAAAATTTTGAATTTTCCGTGCCTGCACAAACATGTTTGTGTTGTGTGTATTGAATTTTGCTCAAACTGATGCCAATTTTCATGAAGTTAACATGAATAAACAAGAGGAACAATTTTTTTTTGACTGAAATGATCTTTTTTTGTACCACTCTCTACACCAAATTGCTTTTTTTTTTGTTTTTTCCGTTTTTTTTTTTAATAGCCAACTCAATAATCAAAGCTGCACATGCTTAATCACTCGATGAAAAACGTCACGCAACTAATATCTCTCAAACATGTTTGTGTAGTGTGTGGCGAAACTATGTTTACTCAAACACACGTTTGAACAAACGTGTTTGCATAGTGTATGGGCCCTATAAGACTCACCATTAAAATACTAGAAGTAATGATTTTGAATGCGTTCCGAACCTTTACACCGAAGACATGGGGTCATATTCATAGTTCCTTGATAAGTTCTGATTTTGTCTTTGCTAAATTAAACTTTAGTTTTTGTTATTCATAGACAATTTAAACCCATTTTAAAACGATAATCTGGAGTCTAAAAATAGACACGACGGAACCTATGTTTAAGCTGTTTCTTAATCTATTAAACGTCAAAAATAAACAAACTGATTGAGTAAATTAAGTAACGAGACATTTTATTTGAAAATTTAAAAACAAAAATTAAAATGTCAAAAGACTTAAGCATAAATCAATATTTTGATATTTTGCTGGATGTTGGAATGCTACCAACTAACAAGTCGTAACTAACAGCAAACAAAATAGTTTAAAGAGTTTCAAAGATTTTGGCTCTCCAGCTAACGCAATTTATTTTGTTGCCCTCTACAAGGCATTTTGTATAGGTTTAAGTGAAATTTTTCAGAATTGTAGTAGAATATGCCTTAAACCTGTTTCTAACTAAACAGAGCTGGCAAATTCTTTATGAATAGCAGCTGTGTCTAACCTATATGTTAAATTTAGACTCCAGTTCCAATAGACTCGGGTTTAAAATATGACTATGAATAAGCCCCATGTTGTTTTGTGTCTTAAGCCTAGTACGCAGCTGAAGTGAAACGAATTTTTTCGGCGGTCTCCAAGAGCAGAGCAAAATGGAAACGAAAACCACAGCGGAAAATTATTTGTGGAGAGTTCTGTCAGCTGTCAAAAACAATTGACAAGTTCTGACAGTCAGCTGCTAGTAAACAAAAGTGAAAAAGAATTGTATTTATTAACATTTTGTTGAGCAGTTAGTACATGTTTTTTTTCATTTCTGCAGCTATATTACTCCAGAGGCTCGCAACTTTCAAATAGCTTCACTGGCTTTCGACAAACGAAGCCAGTTTCCTTTTTTCCTCCGAAGACAAATCAATTTTTTTTCTTCGGTTTATTTTTTGGAAGTTGAAGTTCACTGCTCGTCTTCATACTTCATCACTTCTTGCACATCACCAATAACATCTTCAACATCCTGAGTTTCCGATTCGGAAATGTATTGTTGGAACACATTAGACAAATCCATTTTATTTTAAATTTTAAATCAAATATAAATCAAAGTCAAAACCCCGAAAGTCACGAGTAAACAATTTTTTGTTTCAATAAAAAAATTAAACGTCAAAATTTCACAAGCAATTACTATGCCGGGCAATTAAATTGAGAACGAAAAGAGTGGAGAATTGTACTAAGAAATCTAGTACAGTTATCCACTAAAATGACACAAATGACACAGCAGCGTACTGAAAAACGAAAAGCACAGCGAAATTTGTCGTTTATCATTTCGTCATGTCATTTTCTTAACCCCCAAAACCCCTACCTGCGTTCGCCCCTGCGTTAAAGGAAAATTTGACAAATGTAGACATAAGTATTCTTATTAAAGTACTTTAAAAAAGAACCTCTTTATTCGAATTTTGCCTCCCTCACAAAGTAGAAGTATTAAACAGTTTGTTTTACTAGCGTCTCTAAGAATACACCATACCCCAACTGCAATTCGACAGAAACTTCCAGATTTCCTTCAAGATCTTTTTGGGAGAATAGGCCATTCCTAGAAGACAAGTCAGTTCACTTTTACACAGATTGATAAAAAACAAATGAATGGGTTGGTGGAGGTGTGTACTCTGAACGACTAAAATGAAGTCTCTCATTCCGCCTTCCCAATCATTGTAGATGTAGAGTGTTAAAGGCTGAAAAGAAAACGTGATATCAATATCTGAAACCCGTATTTTCTCAGATAGTCAGGCCGCTATCAAATCTCTGAACTCTGTCTTTACAAACTCTAAAACAATCCATAACTGTCGATCATCTCTAATGGAGATGGAACAACAGTTTAATATTCACCTTTGCTGGTTGCCGGGCCATAGAGACATTCCAGGGAATTGTAAGATAGATGAACTCGCCAGGAATGTTACACTACAACCCATTCTACCACATTTGGTTAATGCTGTCATACCAAACCAATCACTACATGTAAACTATTGCTAATGCAAGACGCTATGAAGAAGGCAAACATCATGGGGAAAAACATAACCACTTCATCAGATCACAAAACACATCTGGCCTACACTAGATTTAAAGCGATCAAGGTGCTTGCTATCTCTAAGCAGATCGCATATAAGCTCGATAATAGGTGTCATAACCGGGGACTGTGTTATAGGAAAGCACACCACGGGGTTAGGCGTATTCTCAAATGACTTTTGCAGAAGCTGTATGGATAAGGAAGAGGAGGAAGCAGTTCTTCACCTCCTCTGTACATGCCCTGCTCTAGCTCAAAAACGAAAGAATTATCTAGGAGAATTCTTCTATAACGATCTAAATGATCTAAATCATATTAGAATAATCAGCCTCTTACGTTTCGTAAGGGACTCAAACTGGTTGCATTGAACTAAGAAGAAAGCCTCAAGATTCTTGTGGTATCACAATGGGCCATTAAACTGGCCTAAGTGGGTCCTACTCCATCACAGCCACTTTAACCTAACGTAACCTAAACTGTCTAAAAGAATCATTACACCCCCGATTGGAATTTCGGACAAATTTGGAAGTACTGAGATTCGTTCTTTACCCGTACTACATGAATATGAAGTTCTCTAAAAATAAACCTCTGGCTTGCGTGTCATTGCAATATTTAAGAGTTCAAAACCAATGTGTTGTGAGACACTTCCTTTTCAAGTCTTTCCTTTCCTCATTACCTTATGATATCAGTGAACATTTGGCAGCATTTTGCAAGAAAGTGTAAATTTAAAATAAAATGGTTACGCAAACTTCAATTTAAAAGCTCGTTTATAGGAAATAAAATTTCTTTATTAAAATAATAATTAGGAGATTCTCATCTAATTACAATATGAACAGCTTATTTGGAAAGTTTTTCATGACAAAAATTACTATTATATAACCACGTAAATTCGTTAATGGATTTTAAAGCCTCTGAAAATTTAGAACTTCTTATCAGAAAAAACAAGCTTAATTTTTTTATAAGATAAAGGCGAGATAAGAACGTAAACGTGCATAGCTTAAATATATGAGACTGGGATCGGTATCACGAGAAGAAAGCCTGTGAAGGCCAACAATCTCTTTTCAGCTTTAACCTTATAAACCCAGAAACGGCTTATGAACCATATGCAGTATAACCTTTTCGTCTACATGTAAAATTAGATTGTATAATGTAATGTACAATGTTGCCATATTTAAGCAAAAAGCTACATCTTGAAAATTCGATCAAAATAAAGAATCTTAATACTCAATTTTCAAAACTAAGAACAGCTGCTGTTTCGAATAATTTTTAATGGTGTCTTATTTCCTATTGAAAGAGGAAAAGTAGAACACGGTTGTTATTTCTATTTTTTCATGTTTTAGGAAAAACAATACGCCTGAAGCCTCTTTTAATCTCCTCTTCGTCTTACTTAGTTTTCTTAAAAATCAAAACAATTAATTCTTGGATCCAACAACTTTTTTTTTATTTTCTTTGGATGCACATAATTTTGAATTAAAAATTTAAATTTTCTAAGTTCCCAACTGAGTTTCTCGTCATATTACCCAAATTATAACTCATCTCTGAGAAGCTATATACCTAATGAGAAAGCTCAAAAACCTAAATCTTGAATTTTTATTAACGTTTAATAATAATAATCTATTAAACTTTTTGCATATACACTCGTGCATACATATATCCTTGATAAGAATTTCTTCCTCATTTGTTAAACATGAAGTTGGATGTCATGGTCCCTATGCCCTTATAATACCCACCTGCGTCACACTCTTAACTCCTATTCATATTGCTTGCCAATCTTTCATAAGGTAGCATCCTTATTTTTTGCTACATACATCGCTGATAGGGTCTAGGTGGAAGTATAGGTGGTATATAGCTGGAAGGTACTTGTATACCTCCAGACTCATAAAACAACACGAGTTGTGCCATCTCTTAAATTATATTTCATTAGTTCCTATCGTTTCCGTTGTGCGCTGTGTGTACCTATAATGTTAGCTATTTTGCAGGAACACGAACAGCAAACTTCGTAGAGATTAGTTCATCCATAATTAAAGGGGATGCAAAAGCTTTCTGAAGAATACCTAAACTTGGTTCTATTCTTTATTTTTCTATCTAATGCCTGCTATATATACAGACACTTAGGGACACACGTGAAATCCTACACCTCCCCCCTCCCCCACTCCCTGCTGACACTCACGCTGATGCATATCGTCTCCGTACACTTTCTTGATGTTTGTTTACTGAGTTAACTTTTTGGAAGTTTCGCAATAATAATTTCATAACGCACTTAATATGCAAATTATTTAGCAATTTTTCGTCCTTGTTTTTGTTGATAATTTCTTGATGTTGCGGAAGCAAGTGTTCTGCCAGCGTATGTGTGGAAGAGCTTTTTCCACTGACAACGTAACGATAACAACTTATTTAAATCACTTAAATGCGCGTTTCTTCGTTAGAAATCTATTTTATATAACAAGGCTGTGTTTTTGAAGCAAATTGTTTTGGTTATGTACCTCCTACACCTAGAAGCCTTAAAGATATAACTATACAACAAAATGATTTAAACAACTAAAATAAAAACATATATTTTAAGGATATATGCGTGTATAGCAACTTCATTAGAGAGACATAAGAAAAAGTTTTACATCAACTTTATAGACTTTTATTTTTTGAAGGATGAACAACAAGAAGGACTATCTTCTATACTAAAGAAGAGTATAGCAGCACTTAAATGGGCTTCACTATGATGTATACATAATTATGTATGTATATAGGATGATTTTTGAGATAATATTCGTATATACACTGCGTTCCGCACGGAAGCGTTTTTGGCAAAGTGACTGCTTGAGAACATCCTGTCGCGCGTAACATATACATAATTACGAAAGTTTGCCCTCTAACAACATCGTTAGTGCTGGAACGGCTGTTTTTGGCGTGACTTTTATTTGACACAACACAGTTTTCCGTACACATCACGCAAAGAACGTGACATTTCGTGTCAAAAGTTCAAAAAGTCATCATTCTATCTCTCTCTTTGTATGCTTGGATGCCTGTCTTTTCCTATCAGTCCTACTCTCTCACCAATGATGTTCATGCTCAGCTCATTCCCTTTATGATAAACGAACAAGTTGAAGAAATCTACACCATCATCATACCTAGAAACCCTGCACTAGATGTTGGGATACTATGGCACTATATACCAGGATCAGCTCCAGAAACGTCAGTGTTTCTGGCAGAAAGTCTGATGGGAATATTTTTCGATGGTTGATGTGATTGTGATGTCCTTGGTTCGGGAAGCGAATTAAAGTTTTTTGGGGGTATAAGGTAGAAATAATAACCACCATATAGCTTTATGGAGGCTCAGCATGTCACACGAATCTTAATAATACTTCAGTTTTCCTAGAGCTGCCTATACCAGGAGTCCAACAAAGTTAGTTTGTAGATTCACCACAAAGTTTTCTATAAAAAAAAAGGTTTTCATACACACATTTATGTTTATTTTTTTTTACTAGGAAGGACTTTGGTAAAAACACTCAAATTGCTTTAACTTAAATTTTGTAACCTTAGTATTTTTAACTTGAATCAAAAATGTCTAGAGTTGGAGCATTTAAATCATTGATATGATTCGACTGTTAGAAGATAAGAAATACTGATGTTTTTGGGAGAAAAATTATTTCTTTCGAGAACAAAAAATCTGCATTAGTAAACAAGTAGTTATGACAATTGTGAATTTGTTTTGATTTTTAGTAGGTTTAAGCTTTAGACCAACTTCTAAACCTGAAGATGCCATTTTTTTTCAAAAAATCCCACATGAAATAGGTCAAAATCCAACATTAGAGTAAGCATTTTTAAATTTTGTTACTTAAGGGTTTTTCAATTGGTACGGGTAGATTTTGGCCCCCCGTGGAGGCCATTTTGTTTTGGTGACATCTGTCAAATCTTTTGTTTATTATTTAGTTGTTTATGTCAAATCATCCAAGGCAAGTTACACGATTGAACAGCACGTTCAAATGATAAAACTCTTTTATCAAAATAAGTGTTCGTTGCGCACATTGCACCAATTTCACGGTAGACGTGGTGGCCCTTTACAGTCGACTCTTCAACGTTTGGTGGTCAAATTTGAGACGACCGGTTCTGTTAAAAATAAGCTAACACCCGCACCAAGATTGGCGGAGAACATCGCCACGGTGCATGAAAGTGTACAGCAGAACCCGAGGCAGTCTATTCCTCGCCGTGCACAAGAACTTGGCCTTTCGCAGACTTCAACTTGGCGAAAACAGCGAGCGCTACATAACGATGATAACTAATTTTGTATGTCCCAAATTGAACCATATGGACCTAGACGACATGTGGTTCCAGCAGGACGGCGGGCGCTACGTGCTACACCGCATACGCCACGATTCACATTTTGCATGAACGATTGGGGTAAGGTTATCTCTCGCAGGGGTGATGTGAATTGGCCACCATACGATTTGACCCCGCTAAACTGTTTTCCTGCGGGGTTTTTTCAAGTCGCAGATCTATGCAAATAAACCCCAATCGACCGATGCCCTAAAGATGAACATAACAGAGGCCATCGCTCAAATTCAGCCGGATCTATGCCGAAGAGTTATTGAAAATTGGACCACTCGGATCTGTGCCACCGTAAGAAGCCGAGGCAGGCATTTGAATGATATCATATTCCACACTTAACTTAAAAATTATTTTGTTAATACCTAACATACAGCTTGTTTTATTCCATTTCAACATATACCCGCCCTTATTGAAAAACCCTTTATACAAAACTTCCTGACAATTTTCCTACTTTTGAAGTAGCTTAAGTAGTTTGAGGCCCAAATGTACCTAGTCCTAAGCCTAAGGAAATATTTTCAAAACTCTTAAGCTAATTTAGTTGTAAGGAAAAATACACTATATGCCACTATTAAATATTTCATTTTTATATGTTGTGTATTGGTATAATACATAATCCTTGTTTCGAATATCCCACAAATAAGATGTTAACTATTTCAAGCATATATCTTTCAAAAACTATATGAAATGAATTTGAGTTTTACAATTATTCCTAAATGAACTAAATTTTAATGTCAGATTGTGACGGTGAAATTGCCAGTCGGGGGATTGTTGTGGTGTGGGACATTCAGTCAAACCACACAAAAGAAAGCAGCTTTGCTGTGTTCTCAACCGCGTTCGTGCTCGTGCTGTCCGGTCCGGGGACTACAGGTACAGCGAACGTTAAATTGGCAACACAGAAAGGGAAGAATACAGAAAAGGAGAGGTAAAATAAAAATAAAAAGACGATTTTTTAAAATTTAATCAATTAGATAGGTATAAATGTAAATTTTATTATGACGAAATTTGAGGAACAAGTTGAAGTTAAATCTAAGTTACAAAGTAAAAATGGCAATGGCAAGTGTAAACAAAATGGCAAGTGGAAACAAAAATGACAAGTGGAAAGTAAAAATAGCAAGTAAAAAGATTTGGCAATTAAAATGCATGCCGGGACCACGATGTATGGCTTTTTGAAGTCTAAGGGACCGGACGGTGGGAGGGAAGCCGACCGTCGCCCTTATGACCCAAAAACCACAAAAAAGCAGTATTTATGAAAAAGTATTCGAATGGCGAACTCTTGTTTGAATAGACTCAAGACTGTTGTAGTATATGAATGATGCTGGAGTAGCTCAACTTCGATACAATACTGCCAGTTCTATTAACCATGAGTGTCGTGACGAGAGTTCTGATTTTGGATACTACTAATAACTTCCTTGTGCAATACTGAAGGTGAACTCTAAGAACTAAAGTTTAAAATTCAGAAGAGTGCGATGGTGAAATTGCATTGGTTGCCAGTTGCCACTTGTGTGTGTTATTTTACATTTAGCAGAAGGCTAGTACATTGGTATACATGTGAGTGTGTGTTACAATTTTACATTTAGCAGAAGGCTAGTACATTGGGTATACTACATGTTAGTGTGTGGTTACATTCACCTTGTGAGTGCGGGGATCATGTTGACGTGTTACAAGATTTCTTTTGTATATATAAATATAAAAATTCCAAATAGAAAACAAATTAATCATCACGGATAAATAATTTTTGGAATTCACTTACTTTATTGTGTAAGAGCAAAATTTTTGGGTATAACTTTCTATTTTTGAATAACCCATAAAAAGGCTTTTCAATGTATGAAAATCATAGATCTTTCAGAGTTCAGAATCTCATAAGAATAAAAATTAGCTGGTAAAATCCCATATATATCCAATTCAGTTCTTGACGTCTAAGATGTTATGTTTTCAACTGAAGATCCTAAAGCTGTTTATATGACTTTACAAAAATAAAACAAATGTTTTTTATTGAATATCCCATTAATGAGATACTAATTACATCAAATCGTACAAAATCAACTTTAGTTAACTTATTTGTGACTTTCAAAAAGGTTTTATTTTCTGAATATCCCATTAGAGACAAAAAGTTTTATTAAATTGTTATACTTTAAGATTTAAATTTCAAATTATCCTTGAATATCCCAGAAACTAGTTTAAAAGAAGTTTTTTCTGAATATCCCACAAATTACGCAAATATTTGTTAAACCTTTATTACTAACTTCCCATAGGAAGTTATTGTAATGGGCCCGATTTAACGAATTGAAAATTTTGACATTTATCGAAGTTTCAAGGTCCCTAGAGTCGAAATAAAAGATTTTTAGAAAGATGTCCAAACAATTATATTTTTGGAAAAAATCAAATTAAAGTTTTTTTTATAAATCAAAAAAAATTTTGTCACCTCGAAAATTTTACGAATAAAATATGATTTCATCTCCAAAACAATTTTGTGCAACGAAAAATAATGTTTTTGACATCTGACAAAATTTTGAGAAAAATCGAATTGACAGTTTTTCTTATAAAAAATAAAAAACCTAAAAAAAAACATTACTCAAAGTTGGTAAAAATTGAATGTTGACTCAAATATCTCTTTAAAACTTTGAGATATTGGCTTTAACCTACTTTAATCTTTCAAAAAATATTGTTGTCAACATTCAGAAAAATTTTGAAAAAAATCGAATTGACAGTTTTTGTACAAAAAATTAAAAACCTAAAAAAAATTTAACAAAAGTTGGCAAAAATTGATTTACGACTCAAATCTCTTTTCAAAAATTTGAGATAATGGCTTTTAGCTAATTTTAACTTTAAAAAAATATTTTTTTCAACATTCGGTAAAATTTTGAGAAAAATCGAATTGACAGTTTTTTTTACAAAAAATAAAAACCTAAAAAAAAACAATACTAAAACTTGGTAAAAATTTACTTTCGACTCAAATAGCTTTTCAAAAATTACAAATATTTGCTTCAAACTTATTTTATTTCACAGAAAATATTGTTTTCGATGTTCATTATTGAGTCATTTTTTTATAAAATCTACAAAAAATAGTACGCAAATTTGGTAAAAATTGATACATATAGACAAACTTTTAAGCAAGACAAATCGATAGACGGATCTGAAGTTATCAGTGTGGGTCGAATCCCAGCCTTTTTTCTTTTTTAATTTTTGAATTTAATCAGCCCAAATCATGTGTTTATTAATAAAGTACGAAAGCCTTTTTCCATGACATTCGTTTTTTTATTAAAAAACCCTCATATTTCCAAAGTCCAAGATGCACAAAAAATATCTCAACTACGAAGGCAATGAAATTTTGAATATTTGAAAAGCTTGCCAAGCAAAATTTCAATTTATAAAAAATCATAAAAGTCTTTACATTTTGATAAAGTTTATCGATTTTAAAGTTAAACGCATTCCTCTTGTATGTCCTGGCATTGCATATGGAGCGGAAAATATGAATATTTCTCTCTTCAATAGAAAAACTTTTGCAAAATAATATTGACTGAAAGTGAAGGTCTCTTCGATGATGCTATGCTATGGAGGTCCTCCAACATTCTCAGAATTTACTTGAAACTAACAAAAAACAATAACAACGAAAGAAATTATCATTTCCTTTGGCGCCAATGACATACTTTGCCTTAAGGATCTAAGTACAGGGATTTGTGACACTATACTAGAGAAGTGAAAATGGAGTGGAGATGGAGATGGGGAGAGAGAGAAGATGTTGGATGGAAAAAATGAATTAAGTGGGTCGTTTTCAATATGATGAAAGATTAATATTAAGTCAAGGGACTTGGAATAGATGGATGGATAGATGACTATGACGACAATGCCAACGACGACGATGATAACGGTGGCGAGTTATAATAAGGAAGTGCCGAAAGAAAAATCTATATAATCCTTAAATTAATTGATGGCGAGGCTTTTCTGAGATTTGGTTTGAGTAAGGTAGCAATTTATATAAATATGTATGTATATCTTTTTGCCTTTGTCAATTTAGTCAGAAGAGATGAAATAGCGAATAAATCTATTTTTGGTTAGATGATGAATTGTCATAGATTTGTTTGAAGAGGTGTTAGGTATCTTCTTGAAGAACGAAATTTGAGTTGAAAAATTACTTTGTTGTGGCTGGTTGACCGTGTAAGTGGGATATTCAAAAAATTATGCAATAAATATAAAAATAATTATTTTGTATTTATTTCTTTATGATAGAATTTTCTTAGGAACTTGTTAAATTCCTGTTAGATTACAGAAAGGTTCTAGAAAAGCTCAATGCTTTTTTTTATAATTTACAAGCACTTAAAGGGTTTTATTAGTATCTTTTATATGTTTATATTTAAACACAGTGCTAGGGTTTGAAAAATAGGGAAGGATTTAAGAGGAGATACCGGTGCACATTGGTCTTAAAGTTCTGAACATCAAAATGGGAGGGAAAAACAGAGTTGGCCAAAGCATTACACATTCTCGATGTGCGATTTCAGAAAGAATTTCTATACTTGACAGTACACCCGAAATTGAGCTCAAGAGTTAACTGATGAGCATACCTGGAAGTGCGAGTATTACAGATGAATCGTTTAAGGGGTGCAATGCAACTGGCTAATTCGACAAAACATTGTTTGTAAAAATATCGATAAAACAACGAAAGGCATGAGATAATGCGGCGGTGTTCTAGCGATGTAAATGTTTCGATTATAGTTCTATCTCCTATCATTTTTAAACCCCTTTTTTTTTTAATTCTATCCAAGAGATTTAAAGTTGTTTTAGGGGCACCTGCCCAGATATGCGAATTATATTCAAGCTTTGGATGGATGAAGGCTTTATAAATTACAGCCAGATCAGAAGGGGTGAACAATTTCTAGCACCGTCGGAGAAATCGTAAGCACCTGGGAGAATTTTTGGCAATATCAAATATGTGATCATTCCGTAAGAGGTGATCTGTGATACACATACCGAGTACTGACAGTTGATTAGTTTCCTGGACGCAAGTGAAACTCATAGATAGCGGCATCGGGGGTGTGTTACGCTTTAACGACACAAGACAGCAGTAAGTTTTCGAAGCATTAAATACTACACGGTTCTTAATTCCCCATTGTACAATGCTGTCGAGATCAGAATTTAATGAGCTTATCATACGCTGCAGTTGAAGTTCCACATCCGAAGGACAAGGATGTAAATCTAGAAACTAATATGAAAAGCTGAGGGTATACTGTCGTCGGCGAAACAGTTAAATGGATTAGTGGCAGACAAAAGATCATTTATGAATATAAGGAAGATAGTCAAAGACAAAACGGAGCCCTGAGGGACACTAGCATTTATTTTATGAATTTCAGACTTTTATGATTCAGGGTTGTAAGCCCCATTTATAACCAAAGAGAGCTACAGTAGCTTTTTTGATTCTTTCTTGTATCGGGTGATTTTTTAAGAGCTTGAGAACTTTTTTAAAAAAAAAAAACGCATAAAATTTGCAAAATCTCATCGATTCTTTATTTGAAACGTTAGATTGGTCCATGACATTTACTTTTTGAAGATAATTTTATTTAAACGTTGACCGCGGCTGCGTCTTAGGTGGTCCATTCGGAAAGTCCAATTTTGGGTAACTTTTTCGAGCATTTCGGCCGGAATAGCCCGAATTTCTTCGGAAATGTTGTCTTCCAAAGCTGGAATAGTTGCTGGCTTATTTGTGTAGACTTTAGACTTGACGTAGCCCCACAAAAAATAGTCTAAAGGCGTCAAATCGCATGATCTTGGTGGCCAACTTACCGGTCCATTCCTTGAGATGAATTGTTCTCCGAAGTTTTCCCTCAAAATGGCCATAGAATCGCGAGCTGTGTGGCATGTAGCGCCATCTTGTTGAAACCACATGTCAACCAAGTTCAGTTCTTCCATTTTTGGCAACAAAAAGTTTGTTAGCATTGAACGATAGCGATCGCCATTCACCGTAACGTTGCGTCCAACAGCATCTTTGAAAAAATACGGTCCAATGATTCCACCAGCGTACAAACCACACCAAACAGTGCATTTTTCGGGATGCATGGGCAGTTCTTGAACGGCTTCTGGTTGCTCTTCACTCCAAATGCGGCAATTTTGCTTATTTACGTAGCCATTCAACCAGAAATGAGCCTCATCATAAATCGGACGTAAAGCGCGAAACACATTTCGAACCGAACACTGATTTTGGTAATAAAATTCAATGATTTTCAAGCGTTGCTCGTTAGTAAGTCTATTCATGATGAAATGTCAAAGCATACTGAGCATCTTTCTCTTTGACACCATGTCTGAAATCCCGCGTGATCTATCAAATACTAATGCATGAAAATCCTAACCTCAAAAAAATCACCCATTACATTGCGTTTCCAATTTAGCTTTTTGTCTAAAACAAGACCCAGGTACTAAGCCTCGTCTGCGAACTTTAATTGGATTCCTTTAATTTAATTAGGGTTAACAAATTAAATTTTGCATTTCCACGAAAATAGGACTAATTTGGTTTTGTGTGGGTTAACACTCAGTCCACACCGATCTGCCCAAAGTATTAGTCTGTCTAAGGCATTTTGTAAGAGTTCTTTTAAGGTGTTAAGACGTTTTTCTGAAACTGCTATAGTAACGTCGTCCGCATAGGCTATCACTCTGAAACCCTCCGCATCCAGACTAGTTAGGATTTAATTTACCACCAGGTTCCAGAGAAGAGGGGATAGAACACTACCTTGCGGTGTCCCTCTACTAATGAATCGTCTGCCAGAAGAGTTGCCCAGCTTTGAGTTAATTAATCTGCTAGTGAGCATTAAATGAATTAACTCCCCAAGCGAACTCTCTACATTCAGAGATGTTAGTACAGATGTGATTGCAGATGTGTCCACGTTGTTAAAGGCACCTTCGATGTCAAGGAAAGCAACCATAGTGAACTCTTTATGATGGAGGGAATATTCGACGGTGCGCACTAAGTTGTGTAACGCTGTTTTCACCGATTTACCTTTACAGTAGGCATGTTGAGACGAAGACAGAAGTCTTGTATCAATACTTGACCTTAAATGGATATCAAACATTATTTTCAAGGTCTTAAGAAGGAATGATGATAGACTTATAGGTCGTAGATCTTTAGGATTGACTTGGGAGCATTTACCTGCTTTGGGTATAAAAACCACTTTAACTTCTCTTCATGCCGAGGGAACATGGACCAGGTAAAGATAGCTGGTAAAAATTGCCTCAAGGATTGGTGCAATTATGTCAGAAATCTTTTGTAGCTTGGCTGGTATTATTTCATCTGGTCCTGCAGATTTATAAATGGTTTGAAGCTGTTGAGAGCCCATTGTAGCTTGACCCTTGTGATCAGACCTTGTGGATATGTTGTATTGGGACTTGAACGTATATAACTGTTGAAAGTTTCGGTAAGAGAACTACCAGGAAAGTGAGTATCAAGTGAGTAGTAAGTTCAGCGATTCATTACTTGAATTTTTCCAGGAGCCGTCTGCATTTCTCAAGCAGCTTGGCATCGCTGGATTAGTTGAAAGAATTTTCCGTAACCTAGAGGCTTCAGAAGTTTCTTCCATCGTGCCACACAAGGATCGCCAAGAAGATCGTTTAGATTTCCTTAGTGCCTTCTTGTAAATTCTTAGGGATTCTTTGTAGGTCTGTATTTTTTAAGTTCGAAACTTTTTCAAATAGATAGAAACACACAAGAAGATATTAAGAAATTAAAAAGAAAAGACAAAGGAAACAACAGATGACCTTCAGGACCTGGTATTCAAGTATCGTCAAGATTAGATATAAAATTTGTAATGTTGTCAGCATTAAGTAAAAGATTTTAATCGATCAAAATCTTGATTTATTACGTCAGCTTAATCACAGGTAGATAGTATCACTATTGAAGACACTTTGAAAGAATTCCGAAAAAAGTTAGTTTATAAACCTTGGATTGTTAACTTGAGCTTTAGAACAGACGAGTAACGACAAGATTTGCATTTATTTTTAATAAACTTCCAAAAATACCTTGGATTTATTTTATGATCTCTTTGTATCTTCTGAATGTTGTTAAATACTTTAAACTTGAAGTTCTGTTGAAAATATCTCTTGAATCACTATTTTCACTTGGAGACATTTTGTATAATGATCATAGCTTGTTTCTTCTTTTAATTTCACCAATATGGAACGAAAAATCTCAATTTTGTAATTTCAAGAGGAACATCAGATTCAAGAAAACAGTCAAACGTAATACAATTGAATTCAAAAACCATGGAAAAAACATTTGAACAATTATTCAAACGATACCAATCTACTAATGACAAAATGGAATAAAGTTTAACAAAATCAGTTCAATTAAAATTAAATAATAAATTGTTCATTATTAAAATTAATAAAGTTTTCTGACAGTGAAAAAAATTAACGCCGAGTTGAGTGGATTTATTTAAAATCACCTAAACAAATTTTTTCATTCTGATACTTTAATAATTCATTAATGAAGCTTAATTATTCAATTGCTTTTAAATAAACATCCTGTGCTGTGGGTTTCAAGAAACAAAATATAACTTTTCATCATTCTAAAGATAAATTTTATCCTTCAATGATACTTTTCTGTAAAGAATTTCTTTGTCAAGTGCCATCGAAACATGAATTATTACAGCTACAAAAGATGTTTTAACGACTATCAAAATCCCGCATCTAACAGTTTCGATATTTGTGTAATTGACAACAAAATGATATCCATTATTCTTTCTCAAATATTTCCTTAAGAATTTTTAAATAAGAAGCTTATCAAAATTTGTTTGCAACTTACTAAGGGGTTATTCAAAAGTCAAAAAATTCCTGTGGAAAAGTTAAAAAGGTTTTAGGTATTTTTGGCATATCACATCGAATTTTTTAACAATCCATAAGAATATATTCAATTTTATGCTTGCTTTTTGTACCAACCTCATTTGTGGGATATTCAAAAACTAATTCATATGAAATTAGTTAAAAATTAATAGGTTATTAATTCAATTTTCATACATACAAATAGCATAAATCAGGCCATTTTAAATTTGTATAAATATCAGGCTTTTGTATGATTGTTATTTTTTGGGGTATAACTCATTTAAGAGTATTGTATCTAATTTGTGGGATTTTCAAAAAAAAAAAGGTTTAAAAAGCTGTGAAAGTCTAAATAAAACGTATTAATTGATCAGCCAAAAATAAACTTTTTATTTTGTAAGTAACAACATCAGTTGAAAATGGGATGTTTATTTTTGAGATATTGGATGAATATTTTTGGGATATTGAAAAATTATGCCATTAGAACCAAACCAAATCTAATTTGGTTACTTAATCGCACTTAACAACACAAACATTGATTATTTTTAAAGTCATGTTTACGGTTACTCAAAAAAGGATATATAGTCGTCTCTTGATTGGGATATTCAAGAATTACATTATATGATGTGTAAAGTGAGAAAGAAGAAGTTTATATAGAAGGCCTGCTGTTTTGTACGAAAAGGTTCTCAAGGTTATCAAGGTTGTCAAAGTTGTCAAGGTTATCAAGGTTGTCAAAAATGCTTACGTTTATTACTTTTTATAACATGGGATATTCAGAAAAATTAAAACTTTTTAAAGTTCAATAGATTTTTAATATAGTATTCAATAACTGGAACTTCATTGGTAGAAGAGGTAATGCTTGTACTTCAATTTAGTTTTGTATGATTTTTGAAAAAGAACGTTTAAAATATCACTGGTAAAAGTCAAAAATTGTACATTTTTTCTGTTATAGAATTAAAATGTCAAAAGTGGGCTTTTTCATGAAACTGTTGGTCATAACGGACAATAAAAAATTTCAATATTCCTCAGTTCCATCAGCAAAAAAAGTTTCAAGAATATGAAAAGCTCTTACTATTCCTCTTACCCCATTTTAATTTTTTTCTTTTTGTTCATTCTTTGCTATTTTTTCCATTTTCTTTCCTTTTTTTTGTTGCATTAAAGTTTCCTGATCGTATTCATGCATGAGTGAACATTTTCATTTAGCACACCGAATGGCGGACATCATCACAATTTTTGTATGAAAATTGCAGTTTGAATAGTTGAAGAATGAAGTTGGTTGGTAGGGTATTACTACCCTCGCTCGTCTGCTAACCATATAGCTGCATGAAGGGTAGGTTCTTATCCGCCCTGTACCCTGGAAACTAACTGTGAAGAGGTTTAGCCTCTATAAATAATGCATAGCTTTTGTGTGATGACTCTTCTAGAAGAGGTCCTGTTCCGCATATATGTGTACATGAAAATAAAATATGACTGCTGCAATACCGCATGCATGCGATGAGGACTTGCTCTCTTCTCATGTTCAGCATAGAGTGTCCTTCATGTCGAGATGATGAGCAATGAAGGGAGCAAAAATATGAGAAATAAAAACTACTAAACACACAAAGACCATACACTGATATGTATACTTAAATCCACGGCCTAACATCAACCACAAAAGTCATCAAGCTTTGCATTCAATTGGCGTATCAAGAGCCCACTAAGCCCCCCCAGAGTCATAACTATATCTTGTTCACATTGACTATGAATATGAGTCTTTATGGCTAGGCTATGTCCTTGCACAGCTATTTTCAGTCCACATTTTTGCACTAAACACGACGACAAGGAATGAATCATTCATCTATTCTATACGAACCACGACAGACAAAACTAAATTAACGAAATCGAGGGTAGGTCGAGGACGAGGATAAGAGCAATAGCGATCCAGGCTTTTGCTTATATGCTTATTCTAATGCTTAGAAATATCTCAAGCATTCCAAATAGGAAGGAAGTCATGAGATAAAATGTGATATACATACATACATACATATACGTGAAACGACCCCAAATGAAAAAAATAAGGATTGAATCTTTATAGTCCTTTAGGACGGAAACGGAAATCATTTATGATCAAAACGAAATCTTTGTGTAACAGCCAGTTTGGTTTTGCTCGTAAAACTTTATACCTACTTGCGATTTTTAGCTATAGGGATTTTGGTAATGGTTAAAATAAAGGACGTCACAATTTTATAAGATTATAAAGCCTCACAAAGTTCATTTGGCTTAGCGCCGAGAAAAACTATAGTATATAGTCAAGTCGAGCCGAGTCGAGTCGAGTCAAGTCGATAAAGGGGACAAAGAACTTTTACTGATTTGATGCCAAAAACTGCGCTAAAAGAATATACCATCAGCCAGAGACAAAAGACACAAACAAAACCAAAAATATTATTATCAGCTAAAGTCGTCGGTTGTAGTCGTTGTTGGCTATGACTATAGCTTTGGCTATGGTTGTAGCTGATGCCGGCTCCACTTTGACTGGAGTTTGGCAAACTGTCTCCGGCAGAAATTAGCAAACCGCATCGTATAGAAGTCGTTTTTCGCTATATAGAAAAAGATTCGAACGAACAAAAGACATTGTCTTTATGTCCCGTTATGTTTTTTTTATTCTGTTGGCTTTTCCCAAAAATAAGGGCGTTGTTGTAGTCTTTGGGCCACATGAAGATCCTTGCTACTGCAGAAATAATAATATTTAATATAGTAGAGCAGCTATGCGGGGAGAAAGAAGATTCTTAAAAGTTTCGTCTGGTTTTGTTTTCCTTGGGAAAACTTAACGAAACAAAAAAATCAAAAAAAAAGAAAGGAAAAAGAAAAGAAAAAAAAATATTTTTATTATGAAAATTGCAAAACCGGGAAGAAGGAAGTTTTTCTCACGGCACCCAGAGGCTATGACAATTTTAGTTCACCATCATCATCATCAGAGTCCTTTTGTCTCTTCTTGTGCAAAAGGAGGATGAGTTCAGCCATCATCTTCAGCTTGAGTCATATCAATGTAGCAGCAAGCCTTCGCTCGTCGTCGTCGTCGTCGTTGTCCTCGACGTGGTAAGTTGAATGCGCTTCCCTGCCCAGGCCCGGCCCACACCATACCGTATGTTGTGCATGATGGTTTGTGCATTCTAGTGTTAATCATGCGCGAGGGGGGTATTTCCTTTCTTGTTTATAAAGTTGGTTGTTCCCGCTCCAACAAAAAAAAAAAAACAACAAAAATATTATTACAGTGTGCACTCCATAATTATTATGTGGTAATGTCCCAGTTAGAGCTTTGCCTTCAATTAAATAGTGTATAGTAAGTCCCTGGAGTGATTTTCGATAGCATCTCGGCTCGGGCGCCATTTATTCCTCTTCTTCGAATAAGGCATAAGCATAAGCATAACCATCATCAAGCAAAGGCACACATTGAATACTTGGTTCATTTTGCAATATATATTTTGTTCCCCCAGGAGGTGGCGAGGATGAGGAGAAAAATCTCTGCAACAACAACAACAACAACATCACCAGCAAGGATCTCATTCATTGTGAGCATATTGTTTTCCTGCTGTTTTTTCCACAACGATAGGACGACCGTACCATCATTGCACGAAGAACTTTGACAAGGTTGCGGGGAGTTTAGAGGGTTTATATGTAGGTCCTGGTTGGTCTTGAAAGAATGAAGAACATTATGTGAAATGAGGTTCCATTGTGTTTGGTTTTCGGATTGTGCTCATTTTATGGATATTAATTTGTTGTTTGCATTCGCTTATTGTGTGTGCTCTGAATGGACTCCTGGGGAGTTGGGGCAACTATAAAAGAGAAAAGGGAGACCTATGTTTGTATACACATTCGATTGCATATAAAAAAGGACATTGGCCAACAATGACGCACTTGGCTCACCATCATCGGGTGGTCTATGGCTTTATGTATATGGGGAGAAACTTATTTGTGCGCGTTGTCCTCGTTGTTGGTAGTCCTGAACAAGTTAAAAATAAGCTAAAACCAAAACTCTTCTTGGCCTTAAATATATGTATATGCAAATGAAAATTTGGATTATTGTTCTCTTGGTTATATGCATACGCCCGGATTCGATTAAAAAACATGAGGCTTATGGTGGCGTTATTTTGTCGTAGTTGAGATTGTTTCGTTGCATCTCTATATATCAAAAAACATAACAACAAGGACAATGTACGGAGTTTGTTTTGCTTTATAATTAAAATAAATTAAGTGCACTTCTGGATCGCACGTAATTGTTCCTTAACATGCCTTAAAAATTAATAATAACTACATTTGACAATATTTCCTAAAAATGTGTTGTAACGCCATTTTACTTCAATGAATTTTTGAAAAATTTTTAGTTTTGTTAAAAAATGCATTTATTTTTCCCAAACTTTTTTTAAAGTAAACATTGCTATTTGAATTTTGAAAATGAATGAATATTTGAAACCAAACGGAAAATAAGCTAATTCATAATTTTGTAAATTATGTTGGTGTTTTAAAAAAATGTTTTTTTTTGAAAATTTGAATTTCAAATAATCAGGAGTACCTACATAAAAAAATCATATTGTTTTCGAGAAAATTGAAAATAGATTATAATTAAAGAATACCATCAACGAAAAAGTCTCAATTTCCTCTTCAGGATATAACCTTTAAGCCTTAAGTCTTCAGTTTCAAGAAAATGGCTTAGATGACTAATAGATGAGTGTCCCAGCAGAAACAATAGACTTATAATCAATATGTTGGATCATACATTCAATTATTCTTTATGTCAGTTTTGTTTTGCAGACCCAACACTTAATTTAAATTCTCCTTACCAATATCACAATCCAAAACATACTTCCCGGTTTAGGTCTGGAAAAAACATTATTTTTTAATATTAATGTAATAATTAAAACAAAATACAGCAGTGTCATTCTTTATAACAAAATTTGGAACTAAAAAGGTAAATTATCTTTATTTAAAATGTATTTAAAATTTTTATTTGTGAAAGGAAATCATATAATTATTTTAATTATAAGCAAATTTTATAGAATTTAAAACAAATTTGAGAGCTCAGCAGTCTAATGAACTTTCATTTTATAGTTATTTCAGGATTTATTGCAAGACTTTCATTTAAATTTGCTTTTGTAAGAGAATATAAACGTACCCTTAAACGAATGTCCCAACTGTCAATGACAAAATGTCACCAACAAAGAACTTACGATATTATTGAATGTTTCGTTTCGATGGTTGTTGTCTACTTTTTGACAGTTCGTTTAGAAATTTTGAAAATTTACTTTAAAAAAAAGTAAATCTGTTCGAGAAGTTCATAGAGCAATTATTTTAAATTATTGCAACCATTAAAATTGATTATTTGGTGCAGTTCAGAAACTAGGGGCATAATAGTCCCTTAATTCTTTCGAAATTGAGACAGTGAAACTTTGACTACTTTTGGTTCCAACTGTTAATTTGTACTTTGTATAAAGCTACTCTCAGTAATTTATTCGAAACACATTAATCTCAGTTTACTTTTCGATTCAAGTTTTCTTTAATTTGTAAAATATAATTAGTCTTTTTTTAAACTTCAAACAGTAAAATACTTCTTTTATAATAAATATTGGTCTTTTTCTTTTCTCTGGATCTCCGAACATTCTGACCAACAATACTTTGCATTTGTCATATCATCGATTTATTGCAAACTCAATTTGGTGACAACATTTTCTTTCCAGAAGTGGTCCCGTCAACTGCTCCCCCTCCCCCCTCGTTGGTACCACTGAACTCCTCTTGATTAATTTTCATGGGGCTAATATTTGAGTCGAAAACCATTTCTTATGAGTTCTTTGCCGTTTTTGTTGGTTTTCGTGTTTTGTTAAAAAAGTTGTCAGTTGAATTTTTCTTAAAAAAATAACTACAAATTACCAACAATATTCTGCATCATAATGATGAAAAAGTTTGATTTCAAAATCTATTTTTGTTAACTAGATTTTTAGTTGAAATCCAATTTTTACCAATTTTAGTACCACTTCTTGAAAGTTTTTTTTTTCTTATACAAAAAAATACATAATGTTTTTCCTGTATGCAAAGAGTCTGTTTAAAAAAGTATCTATATAATATTTAAAAATATACCTGTAAAATAAGTTTGTCTTCAAAGATATATATGCCATTTGATTTGTCGAAAAAACCTCCATTTTTCAATTTTTTGGGAGGGGGTTACAATTAATACAGTTAAAATAATTTAAAAAAACTAATTTAAGATTCAAAATTTTACTTGAAAAATAAGTTTGTCTTCAAAAATTTAAATGCCATTTTATAAATCAAAAACCCTTGATTTTCCAATTTTTTTTTTTTGAAAATCGTTAGAGCGGCTTTTTTTTAAATTAATTTTTTATATATAAAATTTTTCAATTTTGTTCTAAAAATATTTTTGGTATGCAGTTGTTTAGTGATTGTAAATATACGCTCTACATTTCAATTTCGTAAAAAAATATTCACCCGTTTTTGAGATATAGAATTTTGAAAACAAAATTTCAATATTTTTTTAAAAATCCAAACAATAAAAAATTGCACTTTTGATAATCAAATATTGTTAAAATAATATAAGAGCTCGTTCAGAAAAAATATTGAAATCGGTTCAAAGTTGCTGAGAAAATTAAGAAACAAAAAAACGGTTCTATGAGCGGTACCTTTCTGGAGCAATACAAAAATATGTTTTTCTTATTAAAAGAAGCCAAGTTAAAAAATAAAATTTTAGAGAAAATTTTAAAAAAATCTATCGGTTTGTTTTTGAGAAAATTCGAATTTTCGTTTTTTGACCAAAAAAATTGAATGGGGGCCACTGTTAGTTTTGATCTTAAAAAAAAAATGAAAAACGCCTAACGCAAATCTGCTCAAAACCTTAACTTCCAAGTTTGAACTCAATCGACCCAATGGTTTAGGCTGTAGGAGCGTGGACAGACAGACAAAATTGACCGGACGGAATCGCGGGACCCACTTTTTTCGACTTCTCTACCATCGTAATATTTAAATAATAATAATTAAAATCTCGAGTTCGAAATTTTGCACGAATGCAAAACTTGCCATATAGTTCCTAAATGTCGCAAGTAAAAACTGACTGCTGAATTTGTATGAAAAATTCATTGAATGCTAAAAACAATATTTTGTATAAGATAAAAATAGTCTGAAGAAAATATTTTTAATTTTTGGAAAGATGTCTAAAATCAATTTTTAGCAACTTTTAATAATGTTTTTTAGGTTTTAATTTTTTGTAAAAACTGTCAATTCGATTTTTCTCAAAATTTTACCAGATGCCAAAAACGTTATTCTTCGTGTCATAAGATTTTGGGGAAAAGATAATTTTTTGTTCGTATAATATTCGAGGTGACAAATATTTTTTTCAGTTGTTTTTTAATCATAAATATATATCACAATATATATTGGTTCGTGAGATATTTTGGGTTAACCAAATTTTTATATTAAAAAAACCACCCACTTAATTTTTTTGAGATTCTTTTCTGCATCTTTCTGCATTATTATCCTTATAACAAAATTTATTTTAGGTCGATATCTCTACCGGCTCTTGAGCTAAGGACGACGAAAAAAGCTTCTCGAACGTACACACGCACTCACAGACATCTCTCTAAAAATCTTTTATTTAGACTCTAGGGACCTTAAAACGTCGAGAAATGTCAAAATTTTCAATTCGACAAATCGGACGTACAAATAATTCTAAGAACTAATCGCAAGTAATTTGTTTTCTGTATTTTAGAATTAAATGAAGGAAACATTGTGTTATACGTGTTATAAGTGTCTAATCTAAGACGTTTGGAACTTTGTTTTTAATTAAAGCTAATTTCGAAGTAAATCTTTCAGCACAAGTGCTGCGGCTGCTATGGGGCAAAGTTAGTCAAATTTAGTATATACAAGTTTTTGAACAAAAACTGATCTAAATGGGTTTTTGAATTTCATTGATTTCAAAGTACATTTTATAATCGTTATCTCAGGCTTTTTTTTTCTAATAACTTTTTCTGGTAAGTAAGAGTTCGGAAATTATGATATTTGTGTAAAATAGCTAAAATCTGCTTCTTGGAACCTTATAACTTTTGAATCTAAATATTTTAAAACTGAAAGCTTACTGTCGTTAAAATTAATACGTGATATTTTTTGGTCGCAGACTTTATGATAATACTTACTAAATACATTTTATTAAAATGTACTTCATCCTCAGGAACATTTTTGCTTTGGAATAAGCTGTAAGCTGTGAGCCTAATATATGTACATATATATCCTTTAAATGTTTAATAATTGGAAAAAGTTTAATACTCCAGTTTATGGTGTTCAATTCAAAAACAAATGATTTTTGACAAAATTTTGAAAATTAGCTAAAGTAAATCTTTGACTGATGAAGGGAGATATACATATTATTTGTGATCTGATCACTCACTTTGAAAGTTTTTATTTAACTTTATTGTAACTTTTAAGATATATTTTAATGCTATTTTATAAATATTGAATTTTTATGAAAATTTGCAATTAGCATACACATAACATAATTAAGAATTAAACTCTATACGAAAAAAATCGATAGAAGACAAATGTCATTTAAAAATTATTCAGCGAAAATTGTGCGTTTACAAAAAAAAAGTCCCAAATTTTCAAAACGAGACAAATTGCAATTATTTTTATACTAGCTTTTACCCGCGATTTCGTCCGCATTAGATAATTTTTTTGGATAGTAGTATGAAAAAACTTAAGCTGTACTTTTTTGTACGTATGTTTGAATTGTGCCGAGATGGGATGAGGCCATACTAAGTGTGATTGTCATAGGTTAGGTTAGGTTAGGTTAGGTTAATACATTTCTAGAAGAAGATAGGTTACTGCAATTTACAGCACAACTGCCGCCGCCACCTGCCTCGTCTACCGCGTGCGACTCCCGCCCACGCACTCGCCCTGCGCCTCATCCAAAACAGAATTATCAGAAGTAGAAGACAGACCCAGTGAATTATTTGTTGTACCTACATGGCTCGTGTTTGGCGATGAAAGGTTGAGCATAGCAAAGTTTAGGTTTAAAATTATTATTATTTGTGGAACTTGGTGGGAGCAACAGTTTGCGTCTAACGTTGAGGGCTTGAGGCACGTGGCACACGAATCCCGCGTTAATATACGTGTATGATAAGTTTAACATGTTCGACAACTTATTTCATAAGGTTTGGGAATGCGTTGTTTTCCCGTAATACTAATTTTATGCAAATATTATTCAAATCTTTGGTAATTTAGGAGTGAAAGCAATCAGATTCCCCGGAAAGTAATTGTTGTTTTTCCGAGGTCAAAGGTAACTCATGTCCTTTCTTAAGTCTCAAACTATTTCCTTACCAAATTTCATTTAAATCTGTTCATTAGTTTAGGCGTAAAAGCGATCGGCCCACCTGAATTTTCCCATGGGAATGTGTCATTTTCCCGGGGTAAAAACTAGCATATGTTCTTTTTCGGGTATCAAAATATCTCCATACCAAATTTCATGGAAATTGGTTCAGTAGTTTGAGTAACAGACAGACAGACAGACAGAGTTGCTTTTGGATTTATAATATTAATATGGAATATGGATAGGGGAGTATCAACGTTTAAAAAGAATCATAATGATTCTAAAGAGTCCCAAAGGTGAATGTCTTGTCTTGACTGTCACAAGATTAAGAAGCTCTTGCAAATCTATATCTTGCAGTTTCAGGTCGCATCTTATGTGTCTAATAGCCACTGAAAAAACAAACGTGCATTAATATAAAAAACGGCGTTTATTGACTGCTTATTTATTGTCACAACAAACTTTTTCTTGTCAGAGTGAACGGTTTATTAAAAAAAATTTCAGCGTTTGATAATCGTTTGTTAATACTATTAACGGCCGTTTATTAAATGAAAAATAAAGCACTTAATGACCGTTTATTAAAATTGATAACTCTATTAATTGCCGCAAACATCTTAGTTATTAAAAATGATTAATCGTTTATTGCGACAATAAACAAGATGTTTGAAAACGGATTGTTAAAGATTATATCCCAACCTTCATCCAATATCACAACCAATTCTCAAATTTACAAATAGTTTATTATTTTTTATAACCTTATTCACTGAGACATACAAATTTGTCAATTGAAAAATAATAAACCGTTTGTTGTTGCAATGAACAGCATTATTAAGAGACGAATTGGAAAATTTACAAGCAGTTTATTATTTTTTATAACCTTATTCACGCATTACAAATCTACAACGAAAACACGAACAAATTACATGCATTCAGTCACTACACCGAGCATTGTGTTCACACTCAGCTCAACTTGGCCAGAACTCGGTGACATTAATTTGCAAAGGTTATTTTGTCATTCGCAAGGATATAATTCACACTATGCTGTTACCAAAAGGTTGCCTAGTAAAACCGAACAAAACCAACAAAAAAGTAGTAGAAGCAGAAAAAGAGAAGTAGAAGCAAAAGAAATAGAAATAGAAGTAAGGAAGTTGAAAAGAGTGAACCAGACCGCAGAAACTAGTTGGACTTTGATCGCCGCTAAGCAAGGATCAGTGTTGGATATTAACAGAGGCTTCCCCCCAACAGAGGTATAAGCGGAAATAATAAACATTTGTTTATATTTATGAACGCATTTATTAAAATTAATAAATTCTGTTCATTGGGATTATAAACAGGCTTATTAATATTATAAACGGAAATAATAAACGATTTGTTATATTAATGAACGCATTTATTAAAATTAATAAACTCTATTCATTAAGGCTATAAACGGGTTTATTAATACTATAAACGGAAATAATGAACGGTTGTTTATGTTTATTAATGGATTTATTAAAATCAATAAACTCAGTTTATTGTGGTTATAAATGAAAATTTTAAATTGTTTGTAAAATTTTCACCCGGAAATGGAGAATAATAAACGATAGTTCACTGACACAATTAATATGTTTATTGGACAAACTCAATCATTTTATTTATTGTCTCAACGAACTTTTTAATTATATTTACGTACCTTTTTGGTTCAGTGGCAAATCAAAACTATCAGTGACATTGCAACAAAGTTTTGTAAAATAAACTAACATGTAGTTTTAACTTGTCAAATCTCTGATATCTTAAAAAGCCACAGCTTTTCTAATAGCGAGCTCTTTAAAGTCAAATTGTTTATTGGAAAACTTAATTGCTTTAATTAATTAAAGTTTTAAGACAATTTTAAGTTAACGAAATTTTATTTTTATCATTTGTTTCGGGAGTACTTCAAACTACATACAAACAACTTATGCCTTGGTTTTCAAAAAATCAAATTTTTCCAGCTTTAAAAAACGATTTCATTTAAATTGATTTATTTCTTGTCGTAATTTCTGTTTGTTCCTGAATGTGTGCTGTACATTTTATTGACAACGACGACGAGTATGTGTTTTAACTTTATTTAAAAGTAAAATTTAAACATCTTAATAAACCAACTCCAATAAAAAAATTTCAAGCTTAAATCAATACAATTTCCATTCCTCTTTCCTTCCTTTCCCCCCGTATACCATAATAATAGACAAGCAAAAACTCCATATTACTGTTTTATCTGAATTCTCCATCCCCCCATGTAATTGGTAGATAAGGGAGAAAAAAATGTGTTTTCTCTGTTACAAATTTTCTTTTTATACGGTATCTATGCACAATTTATATGTATGTCTCCCCCTGCCTCAATTTACCCTCCCACCATCATATCTTACTTCCCAAATGAATTTCCCTCAAATTGGATGATGATGTGTAGGAGTTTCCTCTCGTGTGTTCAAAAGAAAAATCTTCCAAAGCAAATAAATACTAAAACGCAAGTAAAGAAAAAGAATACGAAAACAAAAAAGAAAATTAAACGAAACTTTTTCAATGTAATTTTTGGCTGGCTTCCTTGTGTCTCCCCCCAATTCCACAGTACTGTATAAGAGTGTATAGACCAACATATACCACTTCTTCCGGCTAATACATATACACGCTAACGGTAACGAAACACTAGCATTCAAATTTCTTCTTTTGGAATCTGCAGGTAACGTGTTCGTTTCGTGGTCTTTTTTCTTTCTTATTCTATTTGCGCTACGTTCTGTTCTGTTACTGAAAATGCTGATTCTGATTGCTATTATTTCTAATCGAACGTTTTAGTCCAAGCAGATAAAGTTGCTTTTGTATCTTCAAAAAATTGGAAACTTGCGTGTAAGTATTTTGATTGATGTTAACCTTGAGATTAGGAATCTTTTGAGAAATACAATTCATAAACACAAAAATTATAGGAAGAAAAATTTGAGATATTTTGTGGAGATAACAAAAACTAAATTTGCTGAAACATTACTTTTAATAGTAACCTACTTGTTCTTTTAGGGACCCATTCAAAGCTACATATGGCTGAGTTCTTAACTTTACAGTACAGTACTGTCAACATTTGAGATTTCATATTTTGTCAACTTTCGCTATTTCGCGTGGTGGTTAATGCGTAGGTCTGTCTTGCCAGAGCTCTTGGGTTCAATCTCTGCCTGTGCCACCTTAAGTTTTTTTACGGGTACTATCTCTTTCGAGGAATTAACAGATCATTCAAGAGTAATTCTTTTCATAAAAAAGTGCTCACTTCAATGTCGGCATAATAACTAAAGGTCCCTTCCATCTCTCACATTACTCGCACTCATGAAATTGTTGAGAGTTATAAGTCACTAGGTCCTGGTTCTCTACGAGCTGTTACGCCACCTGATTTAAATTTCATAAACGTATTTGAGCATATTTTTAAGGTAGCGCATGGACAACAAAGCCTGCAATTTTAAAATAAGAACTGAGCCTACGTATATTTCAATAGTTCTAACAATCAAATTGTGGATGTTATTTTTAAATGTAAGGAAACTTTTGAAAAATTTCAATTTGCGTAAAACCGGAACACAACCAAAAATGTTTATTAGGAAGAGACTCGAAGAAAATAACTGAAACTTGATTCAAGCAACGATTCTTATTTGCGCAAGCTTAGATCAAACTTAGGCAAACACTGTTAAACTCTTTTAAAGTAGGTATCAAATCCGCTTTTGTTCTTCAAGATATTGAGATGAAGTTTATTACAGTTTCAATAATTTTTTAAATTAAAAGTATATACATTTTTGCTTATTAGAGGGAGAGAAAAATTTGTTTTATACTTCCAAGCACTAGACAAGTGCCACTAGCTCAGTAAGGTAATGATAATGATATATTTTTTTTTCAACTTGTCTCAAACTCCAAAATTCACTAACTCTAGAGTCTAGATTTGAGATCAAACTTCAAGTTATGAATGGGGTTTCTCCACTTCTTGTGTAACTTTTAACTTTATTTATTTAAAAACTTAATCTGCTTGAAGTTTTAAAAACTTTCAAATATTTAAATTATTGTTGTTCAATAAATTAGGTAATTAAGCTTGGTTTTCAGTATTCCAATTTTCCAAGACTTTGTTAATAATTTTAATAATAATGACGTAAACTACTTTAAAAGTTTGCGTATTGATTTGTCCATGATTGAGAGACCTTCGCATATTTCACGTATTAAAACTAAAAGTTTCTCAAAACCGTTTGACAAATTTAACTTCGTCAAAATATAAATCCTAATTTTCTTATAAACTATTGGAAATAGTTAAGGGAATCAATTAAATGGTATTTTAATAATTTTCCAAAAATTAGTATCCCATAGTTAAAAATGGTCGAATCGAAATTTAAAAAAAAAAAACATTTTTAAGATCTAAGTACTTAGTTTTTAGATCCTTGGAAACAAATATTTCAAAGTGACATGCTCAAAAAACTTAGTTTCAAAAACTTATAGCAAATATCTGGTAATTCAAATATGCTTAAGCTCTTGTAATGTTTGGTCCATACTTCTTCAAAAATGATTCAAATCAGAGTTTTACAGTTGTAATCGTAATTGTTTTCGCTCCATCTTAACGGATTATTTGTTTCCTCAAATTCAAATCAATGCTTTCAATGAGCTCTGGTTTAAACAAGACGGTGCGGTGGCGGTGCTACGACTTGTGTAAAATCATTTTTGTACTTAATTTCAAGTTTGCTATGGTATATTGACCGACTATGTCTTGCGATATGTTATTTACCAAAATACAAATCGCTATGCATGAAAAGTACACTTAAAATTGAATGTTCCGAATGGACTACCTCAGACGTAGATAAGGCCAATACTATAATAATATCATTTTCAAAATTGAAATTGTTCTTTTAACTGATTATAAACATTTTAATTTTAAGTTCATTATCAATTTTACGTGTTTAATTTTTTTTGTAACAAATCAAACCTCACAATGAATTTCCCTTTAGTATCGTCATTAAAAAACTAAAGCAGATATTGACAAATGGATTTAATGGATTGTAGAAATTCAAATCCCAATTTGCGACACTATTTTTTTTTCGGGTGACCGCAACGTCACGGTGTACCATTTTACACAAGAAAGATCAACATTTAATTTTTATTTTTATATGTTTCAACAACATATTTTCAGTTTAATCAAATATCTATATAATATTAAATAATTCTTTTTTTTATTTGAAAATTCCTCAAATAGAAACAAAATCTTAAAATTAATTATTGTTTTGCAGTTTAAAGGACATCATCAGTGTTTTGTGCGTCTGAAATATCAGAATACAAATAAACATACTGATTATCATCAAAATTATGTTGATTCGAATAATATGTCATTTTCGGTGGTGTGATGTAAAAATTCAAAATTTCCGATAGTATTTTACACCTTAATTTAAATTTAGTTTAAGGTGTTTTTCGATGAGAACTTTTTAAAAGTATCAGGAATTCTGAAACGTTTGTAATTATAATAATTGGGAGTCTCTTGCCATTCATCACTTCTAAGATCTGACCAATTTGCAGTTAATGAATTTAAAAAAAATGATTTTTTCCGAACCAATAATAAAACAGTATGTTTAAATGTTTTTAAAAAAGTTGTATGTATTAAATTTTAGTAGTAATTTTTTTTTTCAGTTATGTGGTTTTCAAGAAAAGAAACAAAACTCATATTATTTAATGCTATAGCCAAGATTCTTACTTTATTGTAAATATAAGAGTTTTTCGGTTGGGTGTCAAATCGCCCAAAACCGAATCGCCCAAAATGCAAAAAAGCGAAAAAAAATTTCAATTTTTTGGGCGATTTGACATAATGTCAAAATGCCCAAAAAAATTATTTTGGGCGATTTGGTGTTTCGACAATTTTAGTTGGCCCTGTGTCAAATCGCCCAAAACCAAATCGCCCAAATCTGAAAAATGTCGCATCGCCCAAATTTTTTTGCCGATTTGACACTATGACAAATCGGCCAAAAAAGAAAAATGTCAAATCGCCCAAAGTAGAAATGGGCGTTTTGTCGCAATCCAAAAATACTAATATTTAGGGTTCTTTTAAAAAATCGCCCAAAATATTTATTGCAATTAGACCAAAATATAAAAAAAAAACAAATTTGTGTCAGTTCCATACTAGTAAAAATGTTATTTTTAACATAAACCATTCGATCTAAAAATCTCATTATATTAATGGCACCGTTTTCAAGAAGCGCAGAAGCCTCCATTATATTTTTGTTTCTCTCTATATCGATTTTTTTCCTTGATTTGGTACCAGTAGTGCCACTACTTTCTATAAGCATAGATAAATTACGGCTTCTCATAAATTCCTCTTCTTGAAGGACTTTAACAAATTTAAAGAAATTGCCCTTTTTGGTAAACATTCGTTCAAGTATACTATTGTAGCCTTCAATATCGGATGTTGTCCTTGTTAGCTTTTTAAAAACTGATAACTGTAGTGGCCCGATCTAAAAGTAAGTACATAATGGGAAAAAAACACTTTGAACGGAAATGAAGTAATTAAATGTGTTTTGTTATCGTTTGGACTTAGTTTTTGTTGTATGCTTATGCGCGAGGGCAAAACGGGGGGCGTGCGCGGCGCGGCGCGGCGTGTCGCGGACGGGCGACGCGACGCGCCGCCACCCGACCGCAAAGCGCTCCGCGCCGGCCCCCTCCCCGCGGTAGTTTCATAGTATTACCTCTCACAAACGTTCACAAACATGATTATTTAAGTAAATTTATATTCATTTACATACCTTTCGTATCCAAAACTTCTCATAATAAGCCAAAAAGCTGTCAAAATTATTGGAAAATTCTTCCATTTCGAGGAAATACAAAAAAAAAAACTCATTCATGTGGAGAAGAACCAACATTCCGATGTGCCCGTTAATGTAACTGTTACAATTCTTCTTGAACATAATTTTTATCCCAATTTAACGAAAGTGTCAAATCGCCCAAAAATAATGCTAAATCGCCCAAGATTTTTTATATTTTTTGGGCGATTTGACATTATGCTAAATCGCCCAAAAATGAAAAATGTTAAATCGCCCAAAAATTATTTTTGGGCGATTTGGCATTTTTCTTCATTTTTGCAATTTGGGAGTTTTGGTTTTGGGCGATCTGACACATGGCTTTTTTTGCATTATGACAAAACGCCCACTCTTTTTGGGCGATTTGACATTTTTGTTTTTTTGGGCGAATCAACATAATGTCAAATCACCCAAAATTTTTTGGCGATGTGACATTTTCAAGTTTTGGGCGATTTGGTTTTGGGCGATTTGACACCCAACCGAGTTTTTCATTATGATTTCGGGAAAGTGACCGCCACTTTCTAGCCGAAAGACCCAACATTCAATATTTGTAGCAATTGGGGCCGTGTATATCAGCAATAACGTGCCAAATATTCTCTTCCAATACAGCCATTGCCTTGGGCCTATCTGCCTAGACAAGTGATTTCACATAAATCCACAAATCCTGGTCCAGTACAGTAGTGTTAAATCCATGCGACAGGCCCACGAACACGGAATACTACGCTCAGTAATAGTGTCATTCATTCATTATTTTGGCAATACATTTGCACGATTTTCAAACGTTGTTCAGGAGTTAGTCTATTTCTTATAAAATAACAAACCAAACTAAAGCCTAGTACATACTTGTGAACCATCTCGTGAACCCATACAAATTTCGGTTTTTGGTTCACCCGTGAACGTGCTCGTGAAGCTGAGTGGAGAACAAAGTGGAGAGTTTTCGTTCACGGGCAATTCACGTGCAAAATGTACGGGAACTGTTGGTGAAGCTTTGACATTTAAGCCTAGTACATACTTCCTCGTGAAGTGAACGTTCGCCAGTGGAGAAAGTGAACTTTTGAAATTGCTCACTGGTACACACTTGTGAATACACGTTGTGAACATTTGTATTCTATTTCATATAAATGCATTTTAACTTTTTTTTTAAAACCACACGCAAAGCAGCCACAAACTTTAAATGAGGAATCAGTATCAGTATTCAGTACAAATTGAAAACTGTCCTTTTTTTTGTAACCAAATGTCAAAGCTTCACCAACAGTTCCCGTACATTTTGCACGTGAATTGCCCGTGAACGAAAACTCTCCACTTTGTTCTCCACTCAGCTTCACGAGCACGTTCACGTGTGAACCAAAAACCGAAATTTGTATGGGTTCACGAGATGGTTCACAAGTATGTACTAGGCTTTAGTTACAAAAAAAAAGGACAGTTTTCAATTTGTACTGAATACTGATACTGATTCCTCATTTAAAGTTTGTGGCTGCTTTGCGTGTGGATTTAAAAAAAAAGTTAAAATGCATTTATATGAAATAGAATACAAATGTTCACAACGTGTATTCACAAGTGTGTACCAGTGAGCAATTTCAAAAGTTCACTTTCTCTACTGGCGAACGTTCACTTCACGAGGAAGTATGTACTAGGCTTAAACATAGATCAAGTGACAGCTGTCAAAAAAAGCAACTCAAAAAAAAGTATTGTCAGATTAAGATCCAAGTCTACAAAAACAACCGTTATTATAGAAATATACCAAGTTAATAAATGACATCTTGCCACAAATAAAAACAATATAATTCTTTATTTGTAGTTTTTTAGCAGAGTATTTTAAAGTTAATCTTGGTTTTTCCTACGTTATTTTTTTGTTTAAATGTTTCGTGATTAGGTTGACCTATTTATGTCTTATTTTTTTTTCATTTTTTTACAAATATTTTCGCAAACCAGAATATTCAAAAATCCGGAAATTATATAAAATTTTGGAAAGGAGCATATACGTATGTCTATACTTATGCGTGTGTTGATCTTATTTTAAATGAAGGCATAAGTGAAAAAGCAGTATCAAAGTAAAATAATATTCTACTTATGCTGATTTTCCTTGTGCAAAAATTAGTAGAAAACGACTTACTTTTTTGTATTGGCTATAATTTAAAAACCATAAGAGATATGGGATATTAAATCTAAAGTTGCGCATACGATAGTCATCATCTCATTGTGGACAAAATGTCAAATGTTTTGCATTATTGTTTCCACAGAAATAAGTGTTTGACGTTTTCATGACTAGTATGTACTCGTATGAATGACATAACAGACAAAATAGGAAGTTATCATTTTTGTACACATAACTTAAAAATTGTAACTAAATTTTTCAACATGACATTCTGGACTCTTTCCTCAATCTATGTTTGTATGTATTTCCTCATCTTGAATCTCTTTTGTTCTGGATTTTCTTGTCATTTTTTTTTGAAATTTTGTTGTTTGTTTTTATTTTCACTTTTTTGTGTGCAAAATAAAATTCTTCTAATTGAAAATCCAATTTGAGCATCAAGTCCTGATTGAACAAAGCAAATCAACAATGTTCACCGGATGCAAGTACCTACCCAATTTATACAACTACCATAAGAACACAAACTCCATACATGTATATGTTAGCCATTCGCTTGCATACATACACCTCTAGTACAAATAAAATGCAGGTAAATATTAAAATAAACTTAAATTAAAACTGACTAAATAGACATACGAAAAAAAGTCAGGTATCCAGTTGTATTAACTCACGTGGAGTCCTTTTTTATTATTAATTTTATTTATGGGTTTTATTCACCTATTTTGAAACAGTTAACAGCGACCCCAGTGGCAACGCGGCGGTGCGGCGCGTGGCGTGGCGTGGCGAGTGGGTTTCGATGGAACTTACTCCCACGCACTTGATAATTATTATTTAAAATGTAAATTTGATGATTTTGTATTATTTATGGATATTATCCACTCAACAAAAACGTGTAATATAAATTTGTTCTTATTAAGGACATGAATATATTTTTCACGTTTTTTTTTGTTTGCAACGTTATTTTCAGGATTCAGGACTCTCATCCACTGATTATACAGTTTGGTGTGTGTTTTTTTTATATTTTTTACTTTGTTGTTTAAATTTATTTTTATGCTGTTCCCCCTGCCCCGAGTGTTTAAACAATATAAAAAAAGGGAAATAAACACCCAAAATCAGCCTGATATCCTTGATGTGTGAAAAATCACAGCGATGAATTTTTTAAAGCTTTTGTACCTACTCATATTATAGTCATCACTGTTTTCTGTATTTCTGTATATATAAGCTGATGAAGGTTTCCGCTTGGGGTTATAGAACAAGTGTAACGCCACAAAGAGGAAGAGCGCAAGAGGATACACTCGTACCTTATAGTCCTTTTTACAGGGAATGTAATGAATTTGTAATGTGATATGCTAACAGCTAACCTATACACAAATACAAAAACACACATACAACATAATTTAAAAATACACTTGTGGTCTTATAATCAAGCCACTGAAATTGAAGTTATCTTTTTAGGTAAATAAATAAGGTATTATTTGGAAAATTGTTGTTTTAACTTCATTATTCAAGTAATTAACTTTTCATATGAAATTATTATAAATGGTTCAATTTGTCGAATTTCAAATCTTTCATGACCTTAGAAAGATGTCTGCGATCGTTGTACCAATTTTTGTCAAATAAAATATAATTGGGTGGCGCAACAGTCCGTTGAGAACTAGGGCCTAGTAACTTACACTAACGTTGACCTATCCGAACGATCCTTAACTAACTCAAAGTTACGTCTGTCAATGGTGACGTTTTGACCGAGACGTTGCCGTTGTAGGTCCTTTCTTGATGACAGCATGTACTTTGTTTCGCCCTCATTAACCGTTAAGCCCATTTTTGCCGCCTCTGCCTCAGTACTCACAAAGCCCCATTGACATCACGCTGAGTTTTTATGATTATGTCAATGTCATCAGCATATGCTAGTAATTGGACAGACTTTTGAAAGATAGTGCCTCTAGTGTTCACGTGGGAGCTCTGCACTATTCTTTCAAGTACGATGTTAAAAAAAATAGCATGATAGCACATCACCTCTTCTAAAGCCTTTTTTGCCATCGAAATGTTCTCTTAAATTGTTTCCAACCTTTATGGAGCAGCGTGAAGGGCGATTGCTATAGGTCGATGATTACCAACTTCTGGTGGTCGGAATTGAATGATACGGACACATAAGACATTGGAATGGCGCTTTGTGTCACAGAACTGAAAAATCAGTCGATATTCTGCACGAGCGGTTTCTTCCGCCGAGGAGACGTGAATTAGCTACCAAAACCGTGTGATGTGACCCCTTTAGACTTTTTCCTGGCTTCTTTCTTAAGTCACAGATCAATGCAAATAAGCCAAAAATCACCACGATCCTCAAAACTAAAATAATGGGTTCTATTGAAACTATGTTACATCTCCTACAAAATATGATTGGTAGTACTCTCCAATAAAGATGAAACCTTATCTCATAAACAACTTCTTTTGTACAATTTTAAAACTGGTCCATCTTTAATAGAAACCCCTTTATTATACACTCTTCTTAGTTAATTTTGTGGCTTAATTTTATGACCACCACTGTGTACATCTAAAGCTTTGTGAGCACAATGCATATTAAGTTACCATAAGTTTATTTATTATTTTTATAAAATTTTAAATTTTTTGCATTACTGTTTTTTTTTTCTCTACAAATATTTCCATTTTTTGTTGAGGGTAAGAGGGTAGAATGTGTTTTTTTAGTTGTTGTTGTTGTGATATTGGCAGTTGGTAATGAAGGCGCAGTGTTAAGTGAAAATACGGAAGGCACACATAAAATTTATAGCAATTTTAAATTAATTGAACTGTGAAATTACTTAATTTGAACTTTGCGTTATATTGAAAATGATTTTAATTAATTTAACATATTTTTTTTTTAGATAAGTTTAACAACACTAGATATACTTTAGTATAGTATGGAATATGTATGTATTTATAGCATATGAAAAGGTGTACATAAAACGGTAATTTATTCATTGTTGTGCAAGCGAAATTTTATTGTTTTGTGTCATGTACAATATTTTTTGAGATATCAATTTAATTTAGTGTTATTTTTATATTGAAATATGTGGTGTTGCATTGCGTGTGTTGTGTTAGTTGCAATTTTATAAATTTTAAAAATTTAAATTTAAACATGGAAGTTTTTAGGGATGGTTTTTTTGATAGATATACACAGTTTTTTCGAAACTTTTGGAATAAAAAGTTCAGTTGAAGTAAAAGATTTTGACATAGATATATATAACCCATTTTACTGAAACACTTGGAAAATTTTAAAATATTGGATCGAAGTATATTGATCTTAATTTCAACCGAAGTTGCACTTTATTTGTACATGTCAGACAAAAATTATATTCAACCAATTTTGTTTCAAACTAAAGGGTTTTTCAATTGGCGCGGGTAGATTTTGGCGACCCATGGTGGCCATTTTTTTTTGGTGACATCTGTCAAATCTTTTGTTTATTATTCAGTTGGTTATGCCAAATCATCATGGCACGTTACACGATTGAACAGCACGTTCAAATGATAAAACTTTATTATCAAAATGAGTGTTCGCTAACGCAAAAGTTGAGCGTATTGCGCCCATTTTACGGTAGACGTGGTGGCCCTTCACAGTAGACTATTCAACGTTTGGTGGACAAATTTGAGACGACCGGTTCAGTGAACAATCAGCCAACACCCCACCCGTACGTACAAGGAACCCAAGATCGGCCAAAAACATCACAGCGGTCCGTGAAAGCGTACAGCAGAACCCGAGGCAGTCCATTCCTAGCCGTGCACAAGAACTCGGTCTTTCGCAGACTTTAACTTCTCGAATTTTTCGTCGCGAATTGGGCCTACACCCGTACAAGATTCAACAGACCCAGGAGCTCAAAGTTCATCACCATAGACAACGCCGTTTGTTCGCTGACTGGGCTTCGAATCGTTTGGAAGAGGAGCCCGAAAAATCATCTTTAGTGACGAGGAGCATTTTTGGATGAATGGCTGAGTTAACAGCAAAATTGCCGTATATGAGACGACACCAACCCACGCAAGGTTCACTACGTGATAATGCATCCTCAAAAAGTAACCGTTTTGTGTGGATTTTGGGCCTGTGTTGTAATTGGTGGGTACTTTTTCGAAAACGACGTTAGTGAGGCGGTCACCGTCAACAGCGAGCGCTACATAACGATGACAACTAATTTCTTATGGCCCAAATTGAACCATATGGACCTAGACGACATGTGGTTCCAGCAGGACGGCGGGCGCTACGTGTAACACAGCAAATGCCATGATTGACATTTTGAGGTTAAGGTTATCTCTCACAGGGGTGATGTGAATTGGCCACCAAGGTCATGCGATTTGAGCCCGCTAGACTTTTTCCTGTGATGTTTCTTGAAGTCGCAGGTCTATGCAAATAAACCACAATCGACCGATGCCTTAAAGGTGAACATAACACAAGCCATCGCTCAAATTCAGCCGGATCTATGCGGAAGAGTCATTGAAAATTGGACTATTCGGATCCGTGCCACCGTAAGCCGAGACGGGCATTTGAAATATGTCATATCCCACACTTAATGGCATACACGCGCCTTTCACATACAAAAATAATTTGTTAATACCTCACACACAGCTTGTTTTATTCCATTTCAACATCTACCCGCCCTTATGGTCCACTTGTTATCAATTTGAGCAATTAAACCGAACAAGTTTTGTATGTTATTAAAACTACAGAAGTTTCCAGGATGTATTAAAATAAACATGAGTTTATCATATTAGGGTTATTTTTTTGAGACACATGTTTGAAATTTGTTTAAAACCTCAAAGCAACAATTCTCTTTTTGGAGATATTAATATAAATAATTAGTACTCGCTTACTGCCTTTGAAGGGACTTACAGAAAAAAGTTCAACACAGTTTTATTGGAAATGCAATTTTCTTCCAAAGATTTATAGTTTTCGAGATATTATATGCACCTGATATTTCAAATTAATTTGATCATGCTAGAGTTTGGCAACAAGCTCTCTTATCGAAGATGCGTGCTTTTGGTATTGATGAACATCTTCTTCTTTGATGGATTAGAAACTACCTTTCGATTTTTCGAACCGTTCAATACAAGTTGTATTGGATGGTTTTAATTCTAAAACTCATACAAATCAGACCTCTGTTTCGTCTCTTCTAATCCATTAATTTTTTTTTGCTGACGACAATACCATCAGCTTTTTATATTCGTTTTAAGATTCACATTCTTGTTCTTCGGATGTGAAACTTCAACGGCAGCGTATGATCAAAACATTAAATTCCGATCTCGATAGCATTGTCCAATTGGTTAAGAACCAATTTTTTCAACCTTTCTTATCTGGCTGTAATTTACAAAACCTTCATTCATTTAAGCCTTGAATATAACTCACATATTTGGGCAGGTGCCCCTAAAACAAGTTTAAGTTTTTTACATAGGATCCAAAATAGAGCTTAGATAATGATAGGCGATAGAACTATAACCGAAACATTTACATCGCTTGAACACTGCCACAATGTTTTATGCCCTTCGTTGTTTTACAGATGTTTTTACAAACAATGTTCTGTGGAATTAGCCAGTTGCATTCCCCTACTCAAACAACTCAGCCATAATACTCGCACTTCCAGGAATGTTGATCAGTTTACCGTTGAGCTCAATTTCGGAGTACTCATAACGATATTTTCAAAAATTTGTTTCACTACTCAAACTTCAACGACTAATATTTCGTAAGCTATTAATCTTCGTGCTGTGATCTTTTTTTTTATTGGAAATTACCTTAAAAATCCTTAAAATTGTCTCAAACATTGTTTCTTGGGCCCTGTCGTTTTCGAGACAATGTCTGAAAAATAACAATTTTTGAAAATTGTGGCCGTAATACCACGTTGGTAAAAGTTAAGGATAAACCATAATGAACACTTTTCTATAGTGCACAATACTGAAAAACCCCTTCAAAAGGTAAGATAATACTAGATACTAGCCGCGGATCTATAAAAAATGTTAACAAAAAAGCTTAAATTGTTCGTCAAATTTATATATGGGAAGATTTAAGCTGCCGTAGTCGAGTAAAAATTAATATCAAGGGCTCAAAATTTCAGGGAATCGTTTTTTGTTGTTGAAATTTTGAACAAATTTCCATAATGACAAAGAAAATAGTCGCCCTTACATACATTTTTCTATGTTATTTCAATGTACTGTACTGTTATTTTAGTTCTCGGAATGAAAAAAGTACCTTCGTATTTTTTTTTGAAATCTTATTTTCATCAAATGTAAATATAACATCCTCTGAAATGTATTATAAGTCAACTGCAACAAAACAAAATCGTATTACTTTCAGGAAAATATACGATTGTAAAGAAGACATTTTCTAAGAATTAATTTCAATTTGAATGGAGAATGGAATCTTTTGCAATTTCGAATATTGAAAAATGCGCCAACAAATAGCTATCCTACTAATAACTTAGTTTTTGAACTAGTTTTTACTATGACAAAATATTTAACCATCCTGTTTGGGATGTTGTTCTGCTCTTTTTGAAACGAAAGGACAATAAGAAAAAACGCAATTTTATTAGGTAAGTTTTTGGATTTTTAAGCCATAAACGCCATGTAAAATGTCTGAAAACTATACAAATTTGAAATGTATTGGCACATTTATATGTGTGAGGAAAAATTATTACTTGAATATCTTCAAGTTCATTTGAAATGTTGGTATGTGTTTCTTTATTCTTGACAATTAAATATATAGAAGAGCAAAATAACATAACTAACCCATTATCTTGAAAATTCTCCATTAGATGAAAGAATCTTGATTACAAAAAGAACAGCTACTTATACTTTCATCAGTTCTCAGAATTACACCACCAGCAGCAATACCACCACCAAAATTGAAAGAAATTGAACTGAACAACAAAAAATAGAAAATGGAAACAAAATTGAAAAACAAAAAATATCAACAACAAAAAAAATTCCAATTTCAATTTGATTTGCAAGTTTAGTTGCATCTTTGCTTTGTTTCGAGCTCAAGGACGAACGATGTCCTTGTAGCTGTAGTTAGAAAAAATACTAACACCTAACATCCAGAGTGGAAGCGTCCATGCGAATAGTTTGAAACAGAGTGCTAGAATAGCCCATTACTAACTAGGTACTATTCCCAATAATGCTCCAGGGATCGTACAGTACACATACATGAGTATAGAGTACTACGTCGTCGTATTTACGTATGTATGTACATATATGTTCTTCTTCCTTAGCACTCTATGCAGATATAAAGGGGATACCAAAAAGAAAACAACAATAGGAGACCATAACAAAAATAAAAAAAGAAACGATTTCAAACAAACCATGTCAACAGCATCAGCTCCTGAGTATCCTAACGCTGGCGCTGGTGCGGGCTGCCGCCATCGTCATCGCCATATAGCCAGCAGCAGTTCGCTACAATGCGCATTTTACTCCATAAATTGCTGCACAATATTCGCACTCCTAGCAGTCGACATACATATATAGGAACCATATAGGAGCATATCCTATCCATGGCTCTATATATGGTACATATGGGCGCATTGGGCAACTCTTCTGATGGGTTTGGAACTCTCTTCTGGTCCTGGAACTTAATCAAGCAAATTGCTGCCGTTCGTTGGTTAGTGTGGTGGTCCTAACCATTCTCGATCTCAATGGGTCGATAGCATAGGTACAGAGGTAACCATCTACTAACTAGTTGCTATACTCTCTGGTGCCAGTTATTGTGAAAGCCGTTGGCTGTTTCTATTTTCTGGACATGCCACAGATGCCACGAAAAGAACGAAAAACGAACGAAGGGCTGTACAAATCTGCATCAGGCAGGGTCTGCTATATATAAGAGTGTATGACTCGGATGGTGTTCTTTATTGGTAAGAGGCAGAATCCAGGTTTTTAATAAAGACATCCTACACCATGATCCATATATGCAAATGGAGCAAATAAGGCAATGTGGCATTGCATCTCTGGATCTATGGATCTCTGCATCTCTGCATTTTGAATCAGCAACACTAAACTGACTGGGCAAACGGGTTTGTGTTCTGTAATCTTAGTTAGGAGTCATGTGGCCGGGCTTAGAGAGGCTTTTGGTCATTTTGGTATATTGGTTAACTGATGGGTCGATTTGTTTGTGTTCTTATAACCAATGGCTTAGATGCATTTGGGATGAACTGAGAGGGCACACATAGCATACAGCATACAATATACAAGCATACATTATATCGTATAGGTATTGAGAGCTATTGTACGTATGGCCATCCTCATCCTCATCCACATCCACATCCGCATCCGCATGCCACTATGTGATTTGGTAAGTACATGTTAATTTACTATGAGCTTCTATTTACTGGTCGTAATAGCTTCGGGCAGATTAGAGGTGAACGAACCGAAGCTGAAGCATCAATGTTTTGAAGGATTAATTTTCCTTCATTGGAGTGAGTGGATTCGAATGCGTATAATAGGATTATGGGTGGATAGAGTGTTCAATTCAAAATACACCTAAATTTAAAGGCTTTTAAGGAATTTTTGAGAGAATGCATTTTATATGCATGCATAATGCATCATGCCATAGATAACCTAATAAAGTGGTTGTAATGTAATTAATTTTAATATAGAATAATTTTCCTTAAAGGTATAAATATTGTGTTTTGTGGTAGATTTATTGTATTTTATGTGATGGGTTTTAAAAGGATTCAAATGGGTTTTAATAATTCTGTTTTTGTATTTGTTTTTGTTTTTTGTGTGTTTGTCATGACCATCAGTAATTATGTTTGTCTTAGCATAATGGCAATAGGAGGTGGTAGGTTTGAGAAATTAATTGATTGATGATTTCTGTAAACGAAATATGACATTACTGATGTCATATGTTTAGGATATCAAAAAATCCGGATGTTTATAATAATTAAATATAAATTAAGCAATCAATAATATTTGACTTTATTTTAGTTGGAAAATTCATAAAATCCATTAAAATTTGGTAAAAGGTGTCACGTCACAATTTAGGAAGAAATATAAATTGAAATACAAATATTATTAAAAATTGACACTATTTATTAATTTAAGCGAAAACGTAGTTTAGAAGTTGATTTTTCTAAAATTCAAAGGGGGTAATTTTATTTCAGCAATTTCAGCTTTCATAATTGATTTAACTAATTAAAAACAAATATGTACCTAGCAGAAACATATTTCATTATCAATTCTAAATGTCTACATGACTGAATATATACATATGTACGTCCCCACAAAGAACACAAATCAAAGCTTTTTTTATGAAACAAAAACAAAAATCTTAATTCAGAAAAAAATGACAGGCTATTGTTAGCTGATCTTATTTTAATATTTAACTACATACAACGCTTTTTTTAAACCTTTTAATAGAGTTTTTTTTTTAATTAAGATATAAGGAAGCGTACAAATTTATTTTTATTTTAAACAGAAACCAATAATATACATATTTTTTTTTAAATTAATTCAAAATTAAAGCAGTGAATTCTGCAATATGCACAGGGAATATTTCCTTGCAAAATCTTATTTGTATGTTAAAAATGGTTCCAAGAAATTTAACAGTTATCAGAATAAATGACATTTTGTTTTCGCAAAAAGTTTAAAATTAAAAGTTTTATTTCCTTCACTACTGATCTATGACATTGATAGAATATTTTGACTCAAAATCGCAAATTCTCAATGAATTTGAATTAGCCAAGTACATATTTTTGAGCTATTCGCACTCTCCAATAGCTAAACAAATTAATTTAACTATAAAAGATTGCACAAATGTTAAATAGTTCTTACCGTTCTTTTTTTCATTTTTAAACTTCATATTAACAAAACCATGATATTAATTTCAATTAAGAATTTAAAAATATTTTAAGTTGTTTTTTGTAAAGTTTTTTTTTTTGTCAAATGTTTTATCATATTTTTTCAAAACCTCATAAATTTTCATATTAAATACAACTGCCTACAAAAACTTTTTGGGGTTAAGTCTTTAAATCTATATCTATACTGTTATATAAAAGCGAAACCATTTTAATGTTTGTAACGCACGATCTCAGAAAGTAGTCAACCGATTTATTTAAAATATATTTTATTATTTTCTATATTGTTATGAGAGTGTTTATGGCTTTAATTTTTTTTCATTAATTATTTGTCAAACTTAAATATTATTAATTTTACATTTTTTGTCCATTTTTTTTCATTAGTTGACTTATACAACCACTCATATCTTAAAACCTATACAATAATCGACAGAGATTAGCATTGCTTCATAAAGTCAATATTGTTGCGCAAATTTTAAGCCTAAAATCATTTCTAAGTTAAACATAATAGTCCAGTCATTTGGTAGTTTTACCTGGAAAGTTTTCCGGGAGTTTTGAAAATTGGTTAATTTATAGATTTGGGTATGCTCTTTTCGAATTTCAACTTTGCCACCTCGCACCCCCGCCGCTCGCGCCGCCATCTTGAAAAAATGGCGCCTAAAACGGTTTTTTGGGAATATCTCCTTTTCGACGCATTTTACGAAAAAAATACTTATGTACAAAATTAAACTATAAAAAATTTCCTACAATTTATGTATGAATAATTTTTTTCATAAAATCATTAATTTTTGGCGTACGAGCGCCACAACATCCATTTCAATAGACGTTTTAAAAAAAAACTCATTTCCACACCACCTAGAGGTAGAGTAAGCGGCGCGTTTTTTTTTATTGTGGTTTCCCCTATAGGCCTAATCCACTTGTGATAAATTTAGCGCAATCTTTTTCGCTTTGCTGTTGATGGACCGGCTGTTACGACTTCGTCCTGAGCATCGATCGAAACATCTAGGACCGAAATTTCGTCCTCATCATCTGCGATGTGACTATCAGATTCATCACACGTCTCTTCATTTCCGATTTCATCGAAAGCTTTTTCAAAAAAAACCGCCGTTTCTTCTTCTTCATCATATAACGGAGCATTTTAATCCAGCTTTTCTGCATCCACAGGCTTTTTGACATCCTTTTTTACACTTGCAAGAAATAAGTTTCAATAACGATTCTGGAGCGGGGGGCTGAAGCATCGTAACAGGAATTAGTCCATTTTTGTTTCTATTCCATCCCCATTCTTCTGCATTTTTTTCATTTCCGTACCACTGCTGAACCTGGTGATAGGCTCGGAATGAATGTTGTCGTGCTGCTGCTTCTGTTGGTGGTAGTGATGCAATATTAAATTTACTTTTATATGCTGATTTTGTGAAGCATACATATCTATATTCGTTTAAAGACATGTTTTTTTTACTTTTCACGTCACTATAACCGTATAATTGAAGGAGGAATCGTTCTCCTGCTTTAGCAATGATCTCTGGATCAGCGTTCGGATTTTTAAATACCTCAATGACTTCGTTCAAATCAGGATTTTTTCGGAGTACATTAAAGAATTTCATTTTTCCTATCTTCGCCGACCACTATTACGGTATCGAATGCTGGTGAAACATTTATTGCGGTTATTATTAACGGTTATGATTAACGTATCCGCATCTTCCGTGGCTTGTGATACCATGAAATTTTCCGCTTCAAATTTTGTTTTCAACATTCTAATGAGGCGGTTCTTGTTCGCATCATTCCCCAGGAATTTATCTTGTGACACAGTTGGAATCATTGTCTCGTCAAAAAGTATGTCTACTGAAGCAGCTATTCTTGATCGTCGGGATCGTTCTGCGTATTTCGTACTACGGGTTGCTTCATCTTCAGGATATCCGTCGAATACGATTATGGCATTGGATTTATATTTGGATCGAACGTACGTGATGTAATTAATTAAAATTGCAAATAGATGAAAATGGTTCACCGCGATGCCAAATGACTCGGTGTAATAAGTGCCCTCCGTCGATGACGTACATTATATCACCAAAATGTGTGTCTCCAGAATGTTGCTTAAACGCCTTATACATCGAAGATTTAATGCATTTACGCATGCCTTCGCCATTGAAAAGAGATAATGGAAATGGAGCAAGTTCGTACGCAAGAAAGTTTTTAAGTTCCTCTTCAGATTCTTTTGCAATGCACATTCGTTGGAAAATTAGTAATGGATTAATCGGGACAATTTCACCTTCTATTGGAATGCCTGCAGTCATAACACCAAGTGATTTTATCCTGTCATTCCGCTTGAATTTCACCGTATAAAAATCGCTGCCAATGATTTTAGAAATGCCAGTGCAACCAATTTCTCGAGCCATGTAACAATTAATGTTGTCATCTCCAACAACTCCAGTGGTTATTGACATAATATCCTTTATTTGTGGAAAAGGTGAATGGTTGGACAACCAATTCATAAGCTTTTTTACATCGTCATCGTCGCGGCTTACTCGTGAACTTCTCATTTCGACGTGCTGCTCGGAAGCAGAAAAAGTAACATTGCAAAAGTTTTCTACTTCGTCGCAAATATTGTGCAAGAATACCATTTCTAAAGTCCACATGGAAAGCACGCTTTCGTTTACTCCTCGTCCATGAGTAAGACCACCTAGGCATTTTATCGTTCTCATGAGCGATTGCTCAATTGTCATATCAGACCATGTACCACACCAAAATTTGTCAGAACGTCTAATTGTAAAATATCCTTTAGTTGTAAAAAGTTCGTATTCTTCAGCTGACATTCGTTTCTTATCCGACATGTCCTGCAAATATAAATGGCAAGATTTTGCATACAAGAAGTGGCCACTAGCATGAAAATAAGGAATCATTTTCTGAATAGTGTCGAGATGTAAATTCCAATTGCCCATTCTTTCTGCTTCAATGATTTGTTTAACAAGTGTAACCATCCGGAAATACTGGACCCATAATTTTGCTGTACGGCCACGTTGTTCAAATGTAATCAATTGATTCTCAAATTTCTCTGCAAGTTCTTGACAGCATTCTTCTTGGTCCGCCTCGAGTACCACTGACCTATCAAAATTATATAAAATTCTTTCTAATTCTGCGTTGAGATCGGGTGTAATATCTATTGATTGTAGAACAATTTTGGCAATTGAAAGATGTGTCAATATATGTGCTCTTACCGCACGTGAATACGCATGTCCTGTCATAATTTTTTCAATTGAATTAGTTGCGTAAATAGTGTTTAAAAGCTCTTTTAATCCACTTCCAGTCATTATGTATCCAATTGATCCCAAGAATGACATTAATAAATGAAATCCACCGAGTCATACGACAGTGTTACTTAATTTGGAGTCCACATCGTACGAGGAAATAATGTCCCGTGCTTTGAAATACAAAGGCTGGTCAAATGTAACAAAACAAGTATGCTGATGTAATGGGCGGTGTGAATAAAAACGAGTACGACGAGTATTTACTTACAAGTAAAGTGTAACGAGTATTTAAACTCCAAGTAAACCGATGTGAATAAAGCGTCGAGTTTACTTGTGTTCGTGTACTCGTCAACCCAAGGGTATACTAGCAAGTATTTACCCGCGAGACAACTGAATTCACAAAAAAGGCAAGTAAATACTTGTAGCGCCACACAGACTACGCATCATTTCCTGTTGTGACTTGTTTTGTTTTCGCCTAAACTAACCATCTTTCGTGTACAAGTACGACTGCAAGTCTGGGGTCGGGTTGACTTGCGAATAGACGAATATTTACTTGCTACAAAAGTATTTACTTGCGTTTATTCACACCAAAATTCGCATCTTTCCGAGTTTTACTAGCCTCTCAAGTATTTACTAGCGAGTAAGAGTAAATACTTGTTTTATTCACTTTAATTTTGGCGTTTACTTTTTATTTTGATATTTTCAAGTATTTACTTGTCCTACTCGTTTTTATTCACACCGCTCAATGATTCACATTTTTCAGAAGCAGATAAGAGAGCAGTCAAAATTGTATCGTAATCACTCGGTGGAGCATTAATGAAGGGCAAGCATCCTACAAATGATTTTTCGAAATGGAGTTCCGCAGTCACTTGTTCCATGAATCCGCTCTATCCAGGTATGTTAGGCAGGTCGGCCCATTTTCCATAGAGCCACAATAAATCTGAAACAGACGGCTTTTCTATTTCCGAAACCTCACGAATGCTACCGAGGTTTTGAATCTTAATGGTTTTTAAGCCGGTATCGTTTTTTTTCACAAATGTTTTTAATGCAGTGTTACCGAAACTACCAACGACTTTTGCAGATGGCATTTGCTTTAATCGTGGAATAATTTGATCAGGAGCGATAGCAGTTTTAGGTGTTACACAATGGATACCGCCCATGGCATGGAAAGTATTATTACCATCTAATGTCTGCGTATTAAAATCAGCATTGTCAAAAACAAATTGAGAAAATGCGTTATCATTGATACTCAACGGTGCACGCATAATAGCTGAAACTTCGAACAGCGTTGCTTCGGTGTATGAAGAGCAAAATCCAAGAGATGATAATACATCTATTAGTCGCCGAGATCCATATTTGTGAAACAAAAATGTAGCTAATCCAATCTGCACTGTTGACATAAAAGATTTCGGCCTTGCTGCTGCAATTATAGAATGACCGAGAGCAATACTTTTTTTCTTCCATTTTTGAAGAGACGCTCGTTTGTTTTTTAAAATTACGCCATCTAGAAAAATGCGTAAAGTTTCAGGTAGATCAGACTCAGAGTCTTGAAAAAAATTATCTGATGGAGGATAATGTTTTGTTTCATAGACTGTAGAGCGAATGTCCTGTATAACAATTTCTGCTGCTGTCTTCACAATACGCCTACGTTCTTCTGCATTGTCATCACTTTTTTGATTATACCAGGCTTCTGTTAATAACTTAAATCCTGTATTTCGAAAACAAACGACTGGAGCTTTATTGGCAGTGACGGCAATTAAAATATCATCACCGTATTTTTTAAGCAGTTGCGCTTTTACCGTTTTTATGTGGGGGTGGTAATCACCTTCAATTTTGGCCATCAATTCTTCCAAGGAAAACTGACACTCGTCGGAATTCTGCTCAAGATAAGAATAAATGAACTGCATCGCAGTATCTATCTCAGTGGCATACGGACCTTTTTTTTTATATCTTCAGCTGGTGGTGCTTGGTATAATTTTTTCATGCAGGAATTATGGTACTGTGCATCGGCTGCGACCAAATCATTCACATGCTCAACACGCTCAACAATCGCTCGACCCCAATCATCATTACGATTTCTACAAAGATTTGTTATACTGTCTTTCATTGACAATTTCCTCACACTATACACTACATTACGCTTGCACAGCCGCGTCTGTTTTTGTTTAGCTATAAATTCTGCTGTTATCTCTTCAGCACATAAAAAACAATGATTTTTAAAAGAGAATACTGGTCGCGAGGATCGCAGTTGTGGCTGAGGCTTCGTGGCATCACTTCCTCTACGCAATGATGCAACGATTAACTTCTCATTATTGTATCGTTTTCGACACACATCATGAACCACTATCGATTTGAGTCCCGCCAAAAGTTTAACTTTACTATCATTTCTTTTAACACTTGACTTACGAAAAGTCTTCAATCCTTTTTCTTTCACTTCAACTATTTCATTTTCCAAGAGTGAACTGTCACAAATAAAACAATTTTCTGTATTAGAAGCCATAGCTCTAAGAACACAAACAACACTGTACGACGATAAATGTATAAATACTGATGACTCAGGCTCAACTAAATATTTCTCGTAATATATGTAGCTTCTACCGAAATATTGCGCTAAATTTCAAAATAAAATTTCTCCCAAGTAGGCCTATAAGCGAAACCACAATAAAAAAACGCGCCGCTTACTCTACCTATAGGTGGTGTGGAAATGAGTTTTTTTTAAAAACGTCTACTGAAATGGATGTTGTGGCGCTCGTACGCCAAAAATTATTGATTTTATGAAAAAAATTATTGATACATAAATTGTAGGAAATTTTTTATAGTTTAATTTTGTACATAAGTATTTTTTTCGTAAAATGCGTCGAAAAGGAGATATTCCCAAAAAACCGTTTTAGGCGCCATTTTTTCAAGATGGCGGCGCGAGCGGCGGGGGTACGAGGTGGCAAAGTTGAAATTCGAAAAGAGCATACCCAAATCTATAAATTAACCAATTTTCAAAACTCCCGGGAAACTTTCCAGGTAACCCTCTTTTTTTTTACCAAATGACTGGACTATAAGGCCTGAGAAATAAATAAAGACAAATTATAAACTTTTTGAATTTATTTTATCCAGGAAATTAGATTCCATCACAATCGCGATGTCGCTGCTTTGTTTCATTTCATTATCATTCCAACATTTTTAATTTTCTTTTCTTCCCATGCTCTTTCTCTCTTAATATGTGTTCCATTTAATAGTTACGTTTTTTCTCTTAAGCTGGCCATAGACGGTGAACATGTTGGTGTGATTTGTTGGTGTTGGGCTGAAAATCATTCGTGTATAGGCATGTTGGCCAACAAATCCACGGTTTATGAAATATTTTATTAACCGTGAAGTTGTGGCGTACATGTTGGCTGTGTATGGGCAAGTTTACAACACGTTTTGAAGTTTATCAACATGTTCGTCGTGTATGGCATTGTGGGACAACAATTCGTCATATGTGTTGTTATTTTCATTGAATTAACATGTCGTTATCAAACATGCTATTGCATCATCCGCACTTCTATCGCACATCTTGACTTCACGACAGTCACACAAAAAATGAAGTTTAGTTTATAAACATGTTGGGCCGTGTATGGCGAAGCGCTGCCCAACAAATCACACCATCATGTTCACCGTCTATGGCTAGCTTTACCTACCTACCTACATATGTATATTCAATTTTTCTGTATTGTATTTGTATAGTTCATCAACTAACCTACACACACACATTGAGCCGTATGCATAAACGGTAGCAAATGCTTTTACTAGTAAATTTGTATAGTATTTACTACTTTCCAAATGCATAAAAGACATAGTAAATGCTGTAAAGGTAGTATTTACTAGAAGAAAAGTATTTACTGGTTTTGGATGAATTTTTATAGTAAATACTTATATTGATATGCATAAAGAACTAGTACGAACTTTTCTTTCTAGTATTTACTGCAAATTTTTCAAGTTTCTAAATACCAACTTGAACATTTACTAGTAAATGCTTTCTCATGTTAAATGCCAACATCAACAGTCGCAACTCTACTTTCAAAGCAATCGGTGTGCAGAGCATTTATTACGAGTATAAATATGGCAGCTTTTTTCAATTTTAGATCTGAAAAAGTTTATAAAGAGCGAAGAACGCCCGGGAATAATAATTTTAAAATGCTCTACAGTTTTGAAAAATATAACGTTGAGTGGCTAAGCGAATATTTTATGGGTAAGATATTTTATTTGAAATTAATTGAAGCTAATCAATTTATTTATCCCTTTTGCATTAAAAAGCTTATAACAAATTGCATACTAAAGAGAGGGTCATAATAGAACGTTGTTTTGGACAACTGAAAAGCCGGTTTCCAATCCTACAAAACTGTATACGAGTCGAATTAAAGAATGTCCCAACTTTAGTTACTGTATTCTTGAAATTGATGGGTTTTGGTCAGCATTGATAAGCTTTAAGAAAATTTGTTCCCATTCTTTAAGCTTGAAGGGTTTATTTCCTGTTGATTTAAGGTCCGTTTTTTTCACGTCAGTCTTAATGTTATTTATCCTCTTCTTTAGTTGGTCTTCTGTTATTAAAATACCAGTGTTGGCTTGAAACTCACGAATAAACAATTTTAAGGCTTCCGCCTTTGCTTTTTTTATGTGAGGCTGTTGAGATTTGTTAATAAGTACGACATACTTTTCTAGTATTTTAACAAACTCTAAGGTTGTTGAACCTTCTGCTTTTGCCATTTATTGAACTTCAAACACTCACTTTTAAACTCTTAAAAATTGTAACACAAACAATTGTTTAAAAAAGAAGAAAATTAAAGAACGGTAAATTAGAGAACAAAGAGAAGCAACAGCATTTATTCAACGCATTTATGTAGGTATCTAGTATATACTATTACTTTCAGATGAACTAGTAGTATTTACTGGGATGAATCCAGTATTTACTACTAGTTTATACTAGCTAGTAGAAACTTAGGTTTATGCATACCGAATGTAGTAAATACTATTAGTTTCAGCTTCTACTAGTAGTACTAGTATTTACTACAACCTTTTACTACTAGTAATTACTTTCGTTTTATGCATACGCCCCATTATTTTTTTGTTTCTCTAATTCTATCGTCACATCGCTGAGCTGAGCAGTGTGGGCTCTTTTTTTTTAAGTTACTATGGACATTTAATTAACTACAGTGCCGTGCACATGAAATGCCGATTTATCTAAAGAAAAATTAGATCTTTTTTATTTTTCTGGTTCGAGGAAGTGAATAGATTATAATTCTTCCAATTTAAAAATAAATAAAGTTCTATTATAATAGCTTGAATTACCAATTTTGTATCACTTCCTCGAACAATAAAACTGAAATTAAGTTCAAATTTTCTTTACAAGTAACTCGAAGAAGGTACTTACAATGACGTCGATAAAAAGAGCACACAAATGTGGGTAGGTTAAGTCAGTTGCACTGCACTGAACATGAGCAGATGAATAAAAAAATGTGTCTATGGATATTTACACACGCATACCTATAGATGTATGAGAACATTAAAAACACAAAGTTGTTTTTTTTTTACCGCAAACTATATTTTTCGGTTGCAAAAAAAGTCTCTAGGTATGAATAAAAGAAAGAAAACAGACAAAAATTTCGTTCTGTTTTCAACTAAAAAATTTAAATGGTTTTGTTTGTTTTCACGTGCGGCTTGGCCTTTATTACGTAATATTTTACTTAAGTTTTTTTTCTAAAGTGTTAATTTCGGTAAGGAAGTGTTTTTTTATTTTTTTTATTAAATACGAGTACATAACAAGCATAAATTCGTTGTTTTTCTTTCATCGCATAGAAATATAAAATGGGTAAAAGAAAGGCTAACATCGGAAGAAAATCCATAAGCACAAAAAGAATGTGTTGGTTACAATTTGCGAAGCAACACGAGCACGGGTCAGCTAGTACTGAATAAAAAGGATTTTTTAGATAGGTATTAGTGATTTAAGTTCTAAGGGATCATTAACAAACAATTGCATATGAGGTTAAACTGTGTACCTAAAGATGTGGCCTTAAGTCTTAATACAATAACTTAAAATTATTAACATTAATTCTTTATTAACAAACATAAAAAAAACAGTATTTTTTTTTTTTTATTTCGAATAAAAGTTTATCTTATAACAAACTCATTTCTGATATTTAAAAAATCATATTATTTTTCAATAATTTTTTAATTTGTGTAAAGTATTTGTTACGCTTACCTTTTAAATATAACCCACGATTATCTGAAAACAAACAGAAAAAATAAAATATTATTAAAAAACTAATACATTTTATACATTTGTTAAATACCTACATATTTTTAAAAAGTTAAAACAGAAGATAAATAGATTGTATAGAAAATAATGGTTTTTGTTAGGATTTTCATGCATTAGTATTTGACAGATCACGTGGGATTTCAGACATGGTGTCAAAGAGAAAGATGCTCAGTATGCTTTGACATTTCATCATGAATAGACTTACTAACGAGCAACGCTTGCAAATCATTGAATTTTATTACCAAAATCAGTGTTCGGTTCGAAATGTGTTTCGCGCGTGTGTTTTGTTCAGCGATGAGGCTCATTTCTGGTTGAATGGCTACGTAAATAAGCAAAATTGCCGCATTTGGAGTGAAGAGCAACCAGAAGCCGTTCAAGAACTGCCCATGCATCCCGAAAAATGCACTGTTTGGTGTGGTTTGTACGCTGGTGGAATCATTGGACCGTATTTTTTCAAAGATGCTGGTGGACGCAACATTACGGTGAATGGCGATCGCTATCGTTCAATGCTAACAAACTTTTTGTTGCCAAAAATGGAAGAACTAAACTTGGTTGACATGTGGTTTCAACAAGATGGCGCTACATGCCACACAGCTCGCGATTCTATGGCCATTTTGAGGGAAAACTTCGGAGAACAATTCATCTCAAGGAATGGACCGGTAAGTTGGTCACCAAGATCATGTGATTTGACGCCTTTAGACTATTTTTTGTGGGGCTACGTCAAGTCTAAAGTCTACACAAATAAGCCAGCAACTATTCCAGCTTTGGAAGACAACATTTCCGAAGAAATTCGGGCTATTCCGGCCGAAATGTTCGAAAAAGTTACCCAAAATTGGACTTTCCGAATGGACCACCTAAGACGCAGCCGCGGTCAACATTTAAATGAAATTATCTTCAAAAAGTAAATGTCATGGACCAATCTAACGTTTCAAATAAAGAATCGATGAGATTTTGCAAATTTTATGCGTTTTTTTTTTAAAACAGTTCTCAAGCTCTTAATAAATCACCCGAAAGATGGTGATTTTAGATGCTCGAGAGAGGACTTTACTACTCAATTGCCTTCTAAGTCCAAAGAAGCAGCGATAGTTATTCTTCGTTTGATTTCAGTGCTTGTGTCGTTGTCTGAGTTTATAGCGGTGCTTAGGTAGACAAAGTCCTCAATTAACTCAAAGTTATAGCTGTCTATGATGACGTTTTGTCCAAGACGTTGCTACACGTCTTCGTTCAAAGTCCTTTTTTGATGACAGCATATACAATGTGGTCCCCTTCAAAGTAGTCTCTCCCAGATATAATACACTTATGTCAGCAGTTTTTCCAATCTTGGAAGGAATGTTGATATTCACTTTTTGATATGTCCTTGAGCTTTCTCAGCGATTTTGCCTTTATTTCTTCAATTGAGGAAAAACGCCGTCCTTTCATTAGTCTCTTCAACTTTGGAAACAGGAAAAAGTCACACGGAGCCATATCTGGTGAATATGGAGGTTGGGGCATGACTACGGTATTGTTTTTGGCCAAAAAATTACGAACAAGCAACGACGAGTGAGCAGGTGCGTTATCGTGGTGCAAAAGCCATGAACTGTTTTTCCATAAATCTGAGTGTTTTTTTCGGATTGCTTCACGCAAACGTCGCATAACTTCAAGGTAATACTCCTTATTAACCGTACGACCTTGTGGTAAGAACTCTAGATGCACTATTCCATTATAATCGAAGAAAACAGTATAAGCAAAACCTTCACTTTTGATCGAACTTGACGTGCTTTTTTCGCTCTTGACGTTGGATGCTTCCAGGTGGACGATTGTGCTTTGGTTTCGACATCATAACCGTACACCCATGTTTCATAACCCTTTCAAGCAAACTTGGATCGTCGTTGACGTCATTTAACAGCTCTTGAGCGATGTTCATGCGATTGTTTTTTTGGTCAAAATTCAGCAATTTCAGCAAAAATCGCCTAACTCATAAAACACGCGAACCTTAGCAACTACCACAGACAAAGTAAACAGTGAATATAGCTGAAAATTGCATCATACTTTAGGGACATGTATATCAACACAATACAAAAAAAAATTTGACGTTCGGACTCTCCAGACCCGTGAAATTTAAAAATTCCGGGTACTTTTTGAACACACCTCGTACTTGGTCTTGCCCTCAGTGACCACTAAACCCATCTTCTCCGCTTCCGTCGCAATACTCAAAAACGCTCCACTGACATCACGCTTTGATCTTCTAATTATGTCAATATCATCTGCGTATCCGAGTAATTGGATGGACCTTTGGAAGATTGTGCCTCTAGTGTTGACGGTTGAGTTTTGGACAATTCTTTCCAGAACGATATTGAAGAAGTCGCATGACAGTGCATCGCCTTGTCTAAAACCTTTTTTGACATCAAATGCATCGGTGCAATCTTTTCCGACCTTGATGGAGCAGCGCGCATTCTCCATCGTCATTCTACACAAACGGATAAGTTTGACAGGGATGCCAAAACGAGACATTGCTCTGTAGAGCTCTTCCCCATGAATGCTGTCATACGCGGCTTTAAAATCGATGAAGAGATGGTGGGTATCGATTTGAAGCTCCTGGGTTTTTTCCAATTAGTATTATTCGGGTTTATATTATTCTCAACACTTTAACATACATTTCTATTAAAACGGGGTTTCCAATAAGAAGTTTCATTTTGATATTACAAAAGAATGAGTTAAATTTTGTTATCAAAGGACAAAACATTCAGCATAATAGTTGCAAAAGCCTCACTTTCGAATAAATTGGGTTTAATCTCGATACTATTACAAACAAAGATACAAACAATGACACTTTGGCACTTTCTTTAGATGAATTCAATGAATGCAATCTTTAAATTGAATTCAATAAAAGATTTATAATGATTGTATTTCGAAAATTAAAATAAACACAAACTTATTTATACCAATTACAAAATCAATGAATCACTGTACCTATAACTATACTAGATAACACCATAAAGACCTTGGTTAAAATACCCAATGACAATTTTTCGATTGTATCAACGAAAAAATTCGCAAATGGACAAAGTCGTAAGATTCGAAATACCCTCGAGAGCATTTAAATAAAAAAATAAAATGGACCCTTATATTTGTGCACTGAATATGTTTTCCATGACTAATAAATAACTTAGAAGAATACCTAACTTATTATCAAGAATCAGGTACAGAAACTATTATAATGGTTTCTCAACTCTATACAAAAGATGTCCAAAATGACTCTTTTGAAATACCAGTTTTAAAGATAAGTGCCCATATTTACAAAACAACAATTTTTTGACTATAATGTGATTTATCAACATTAGAAGCTTATCTGGGGATGGTGTGGTGGAGGCTTAGTATCACCAGAACTTAAGCTACAAATACCAGAGTTCTACAACTAAAGTGAAAACAAACAAAATCAACTTAAAAAAAAAAAAGAAAAACATCTCTTCAAAGAAACCCTCAGAGGCTAAGGGCTGTTATTGTTGTTAATCATTTAGATAGGCTTCCGTTAAAGCCCAACGATATACACTCAGATGCTATTATCTCCATTTGTTTTTGTTCTTACAACAAATAAAATAAAAACCCAATAATTGCCTATTTAATAACCCACACGTTTGTTTTGCAAGATAGGTACATAGGTGGGCTTATTGAAGTATATATATATGGTAGATAACCCCTAACCTAAGCTAACGAAGAACCTCATAAAACAAAACCTCATCGATATCGTATCGTATCGTATCGTCGTTGTCGTCCTTGTATAGTCATCTTCTTCTCCGTCACCGTCACCGTTCGGTCCGACGACGACGACGAACGGTTGTTGGATAAAATAGGTAAGTATACATCGTTTTATCGATGCTATAACACCAAGAATCAACCATTATGGTGCTTGTTAGCAATAAAACTTCAATGGCTATAATAGAAGTCGTTAACACCAGATGGCCTTCGCTCGGTAGCTGCTGTTGTACACCTTTAGCTTTAGCTATATAGCTGATGGTCTATAGAAGGCTGAGCTGATCGAGATACTCGAACTCACTTGTACCATAAAACATTTCCAATGTTGTTATGTCAAAATATATTTCTGCTGAATGCGACAGAATAAAGAAGAAGTGTAAATCCAACTGGTTTAAGTTGTTGTTTTTCCTTCTTTTCTTTTTTACGCTAGAAGTTGTCATATCGTATCTCTATCTGCCTGTCTGTCTGTTTGTAACCGCCTCAAGCCCGTATTTTTGCATCAAATCTTCTTCCCTCATCCCTAATCCCCCATCACACAGACCTGGCAGTGCTGAAACTTATTTGAAGGTAAAAGGAAGATATACTCAACTGAAAGTAAGGTACATCCCTTAAGTTCTTATATTCCTCCTATACTTATGTACCTATTCGACATTAGTCTTCTATGAGAAGAGAAAGGCAAAATAAAACCTCTTTAGGTGGCTAAACACAAAAGCTCACTTAATTCGATTTCATGGATTTGGATTTCGAATTTTCCTCGTCTCGTTTTCTCTGCGACAGATCTGAGTGCTCCGGCTTTTCCATAAACAGCAAGTAACACCCCCATCTCACCATTTCTGCATCTGAACATCTCAACATCTGAATCCGAAGCCGTGCTTCCCATTTGTTGACGTCAAATTGATTGCGCGTGAAATTTCCATTTCCACTGATACAACCATAATATACAGACACAGAGATACTGTGCAACACAAATATATATAAATAAACGCAGAAAATGAAGTCACTATGCTGTGTCTACCGTTTGGTTGTCAATTTGACAAGCGGCAAGCGGCAGGGCTTATTATATTTCCGTGTATTCCGTGTACTATACACACAAATACCTCCTGATGATGCCTTGACATGAGCTAAGGCGCAGAGATTATGCCAGAAACGCTCTTGTTTTGTGTGCTGACTGCTGCGGGTCGGAACTCGGGAGACGCACGGTAGATAGTCAGGGGTCGGGGCCAAATGTATACTCGCACAACGTAGGTTAAATGAAAGTTGAAGGTTGTTAAAGAGTGAAACACACAAAACCAAAATAAAAATAAAAGAATCGAAATTCGGGTTTTCGGTTTTGTAAATAAAATATTTCAGGTTATTTTACAAAATACAAATAAAAAACCGTACCGTTGTGGTGTGTAGGTAAGGTAGATACGAGTATATGTGGGTGTTTGTGCAGAGTGCGATATAGCACGCACACCGTTTTCAACTTCCATATCAAGCTAGCTTTAGCTTTATATCTCTACTTTACCTCGGATTTGGTTGCATATTTAATCAGAGGTTGTGTATTATTCTGGCTTTTTCGGTTTGTCGCCCTATTATATTCTGCCAATGGAATCATATAATACCTCAGGTGTAAGAGTATACCTGTGTGCCTATCAGTGTTTTTGTTTAAATTTAAGCTTTGGTATTGTTGTTGTTGTTTTTTTACTGTTATCTTTGTAGAATGAAAGTAAACATTTTCACCGTAGCTTTATTGTGTATCTACTTTGCATACTAATCGTATACTCACGTTGTGAGTGAATGCGTCTGATTTGAGATGATAGGTATTGCGCAATGCCACAAATGGTCATAATGTTGCTTGTAATGGTGGTATGGTGGTCAAAATGGTCATCGCTTTCACAAAGAGACATTTGAAGTTAATGAGATGAGCCATAAAAGAAACTCACAGCTTTTATACTTTGCTTATAAAATGACTCAGCTTAATCAATATTATGAAATAGCAGAGAATTAAAAAGTGTAAAAAATAGCTTTTAACTGGCGTTTTTTTGTGATTTTTGGGAAATTTGGTGGGATTCCCCAAAAGAAGAATTGACTCCGGTTACAAGCGCAAATGAATATTTCATTAACTTGCATTTTTCATGAGAGGTTTCTGTGACTACGTTGAAATGGTATCATTTGCAGAAGTTGTTATTTGGTTGAAAGCATATGGAGGGTGCGTCAGAGAAATGGAAGGTATTTCAGTTCGTGAAACGAATCTTGCGACGACGTTAGAAAGGAGATTATTGCACAATGAGGACTGATCATGATCTACCCAACAGAGTGATTTTTTCGCCACAGTTATTCGTACATGGTTAAATTAAACTAGGAGCGAATATGATTACAGATGAGGCTCATTTGTATTTTAATGACGAATTGAATAAACAAAATCTTTCTTTAATGGTGTTAGGAAAACCCCTCAATCCTCTTTATTTGAGAAAGATTACCGCTTGCATAGTAGCTAGAGGAGTGGGACGTTATCGGTCCATATTTTTTGTCGACGCTTATTTTTACAGCTGTTTAACAAGTTTATAAAGCGGAAATTGTATCGAAGGAGGAAACTTAGACATAGCTTTTTTCAGCAGGACAGTGCAACGTGTCATACCGCCACCGAAACCATGGATTGTTTATGCAAAATGTTTTCTAAACAATTAATTCCATGTAGCGCAGAAATCGTATGGTCGACAAGCTTGTCTGATTTATTTTATGGATTATTTGAAGTATCGGGTTTTTTCTTTTGCATGGCCACCACGGGCACGCTTGCAGAAGTCCAGACGCTGAACGCAATTTTCGACGGTTTTTAAGCATAAATCGACCGATACTGCTGCAATTTCACGTTCGATATTCCTACGAAGTTCATCAATCGTCACTGGCTTGTTGGACCATAGACTTGATGTAGCCCCACAGGGGCCACATGAAACAGTCTAACGGCGCGGCGTCAAATCGCAAGACCGAGGCGGCCAAGCGACTGGATCATTTCGTCAGATAACACGTTCTCCAAACCAGTTTTCCAATAAATTGATTGTGACATTCACTGTGTGGCTTGTGGCGCGCCGTCCTGTTGAAACCACATGTCCTTCAAGTTCATATCATCCAATTGGGGCCAAAAACATTCCGTTATCATTGAACGGTAGTGATCCCAATTCACAGTAAAGTGTCGGTCTTGATCATCACGGAAGAAGTACGGCCCAATACCTAACGCTGCCGGCCCAATAACGCTGCCGGCCCATACGTCACACCAAACCGTAATTTTTCAGGATGCAATGATGATGATGGCTCATGGGTCATGGAGTACGTGTGAATTGCTGTCTGACTAATACCGCATATTTTGTTTATTGACGAAGCCATTCAGCCAAAAATGAGCCTCATCGCGGAAGATGATTTCTCCATGAAAAATCGGAATCATTTTCAAGTTGTTGCTCAGCCCAATTCACTAACATACGACGCTTCTGGTGGTCAAGCGGCTTCATTTCTTGCATTTAATCTTGTAAGAATGAAGGCCAAGATCTTTTCGCAAAATTCTCCACAACGACGCGACGTCTCAGAGAACAATTTTGGGCTTTCTGCAACTAAAGCCTCAGCGCCAGCAATATTCTTGACACTACGAGCACTTCTTTGTCTTACTAGGAACATTTTGTACTGTGCCTTTGGATTCAAATTTTTCCACTAGACGCTCAATTGTAGGTCTGGTAGGACGATTATGACGACCATAAATTGGACATAGCGCTCTTAACGTTGAAACCACTGACTCTGATTTTCGGTAGTAAATTTTAAGAAATTCGACTCGTTGTGGATCGTACATTTTTCCATCATGATATGGCAAACCTTACTGAAGAGAATTGTCAAAAGAGCGGCAAGAAATATGGCGTCGTGTGCTGTTCCTGTTGCTCTACTTTTGTAGCGTCCCTGTTGAAAAACCCTGTCAAAAGTGTATAAAACTTAACTCCTGAGCTTGGAAGAGATAAAAGCTTTAATTCACCATTATTTTGTAAACATTTCAACGGTTATGTTAGGAGAAGTCTATGAAAATTTTGTGTTTCGATTGCGTCAATGTCAAAGAAAGGCAGCGCCTTTAGTTTTTGTTTATTATTTTTAAAACTTTAAATTTTTTCAAAATAAATGTATCTTCCACAAGATTTGTTATTTCTAGCTTAAATAAAAATTGAGTTAAATATGATTTTTAAAATCCTTTCCATTTCTCTTACAAAGTAACTATAAGTTCAATCAAATTTCATGATTGTGATTCCGAATTTGGGAAACATTAACAGTTAAAAAGTCCAGGTTTTCATGAGTTTATAGGACTATTGAAATTTGTAAACATATTTTTCATTTTCTTCAGGAGTTTTGAAAGTTTTCAGTTAAAAAGCTGAAATCAATTTTATGGTAGCGCTCTTTGAAAATTGTTAACAATAGATTTGTATTCATTGTCAATATTTATAAATAAATAAATAAATATAATTTTCAGTTAAAATGAGAAAAAATTCGAACTACGAAAGTTAAGTCATGTCAAAATTGAGTTTGATAAAATTATAATATCATCCAGCGGGTACGAATCTATGTACATTTAAAAAATATAGTTTTGGAATTTCAGTAAATGAAGCGTAGGACTTTGTCCCACAAACATGCTCTTGTGTCCAGAAATCCTGTTACCTATATTTTAAGGCTTTAAAATGTACTTGCAAAATAAGTTTATCTTCAAAAATTTAAATGACATTTAATTTAGAAAAAAAAATAAATAATTTATTAGTGTTTTTTAGAAAATCGTTAGGTCGTTTTTTTAAATGAATTTTGTATTCATAAAATTTGTAATTTTTCAAATAATTAATACTTAGTGTTTATAAATATTCGTTGAACATTTGAATCGGTATCGAAATTTAATACAAAACCGTTAAATATTTTTTTAAAATTAATTTTTGTTGATCAAATATTGTTAAAATAATGCAAGGGCTTGTTTCAAAAAAATATTTAAATGATTTTTATTATTTTGACCAACAAATTTCAAATGGGGAATTGAAGTTCAACTTCAATTGACCCAAAGGGGAGAAAGCAGACGGACAGCCGGTGGAATCGCTGGACTAACTTTTTTCACTGCTTTACCACCGTAATGTACATTCTTCCCTAAGGCAGCCAAAATAAGCTCAAGACAAATTGAGAAAAGTCCTGTGTTCATTTCACAAAAGTTCTGTATCCAAAAAAAACTGTATTTAGATTGAATAAAATAAAATTTTGCTCACTGGTTTTTGGAATAACAACTAAGTCAAGATATGAAAAATGTCACAAAATATCATTTAAAAAAACGTAAATTCACTTTAAGGAATAATCTTCAAGATTTGAACTTTATTACCTGGCTGAAATCTTATTTGCCTGACCTTTTTTTGTTAATTTTATACTTACTTACTCAAACAGTTTTGTTTTTGATTCTATAGTTCCATATGGCAGTCACTTCAGTCCAGTTCTTTTTTTATATTATTTATATATGAATTTCCATCAGTTAAAAAGTAAGTACCTACTCTTACTGTCTTATAGAAGTTGATGATAATTTTTAAGATCTTTAGTTTCTAATTGGGTGATTTTTTTGAGGTATAGTTTCAGAGTTATTCTGAAGTTAACTCCTGAAACATGTTTTACTGTCTTTTATAATAATTTTGAAGTTAACTTTGAGTTAACCCTTCAAATTTGGTGAGTTGACTCTGATTTAAATGTACAGATTTTTTTGACAAATACTGAAATTGCAATAGAAAAATAATTGTAACTTCTTTTTATGGAACAATAAATAATTTTTTGTTACATATATAATTCAGACTATGACCTAAGCAATGGGAATCTATACCAAATTTGAAGTTTAACTCTTTTGAGAAGAAAAAGACTTATCAGATAGCAAACAATTCATTTTGATTTATTTCGATAAAAAGTTCGATTTTCGTTTTGAATAGTTAAAAAAAAAAAGATGCGACCCACACTGATAACTTCACATCCCGTCTGTCGATTTGTCTTGCTTAAAAGTTTGTCTATATGTATCATTTTTTACCAAATTTGCGTACTATTTTTTGTAGATTTTTATGAAAAAACGGACTGTTGGATTTTTATAAAAAAATTACTGAATATCGAAAACAATATTTTCTGTGAAATAAAATAAGTTTGAAGCCATACAATAACTTCCTATGGGAAGTTAATAACAAATGAAATTAAAAACAACGGCTGGTGGCTGTCAACCAAAATTTTAAAAATTTATCGATTTCTATTTTTTTTTTGGCAACTTATTTTATAGCTTTTCAGTTATACCAGTCACGAGGTTAACATTAAACCATCATGGAAAACTTGTTTGTAAGTTAATTTTGAATTCAGGATTCATTATTACTCTGGGTTTAATTCGGAGTTCACTGAGCATTGACAAACTAGGCCTTAGTGTTTTTATTGACAAAAAGTTCTAATCCTCTCAACATATTAATGTGTCTACCAATATAGGGTCATTTACAGTTGTCACAAAATTTGGATTGAAAAATTCTTAAAAGCAGAATCTGATTTTACAACTATCAAATCTTTATTAGTGAATTCTTCAACCAAGCCACGAAAATATGTATAATTTAATAATAAGCAAATACCTACTCTTTTTTCGAAATAATGTATTTCAAAGCTTAAATAAACTCAATTAAACTTTTCCCTCAAACAATTCCCCAAAGGCTAAAAAGGATCTTTCTAGAACGTTTTCTTGTGGCATATCGATTCAAACAAACTCCAAGTCAACACGAACATTTCAAAACACACATTACCCACCTTCATTTCATGAAGTTATAAACAACCTACGAGCAAAAATTTGTTTCCATTATTTTTGGTGCTTTAACAAATAAATAAAAATACAAAATAACTAAAATTTTACTTCAAAGCCATGTTTGTGGATTCTTTCTCCAACCAAAACAACTCTCCTAGAAAACACTACACACCTTTATATAAATTACATACTCGTATAATGATATAACTAAAACCAAATAAATAACAAAAAATTAAAACTTACAATTCAAATAGAAAAACCACACAAAGTAAATTGTGTCCATATGTGTGTGTTTCTCTCTGTGTATGTGTTGGGTTTTTTATTTGATTTTTTGGCTAAATCACACATATTTTGAAATATATGTAATATTTTTTATTTCCTGACTTTATCAAAACTATTAACTTCACACACACGTAGAGTTAGTTATACTCGTACATCATGAATAAAGGTATGGGTAGAAGGTATAGTTATTTTTATACCCTTAACGTAGATTCCATATTGAAAAATCTCTAGAAAAAGTTACAGAAGAAGTCAACAGACTCCATTTCGAAATTCTATTCCTGCTTCTCCAAAGGCAAACACATGCTTGGTATTTTTGTTTTTTTTTTTTTTAACTTTTTGAAATGAATAAAACTCCCATAGAACCAACCAGGACCACGACTTTGATATGGTGGCATTCAAATATAGGTTTCGTATAGGTTTCTACCTTCCTACACCCAGGTCAACAGGTAATTCACTCAGGACGAGATGACTCCTCTGGTTCACTTTATAAAACTTCTACTCCCTTACTTTACCATACCCACTCCACTTCCCTCTTCCATATCACAAAAACCGTCATCCCTGAATCCAACCATGAGCTTCTTTATTTTCTTATCGGAAAAAAATACGCTCCAGAAATGAAATCCTTATACACACAAGTTGGCGCGTTTGTACCCACCGTTGTGTATATCATGATGTACGTCAATGTACACTATACAGTACATACAGTTATTCCCTCCCGGGTGGTGGTAGCCAGAAATGTTCCCTTAGATAAACTTTGCATGAGCGGGGAATAAGTTGAGCGCACAAAACTTGTATAGAAAAATGAAAGTAAATAATTTTTATCGTAGCGTTAACTTTTTGCTTTCTCTATAAGTAAATATATTTATTTCATTTTGAAAAATGTAAATATTTAAATAAAAACAAAAATCTTACGATCATGTGGAGAATCACAAAAAAAAATCTACTTAGTGCTATAATGCGTCCGTCATGTGATAATTTGTGTAAACCTTTTTGTATGGTTTTCTATTCAAATATAGTTTTTGGAATAACAACTAAGTCAAGATATGAAAAATGTCACAAAATATCATTTAAAAAAACGTAAATTCACTTTAAGGAATAATCTTCAAGATTTGAACTTTATTACCTGGCTGAAATCTTATTTGCCTGACCTTTTTTTGTTAATTTTATACTTACTTACTCAAACAGTTTTGTTTTTGATTCTATAGTTCCATATGGCAGTCACTTCAGTCCAGTTCTTTTTTTATATTATTTATATATGAATTTCCATCAGTTAAAAAGTAAGTACCTACTCTTACTGTCTTATAGAAGTTGATGATAATTTTTAAGATCTTTAGTTTCTAATTGGGTGATTTTTTTGAGGTATAGTTTCAGAGTTATTCTGAAGTTAACTCCTGAAACATGTTTTACTGTCTTTTATAATAATTTTGAAGTTAACTTTGAGTTAACCCTTCAAATTTGGTGAGTTGACTCTGATTTAAATGTACAGATTTTTTTGACAAATACTGAAATTGCAATAGAAAAATAATTGTAACTTCTTTTTATGGAACAATAAATAATTTTTTGTTACATATATAATTCAGACTATGACCTAAGCAATGGGAATCTATACCAAATTTGAAGTTTAACTCTTTTGAGAAGAAAAAGACTTATCAGATAGCAAACAATTCATTTTGATTTATTTCGATAAAAAGTTCGATTTTCGTTTTGAATAGTTAAAAAAAAAAAGATGCGACCCACACTGATAACTTCACATCCCGTCTGTCGATTTGTCTTGCTTAAAAGTTTGTCTATATGTATCATTTTTTACCAAATTTGCGTACTATTTTTTGTAGATTTTTATGAAAAAACGGACTGTTGGATTTTTATAAAAAAATTACTGAATATCGAAAACAATATTTTCTGTGAAATAAAATAAGTTTGAAGCCATACAATAACTTCCTATGGGAAGTTAATAACAAATGAAATTAAAAACAACGGCTGGTGGCTGTCAACCAAAATTTTAAAAATTTATCGATTTCTATTTTTTTTTTGGCAACTTATTTTATAGCTTTTCAGTTATACCAGTCACGAGGTTAACATTAAACCATCATGGAAAACTTGTTTGTAAGTTAATTTTGAATTCAGGATTCATTATTACTCTGGGTTTAATTCGGAGTTCACTGAGCATTGACAAACTAGGCCTTAGTGTTTTTATTGACAAAAAGTTCTAATCCTCTCAACATATTAATGTGTCTACCAATATAGGGTCATTTACAGTTGTCACAAAATTTGGATTGAAAAATTCTTAAAAGCAGAATCTGATTTTACAACTATCAAATCTTTATTAGTGAATTCTTCAACCAAGCCACGAAAATATGTATAATTTAATAATAAGCAAATACCTACTCTTTTTTCGAAATAATGTATTTCAAAGCTTAAATAAACTCAATTAAACTTTTCCCTCAAACAATTCCCCAAAGGCTAAAAAGGATCTTTCTAGAACGTTTTCTTGTGGCATATCGATTCAAACAAACTCCAAGTCAACACGAACATTTCAAAACACACATTACCCACCTTCATTTCATGAAGTTATAAACAACCTACGAGCAAAAATTTGTTTCCATTATTTTTGGTGCTTTAACAAATAAATAAAAATACAAAATAACTAAAATTTTACTTCAAAGCCATGTTTGTGGATTCTTTCTCCAACCAAAACAACTCTCCTAGAAAACACTACACACCTTTATATAAATTACATACTCGTATAATGATATAACTAAAACCAAATAAATAACAAAAAATTAAAACTTACAATTCAAATAGAAAAACCACACAAAGTAAATTGTGTCCATATGTGTGTGTTTCTCTCTGTGTATGTGTTGGGTTTTTTATTTGATTTTTTGGCTAAATCACACATATTTTGAAATATATGTAATATTTTTTATTTCCTGACTTTATCAAAACTATTAACTTCACACACACGTAGAGTTAGTTATACTCGTACATCATGAATAAAGGTATGGGTAGAAGGTATAGTTATTTTTATACCCTTAACGTAGATTCCATATTGAAAAATCTCTAGAAAAAGTTACAGAAGAAGTCAACAGACTCCATTTCGAAATTCTATTCCTGCTTCTCCAAAGGCAAACACATGCTTGGTATTTTTGTTTTTTTTTTTTTTAACTTTTTGAAATGAATAAAACTCCCATAGAACCAACCAGGACCACGACTTTGATATGGTGGCATTCAAATATAGGTTTCGTATAGGTTTCTACCTTCCTACACCCAGGTCAACAGGTAATTCACTCAGGACGAGATGACTCCTCTGGTTCACTTTATAAAACTTCTACTCCCTTACTTTACCATACCCACTCCACTTCCCTCTTCCATATCACAAAAACCGTCATCCCTGAATCCAACCATGAGCTTCTTTATTTTCTTATCGGAAAAAAATACGCTCCAGAAATGAAATCCTTATACACACAAGTTGGCGCGTTTGTACCCACCGTTGTGTATATCATGATGTACGTCAATGTACACTATACAGTACATACAGTTATTCCCTCCCGGGTGGTGGTAGCCAGAAATGTTCCCTTAGATAAACTTTGCATGAGCGGGGAATAAGTTGAGCGCACAAAACTTGTATAGAAAAATGAAAGTAAATAATTTTTATCGTAGCGTTAACTTTTTGCTTTCTCTATAAGTAAATATATTTATTTCATTTTGAAAAATGTAAATATTTAAATAAAAACAAAAATCTTACGATCATGTGGAGAATCACAAAAAAAAATCTACTTAGTGCTATAATGCGTCCGTCATGTGATAATTTGTGTAAACCTTTTTGTATGGTTTTCTATTCAAATATAACATTTAAGATTTTCTTCAACATTGAAACCATGTTTTGTATTAAATATTTTATTTTTTTTTATTTTTCAACCTATGTTTAAAAATACTTTTTGATTTAATTCAACACGACCACTTTTGAACAAGATTTTTAATACATATGATATTTCTTTAAAAAAAGAACAAATAAAACAAATTGTTCCAATGATTTCTTGTGGCTAATGCCGATAAAAAAACCCAAAATCCCGAAAATCCATAATTATTGCAAAAACCCAGTAATTACAAAACCGAGATTCCCGAAAATTGAGAATCTCGAAAACTGTAGATACCGAAAAGTCTAAGAAAGCCAAAATCTCGAAGATGAAGAAGAATATTTCTTTGTAGTAAACATTCTTAACTTTTTAAAAGTTAAATAATAAAGATATAATAAAATTTTGGTTTCTTCCACAGAAAAAAAAAAGTTGTCATACTAACAATAGTGGATAGTCAACTTGAAATTTGGCCAAATTGTCGCATAGACTACCAAAATAATCAATATCCCACCCCTATTTTAAAATATTGACAACTAGATATAGATAGTCAATAGAACAATTTTCGATTGTCAATTTCGGGTATTCAATATGACAACAAAAGAAGTCGATAGAACAACTTCGGTAGTCAAAGGTAAGAGTCCTACGAAATCATATTTAGCTATTTTCGTTTGCTTTTTAACTAAAGCTGTACAGTACATATAGAAGTAGTTGGAGATTTGTCTTCTCAATCATTTCTCTTCACTCTAAAAAAAATGTATAGGAAGCGAGGACTTTGTCACACAATATTTTGTGACAATGCAACAAATTTTGTTGGTGCTAAGAATGATTCAGCAGAGCTAAAAAGTTTTCAATTCAAGAAGAATACAATCAAGAATACAGACTTATTGCCTGGAAAAAGGTATAAAATGGAAAAATATACCACCTCGTTCTCCTCACTTTGGACGCTTGTGGGAAGCAGCTGTAAAATCTGCAAAGACGTTTCTCGTTCGTCATCTAGGTGGAGCTTCATTGACATATGAGCAGTTGCTAACTGTGGTCATACAAATAGAAGCAATATTGAACTCTCGGCCGCTGACACCGTTGTCATCTAATCCAAACGATTTCGAAGTTCTTACACCAGGGCACTTCTTAATAGGAAGTCCCCTTACGGCCATAGCAGAATCAGATGTGACAGACTGCAAAATGAGCAGCCTAAACAAATTTCGACAAATACAGCAAATACAACAGCACTTTTGGAGAAGGTGGTCGGAGGAATATTTACATCTTATGCAACAAAGAGTTAAATGGAAAACTGAGTCAAATAATCTTAAAAATGACACATTGGTGCTAACCAAAGAAGAAAATATTCCTCCTATGCGCTGGAAACTTGGTCGAGTGGTTGAGACATTCAAGGGAAGTGATGGTAAAGTAGGCGTAGCTAACATAAAAACTAAAGCTGGAACGTACCAACAAGCGATTGATAATCTTTGTCCACTTCCAATCGACGAACAAGGTTATAAAGAAAAACAAACAAACTGCACCATTCCAGATTATGAAGAAAAAAATCCTCAACATACAAGAGTTTTGAGATCAAGAAATCCAACAAAAATAATATTCCTTTCAGTATTGTTTTTGGTACTTATAATGATACCCACATCCTTGTGTCACTTACGTACACATCAGGAGCAAGTAAATATAAGCAAACTATATACTTTGAAGATATTGGCAGAATTCGCACGGTAAACACGTATTGGAAAATATTTGTCTATTACAATCTGACAACGTACTGGCAAGAGTTTATTGAGCTTTAAACATATATTAACAAAATGCAAGACTAATGCACAAAAGAAATAACTCTTCAGATGTACTATATACCAATTATAGAGACCATACGAAGCAGGATCGTTGTTATCGAGCATAACAATGAATTGTTTAAAAACTATCATGCACCAACATATGAAGGAACCACGATAGCAAGATCACCCTTTGACTTTGTGGGGACGTTGGCGCATAGTTTGTTTGGTATACTTGATCAAGAAAGTGCTGATAGAATACAAGTTCAAATCGGCAACGCTTACAAAAATGAAGATCATTTGATTGAACTTTTGAAAAAACAAAGTTCGGTTGCAGATGCTACTTCTAATATTTTAAAGCAAATCACCTTCAAGTTCAAGAGCAGTTTAAGGGTTTAAATGAACATCTTCAAAATACCATGGCAATTATCAGCAAGAAAGACAAAATTAACGAGGTACGACAAAATCTTGAATCTTTGACTTCGTACCTAATTCTTGTTGTGACAAATTTTGAGCATGTACAAGATCTACTTTAAGATGTTCTATTAGATCTGAATCATGGAAATATAAATTCACAACTTATAACCCCTCTTCAATTAAGTGAGCAGCTAAAACTTGTGAGAAGCAATTTACCTCCCTATTTAACATTGCGAGAAGGTTCTGTCATTGACATATACAAGATGTCAACAGTAAAAGGGCGCTGTTTAAATGATTCAATTGTGTTTGAAATGCTATTGCCACTGACGGATGCTGAAGAATTTCAACTTTTTAATCTTCTTAATGTTCCTATAATTCACAGAAACAACACGTTTATGGTATAGAAACGTCTGCTCAGTATATAGCTGTGCCATTGCCCAGAGATAGATATTTCCTAGTAAGTGATTTGGAGCTGGGAGCATGCAAACGATTGGTGTCCAAGAAATACATGTGCAACCAAGTTCATCCAACTATTATTCAGCAAGGGAGTTAGGAGATATGCGAAATAGCACTACTCGACCATAAGGAGGAGAGTTTTAAGAAATGCATCTTAAGGGCAACACCTACCAAAAATGTTTGGGTGGGACTTAAATCATCTAATAGCTGGATCTTCTCTTTCCCATCAAAAATGTCTGGACATTTGATTTTCGGTGATCAAAGTAACGCTGTTACTTTGATTGGAAATGGGCTTCTGGAATTCAAAAAACCTTGTGTTTTACAATTGCCCAACATTATCATCAAAGGTAAAATAAATTTCGAGAGCAAAATAATTTATTCCTAGCACCAATGCAAGCAGTTGGATCATTAATCAAGAACCAACAACAATGAAGCCAGAAACCCACAGTGAAGAATATTACATTGACCTACATATCCAAGTTTGATGATCTAAAGACAAAAATCAAGGATGTTATGACATCAACTTACATGATTATCACCACTATGGAAGCAGTCTTCTGCTATTGGTATACATATGTATGATTGGGATCCTCTACACTCTTTTTCGTCGAACAAGAAGACCAACTCCAATGACAAGAACTTTTGAGGTCAACGTTTAGACTTAAGTTAATAATTAATCATATGATTTTATTTAGAGAGTTAAGAACCCCCAAGGGGGGGGGGAGTATGTTCACATTTCATTTTTAATTTAATTTTATATTTGCTCAAATAACAAAATAATGATTTTTTTGCTATCAATTCGTGCAAGCGTGTGACCAGTTGAAATTTTTGTAGTTCACGGTTCTCGTGTTCATTTTGTATATTGACATTTTTCATCTTTTCTCACGCTTCCATATTATTACATAGTTGCATTTTTTGTTCTTTCCTTCTTTTGTTCTGTATACCTTTGTAAGAAATACAAATTAGTTTCTGTTAAACATTCAACCAGTGAGTTACTTTTTATCTCGTGATTATGTGTTATTTCTACGATTCGAAAATTAACAATGACAATTTGGTTGTCATATTGACTATAGAAAATTGTTGAAATGACTATCCGTTAGTCAAATTAGATTACGGTTTTCAGAACAAATTGTCATATTGACTACCGCAATTGTCCTATTGACTACCGCTGTTGTCATATTGACTACCTCAATTGTCATATTCACTACCACAGTTGTAATATTGGCTACTGTACTTGTCATATTTACTTCCACAGTTTTGATATTGACATTTTGACAACCGCAGATCAATTTCAATTTCTTTTAACCAAAATTGTCATATTTACTATACTTCAGTTTTTGTATTGACTACCGCAGTTGTCATATTGACAACCGTAGTTTCAATTTCCTTCAACCAAAGTTGTCAAATTGACTAACAACTAGTTAATTTGACTACCAAAATAGTCAATAGGATGACTTTTTTCGTTCTGTGTCGGTATTATAAAAATGTGCTGTTATGACTTTTATAAAAAGTTTAGCTTCTGATAATAATAAATCAAAGTTAAATTTAATTGGTTTTGGTATTTTTGGTTTTTGGATTCTGTTGTTTGGTATTTTGCGGTGGCAGGTGTCCGGTTTTCGGGATTTTGATGCTATCCAATTTATTTTTGTTTTCAATTTTTCATTCTTAAATTTGTGTTATTGAATAACTTTAAGTTCAAAAATTCTGTTTTTTTGTGCTATTTAAGAACATGTTTTATTCAAGCTTTAGCTCGAAATTCGAAGTATTTCGGGGGATACACAAATATTTAGAACGTAACGCACGTCCCGGTGACTGTTGGCCACTTAAGATAAAGATAACGATTACGATAGGTGTGTTAAGACTTATCAGAATTTTTTGCTCTTTGAAAACGTGTTTGAAGGTATAGTTTTTTTGTCAGAGTGTACATGTTTTTGGAGACCTATTTTTTATTACATAGTATTTTTTTTCTTAAAGAAAGGTTTTTTAGGGATTTTTAAAAATCCAGATTTTAACTACCTTTCTTATCAACAAATAATTTTACAAAAGTCACTTTTTTTAATTTTGAAACTTCCATTTCCATGCCTGAAAAATAAAATAAAAACAGTGTTTTCTTTTAGTTGAAACTAACGGCTGTTATAGTTCTGCCGAGACCCTGCCGCCAAATGGGGATTACTCGACCATTTGAAATTTTGAAAAGCTGTCATCTTTTGACATTTGAAAAGTAAAAACATCACCATTACTAAAAATGGAACGATACACAAGAAAAGTTTTCTGACCACGATATTTCTCCAAGAGCTGATTAGAATTGGCTACCAAACTTGTGATTTAACACCTTAAGACTTTTATCATGGGGCCACGTGAAAGAAAAGGTCTGTGCAAATGCTTCGAAATCAATTTAAGACCATAAGATGGGATTCGGGTAGTCATGGTATTTTCCTTTTTACAATAAAATTAAAATCCATTCTTTTTTTAAATATCAAAATAAAACCTCTTATTAGAAAACGCTTTTTGGAAACAAATCCGCACCTGTGCTCAAATAATATGTATTCATATCTGAATTTTAAAAAAGAAAAGAAGGCACCTATACAATAAACAAAAATGAAACGACGAATAGGAATACTTAAATTCTGAGAATATTTATGTCAGCAGACTGACTGATCCACTAAAAAACAAACCTTAAAAGCCGACATCGTCATCGTCGTTTTACTGATGATGCTCTTGGAGCCCTAAAAAGTCCTTTATTTTTGTTTGTATATCTGCCTTACACAACTCACTGTTTCAAAAGGGAAAGTGAATATATGTTTGTATTCTCACAAGAGACAGAAATGCACTTCTTACTGTTGGGTTTTATTTTCTTTGCACAAGAAAAGAAATAAGGAAGGTAGTGAAAGTGTGTGCTCTATGTGCATGTGCATTGTGAAATGTGATGATGATTGTGATGGAGCAAGGAAAAACGAAGAGCTCCTTTACTTAGCTTTTAAGCATAGGGAATAAGGAGACACAAAAGTTCTATAAGACGAACGATGATATTTTTTATTTGCCACAAGCAAGAAGTTGCATTAACATATAAATATGCATGCATACATATTATACACAATATGAACTTCTGTACGTTTAAATGTTAAGTTGGCATATATCATCTTTGTGAATGAATATTTTTTACTTTGTTATGAATAGTTAAGGATGTTAAGTTGCATTACTATGGTAATAGTCTATAGTCAAAATAATCAACAATCTATTCATAAACTTGTTTTTTCTTAAGAAAAAGAATTCCTCTTGTAAATACTCAATCAATTTTGATAAAATCAAGTAATCATACCAATATTTTTTTAAAGGTCTGCTAGAATTTCTAATTGTGATTCTGCTCATTCCATATTATAAAGAAAATAGTGAATGTTGTATACTCAGGCGTATGCGTACTTTTTGTTTTATTTAAGCTCATTTTAAATTAAAATCATTCATAAGAAACTAAAAGTTTAACAAATTGCAATTTTGACACTTAAAAAAATAAAAAAAAAAAAATAGGTAGAACAAAAGCTCGTTGAGAACTTAGATCTTGTGACTTAAAACCCTCAACAATTCCTGTGTGCAAGTATAATGGAGGGGACCTACAACTTGTATGCCGAATTTGAACGTCTAATTTGAGAAAGCACTTTTCATGAGAAGAATTACTCTTGTAGGATTTGTCACTTCTAGATATATGTCTGACATTTAACATATTTTAAAACCGCTGTAACTTCTAAACACTTACTAGTAGAAAAAAATTACTTTGTAAAACATTATTTTGAAGTACATATGTCTCTTTATCTACAGAACCCAGCTGATAACTTTTTTTTGAAGTTTTTACCGTTCACACGTAACAGCCTTAGGACAGATATTTTTGAAAAAAAATATTTTTCATTTGTTAACAACAATGTTATCCGTGTATATAACAATTTTTATCAATATGGAAATTATTTTGTGGTTAAATGTCTATTTTAACTTGACTTGTTGACGGATTTCAAACCGTAATTTGCGAAAAATTAGTACTTCCGTTTGAAGCTACTTGAATAATACTGTGTCAAACCCAATATTTAATTTAAAACTTTAGAATGAAATAAAATATTCTTCAAAAATGTATTTCACTGTATAAGTAATTTATTAATAATAATAATAAGAAGTAACACTAGTCTTAAATATTTTTGCATAAGTAGTAGTTATAATAATCAATGAATTAAGGTAGTGATATTATTATAGTATTGCTTTGCTTAGATTTGCAGTTTGTTGAAATGTCTTTTGAACTTCCCATAGGATGTTATTGTAATGGGTCTGATTTGTCAAACTGAAAATTTTGACATTTCTCGACGTTTCAAGGTTCCTAGAGTCGAAATAAAAGATTTTTAGAGAGATGTCTGTGCGTACGTTTGTAAGTACGTTCGTACGTCCGTCGACCGTACGTTCGGGACGTTTTTTTCGTATTTCATATCTCAAGAACCAGTAGAGATTTTGACTTCAAATAAATTTTGTAATACAGATAATAATGCAGAAAGATGCAGAAAGAACTCTCAAAAACATTGCGTGGGTGGTTTTTTTACCATAGCAATTTAAAGAACAGGTGAACATTTTGCTTAACCCTAAATATCTCACGAACCAATAACGCTAGAAACTTGAATTGAATTGTATATTATATATTGTAATACGATACCAAATAAATATATTTTTTTGGAAAATAAAGGTTTTTTTTAAATCAAAAAAATTGAAAAAAATATTTATCACCTAAAACATTTTATGAACAAAAAATGATTTTATCTCCAAAAAAAAAAAATCTAATTGACAGTTTTTTTTACAAAAAATAAAAACCTAACAAAAACATTAATATAAGTTGTCAAAAATTCATTTTCGACTCCAATATCTGTTCAAAAATGTTTGATATTGGCTTTAAACTAATTTTATCTTTTAAAAAATATTGTTGTCAACATTCAGTAATATTTAGAGAAATATCGAATTGATAGTTTTTTTTTACAAAAAATTAAAAACCTAAAAACAAAATTAACAAAAGTTGGTAAAAAATGGTTTTCGACTTCAATATCTTTTCAAAAATTTAAGGTATTGGCTTTAAACTAATTTCATCCTTTAAAAAATATTGTTGTCAACACTCAGTACAATTTTGAGAAAAATCGAATTCACAGTAAAATTAATAAAAGTTGGTAAAAATTGATTTTCGGCTCAAATATCTTTTCAAAACTTAAAAATATTGTCTTCAAATTAATGTAATCTTATAAGAAATATTGTATTTAGTATTTGGTAAAATTTTAAGAAAAATCGAATTGACGGTTTTCTTACAAAAAATACAAACCTAAAAAAAACATTACTTTAAGTTCGTTAACATTGATTTTCGAATCAAATATCTTTGCAAAAATTAAAACTATCGGCTTCAAACTTATTTTATCTTACGGAAAATATTTTTTTCGACATTCAGTAATTTTTTTATAAAAATATAACAGTCCGTTTTTTCATAAAAAAATAAAATCTACAAAAAATAGTATATATCGTGAACAATAGAAGATATTGACTTCTAATTAATTTCATTTATCCAATTTGTATTTGTTTATATAAGAAATACAAATTTGTAAGAAATGCTACTAAAATTGGTGAAAATTGGTTTTCGACTACAAATCTCGTTTTCAAAAATAGATTTTGAAATCAAAGTATTTCATCATATGCAAACATTTAAAAAATTTTTAGAATAATTCAACTGACAACTTTTTTAACAAAACGCGTAAACCTACAAACCTTTTGAGCAACACAAATCGAAAGACGAGATGGGAAGTTATCAGTGTGGGTCACATCCCAGACTCTTTTTCTTTAAAGAATGGCTTACTTTTTCTTTAAATGGCAAAAGTTGACAGCTTCAAAAGTGATATCTGCCCAAATAGCGGTCTATATTAAATGAAACCTCTTATTGGAATACCCTTTAAGCAGTCATTATTGTGGTATCCATGGCATGATGGTAAGTGCGCTAGACTGTCATGTCAGAGGTCTTGGGTTCGATCCCTGCCTATGCCATCTAAAGTTTTTTCACGGGTACTGCTTCTTGTGAGGAATTGACAAATTCTCCAAGAAAAATTCTTATCATGAAAAGTGCTCTCTCAAATTAGCCGTTCGGATTCAGCTTTAAACTGTAGGTCCCCTCCATCCCTGACAATTAATAGTACTCGCACACAGGAATGGTTGAGAGTTGTAAGTCACTAGGCCTTAGTTCTCAACGGACTGTTGCGCGACCCAATTTATTTATTTATCCAATAGTCGATTCTTTTACCCACCCAATTAAAATTCAAAAGTTGATAACTACTCTTTCGTATCTAACTGTCGTTATTTCGAAAAGTTTAACAAAATATTAAAAACAGTATTTTGTGTAAGATAAAAAAACTTTGAAGTTAATATCTTTCTACTTTCTCAAGACCTTGAGTCGAAGACTACTTTGTATTATACTTTTTATTTATTTTTAAGATTTTCGTTTTATTTTTTAAATACTTATTACTTGTGTACTAAAATAAATAAAAATAAGATATTTTAGTCAAAATCAATTTTTTTAAGTTTATCGATTTTTCTTAGAAACTTATATAGAAGTTAAAACCTTCATTTTTTCTTGAAATATTGAATTAAAATCAATTTTTATTAATGTTTTTAGTTTTTATTATAGATTAGTATTTTCTATAAAAAAACTACCAATTGGATTTTATAACAAATTTTAACAAATTTCAGAAACATTTTTCTAAAAGATAAAATGAGTTCAAAGCAAATATATTTAATTGATGCCAAGATATTCGAGTCGAGCATTCATTTTTACCAACTTTTAGTATCATTTTTGTAGGTTTTTTATTTACGAAATAAATATCATTTTTAATTCGTAAAATATTCGAGGTGACACATAAATTATATATAAAATTTAATTGAAGTTGCTATGGCTATTGTTTCGAGAGATATTGAGGGTCAACCCTTCTCTACCTTTTGTTATTATTTTCTGTAAACAAATTTATTTGAAGTCGATATCTCTTCTGGTTTTCGAAATATGGCCGACTAAAAAATGTGTTTCAGTACGGACATATAATTAGTAAAAATTCAGGACGTCTTAAGGAGGGACCCATCATGCAGAATAACTTAAGTTATCATCTTAACTTAAAATAATCTTTCTTGATTTTACTTTGAGACTCAAAAATGTACTTAAACATCTTTAAATTATTTCTAATTAAATTAAATGTGACTAGTATTCCTTAAATCAATTATGTAGGCTTAAGACAAGTCCAAAGCTAAATTCCATAATTTTTCGAGTCAAGACTACTTAAGTAAGCTTTGTTTTTTTTTTTTTAATTTGAACCCTTGTACAAAATCAAATTTGCCACCAAAATCAACAACATATTCCGAACTTATTTAAAAAATTCCTCCTTTTCCAATCAATTTTAATTCTAATTTTCTTATGAATACATAACGTTATCTTATATAAACTCCCTTATACAGGAAAGTGGTTTTGAATTCATAATTATACTCGTATTAAACAAATAGAGCGCAACCACTTAATAAACTCTTATAATTAGTTTCTTTTGCTTTCATATACATACATAATTCCCTCCTGAAAGAAACACACACACACCCACATAAAAAAAGGAAATTTTAAAAAACAAATTATTGAAAAGATTCACTCGTCCGAGAATGCATTAACTTTGGTAGAAAAATTTCAACCACGTTCACAACAAACTCGTACGTGGTGCGTGTGTTGGAATATTTTGTTTTTTTTTTCAAACCACCTAACTTTAGTTTGCATTTAAAAAACAGACGATAACATGCGATGAGTTAACTAAGGAATCCTATTATAGGTTTCAAAGTGAGAAGAAAAAATTAGAATTTAGTTAAGTCCTTGGGGGTGGTTGGTTATATGGTTAGGTTATGCCTTATGCAAAGGATGGTGAAGTTGTTGGCCAAGAGGGAAAGACTATCGAGGCAAGGAAAAATAAGGTTAAAGTGAATTGAATTTTTGTAAAAAGAAAAGGTTATTTTGGTCTATTATGGTAATTTTATTAATTAAAGCCTTTCATGATAAAAGATATAATCGAGAGGATTATATTTAAAGGTTATGAGGTTATAGCTATATAGGTATGCTTTTAGGTATGGTGTTTGTGTATGCATTAACCTAAGACAGGGTTTTTATTGACATAAGCTATATATTTTTTTTTGTTGTTGGTTAAAGCCTAACACGCTATTAATGTAATGAGTTTTTCATTTTAGGGCATGTATAGATATATTGTTTGTTATACATATGTCTATGCTTCTTATCGATTTTTATGAACAGAATAATCGGCTTTTAAAGATACACAATAATAATTTCATTACATGACATACAAATTCGATAACATCGATAAATATTCTAGGTATGAGAGATACAACAACTGCAGGTTAGAATAAAGTGTTGTCAATAAATAATAATTATTGTTGTTATTCAACAAAAACTTCATTTGGCAGCTATGTTATCTTAAAACCTTATTTGTGGGATATTCAAAAAAAGGTACTTGATTCATTCAAAATGCTAATAATTAATTTGTACATCCAGGGAATCCAGAAATTTTAAAGTTTTTTAAGGCACATTGTTATTGGGATATTCGCATTTGGGATATTCACATAATTGAATGCATTAAAAAAGACATCAACGACACAAACTGGTAAGTTGGTATCAGTTATTGAGACGAATTGGAAACAATATGTTTTATCATCACTGTAATTGAATTCAAATTGTGGGATATTCGGAAAAAGTAAAGACACCATACAAAGTTGGAGAGACCATCTGGTTAATTTTTATTAGTTAATCTAGGGTTATAATTAAAGCTTTTAGCGATCGACTGATGTTGTGTCCCACAAGTGAAGTATTAAGTTAAAATCCGTATTTATGTGGGATATTCAAAAAATCTTAAGATATTATAAAGTTTAAGAGTTAATTTGAAAATTTGCTTAAATCAGTGATTAGTTAGTCACTTAATTTGGTTATGGAAACATCACTGTAATTAGAAATCTTTTTGGCAACTTATTTTTGGGATGTTTGGGAACATAATTTTCTGATATCTTACTTGATTCTTATTATAATCAAATTTGTGGGATATTCACATAACAGCTTATATCAGTGATAGGTTGGCTATAGAAATTCTTTAAATATTTTTAAAAGTATCTGTTACGTACGGTTGCAAGGAATTTTGGAATTTTAAAAGCGGTGGGATATTCATATCTTTAAAAAAAAGTCAAACGGCATTTTTAATGAGTTAGTTTAAGAAAATTTAAATTTAAATATGTAATCTTAGCTAATTTAAAGAGTTGGACCTTAAAACAATGCTTGAACAATTTTAAAATTGTTAGTGGTTGATGAGTATAAGTTAATAAGTTATAGACAAAATTTAATCATAAATAAAAGTTTGCCATTTTTTATGGGATATTCGGAAACGATTAAAAATTTGACAGCAATAAAAATACATAACAATATTTTTATTATAGATTGTTAGTTGAATTTTGAAAACCATTTTCACATCTCCTTATAGACCTTTTTTTATGTGTGGGATATTCGAGACAAAAATTGTAAAAAGTTGTAAGACCTGAAATACAAATATTTTTTCTCTATTCACTAAAAAGTCTCAGTTGATTTGTTGTTATTTTCACCACCATATTTCTTGAATTTAATGAAATAATAAATATCCTTACCAAGTCTGTAAAAGGTTTACTACATTTTTATTTTAGGCACGTTTTGTGTTAATTTTTAAATTTTTGGTAAATGTCATGTTGAATGTCAGTATCTGGTATGATAGGACCAAAATATCAAAGAACAGAAACTCATTGATTCTTTTGCCAACTAATTCTATATAAATTACAGATTTTTGCCTGAATATCCCAGACATGAGGTTCCAAAATCCCGAAATTACTCAAAGGTTTCGAACTATTTAAAAAAAAATGTTTGTCTAAATAACTTTTATTTAAGTCAAATCCTTAAGCTTTTCAAAGAAAACATCCCCAAGTTTCTAGAAATAGCATACCTATACAAAATTTGATTGTAAAATTGTAATCTTCACATTTTAAAGGTTTCAGGTAAAAACAAAGGCTAAACCATTCTTTGAAATATCTCTTTATGACGAACAAAAGCACAATAAATACAAACAGGAATATATGTACATACATATATGTATGAACTATAATTCCCTCTGAACATTATTTATTCCATATTTATTGAAGCTCAACCATGCAACACCATATGAACTTATAAAGTTCGTAAATATCACAGAATGAAGTCGACACAAATTCAAAAACTCTAATAAATCCCCTTAACTAATAATTTCTCTTCATATGTGTTTTTGAGGCTCGAGGTCGAGTAAAAGGCACCTTTACCTGGTATACTGAAAAACATAGCATCAGACCATCACATATATGAATATATGTATCTATAGTGCTGATTAAATTGTTGGAATCGTTCCAAAAAGCTGAAACTTCAAAATTTACCAAGGACATAACTCGCTTTGTGTACTGCATAAATATATATTCCCTGCATTGCATCTATCCACATTCACATCCTCATACACACATACTCGTGCACACCATATTATTAGAGAGTTTCCAATATCCGATACAAGCAACTCAAAACAACATCAAACACTTTAGATTGCATAGGAACGCTTGAAGCTTTCGAAGGCATAGGTACTATACCTGATGTTCAGATATAAAAGTTGTTAGGTACCACGTACCAGTGTTCCACGTCTGTACCTGTACAAGTCGGTCCCTTCAAAGTTGTCCACAAATCAACCCCGAAAATACCATGTCAACTTAAGGCCTCTTAGTGTACAGAGGTGATATATACTTTATACGAAGGTAACCATCATCAAGCTATCCTCCACTAACTAAAAAGACCAGACCAAAGTACGGACCTTTATACAAACCGCACATAAGAGTACAAGTAAAATCTCAAAATCGATCAATTTATGCTCAAATTGCAAATGTGGAATCATCATTGCGATGCACTGAGGACTGAGGAGCACTGCTATGCGACAAGTGGGAAGAGATTCAGTGGCCGAGTGAGGCCCAGGCAGAGGCAGAGGCAGAGAATCAGTCGGAACTGGAAATTGTGCTGCAGCATCATCACAGATGAAAAGAGGTGGGATATGCATGCATGCACTTCTACAGCAAATTTCATATACCTATGCACCTTTTGTGTTTACGGATATACTTGCCTCTGAATATAGGATATACATATACAATAGGTATAGGCTTTTGTTTCTGGTTCGACAACCAGTTCCACCCAAGCAGCAACGTAGCTATAGTGATGTTCATAGGGACTGGGAGTAATTATAGGCAGGCAGACAAGGCCATCACAGCACCTTGAACCAAATCAAGAAGCTTAAGCTTCGCTATATGATGGGTTTCCCCTGGAGAGTTCTCGAATCAGCCTAACTCTTGTGCCTCCCTGCAATCCAAATCCTTTGAGTTCGCTGGTATCCGTATCCCCAACCGTTTCCGTTGGTTGGTAACGAAGAGATGTGCTGCCTGCTATACACGTGATGCATAATATATGCAAAGCAAAATCAATTTCAACGGAAGGTCGAACTAAATCGTAAAAGAGTCCGGGTCAACTGGGTAAAGGCCTTGAGCCTTGTTACCAGATTGTGCCCTAGCTCGCATATATATACATATGTGGTGTGGTGTACAAACAGTGATGTGCAGAAAATAAACTGATACATGGTTTACAATATATTATAAACGCGTCCAGTCTTTAAATAGGAAGTAAGAAAGTGAGTGAGATATCATTTAAATGTTTTGAATTTATTTGGAAGCTATATGGAAATGGTGCATAATTTTTGTTCAGTTTATATTTGCTGAATAACTTTTTAGATAGGTTTTGATAGTGTTAATTCAAATCTTATTTCCAAATCACTATGTCTTCAAGTTTTAGAGATACTTAGATTTCCAATTCTCAATGACTTTTTCCAAAATTTGTATCAATAATACGGAAAATGTTGTCCTCCAAGCCGTGAATATTTTCGGCCTTATTGGCGAAGACTTCACATATAATGACAAAAAATTGTCAAGCGGTATTAATCCGCATAAAGTTTGAGGCCAATTCTAGGGTCGGTAACTATGCGGTTACTAGATATTTCCTCCAACAAATCAAGTATTGCACGAGCTGTGCAACATGTTGCACTGCCTTCTTGAAACCACAGCTCTGGAGTCACATCATGGTTATTCAATTGATTGACGAAGAAGTCAGTAAATGTGGCTTTATAGCGGTCACCATTGATTTAAATGAACTAATTATTCAAAAAAAAAACCGTCAGTGAACATAACTATGTCTCAACATTCACTTGAGAATTATTATGACTCAAAATACGGCAGTTTTGGTTTTTGACGTTTCTTTTCAATCTTAATTCGTTTTTGAAGAATATATAAAGAACAAATAAAATTTGAACAATTTAAAAGCTTTGTTCAATGCTCATGTTCAGGCCACAGTCAATTTATGTTTAAATACCAAACCAAACTAAAAATAAATATTTTAACAAAAGTGTTGAAAAAAAGTGTTATCAACTTAAAGTTCTATATCTCTTAAGAAATTCTCAACGTAAGACTTTTTGAGGCTGTATAAATCAATAAAGTAAAAATTTAGTTCTTTTGTTTTCAATGAAAATTGCAATATCTTCCAAATCCATTATCACTTTCTAAAATTTCGAAATATCTTTACAATTTCACCCTTTTCAAATGCATGAAATCATTATATTCAAGGTTTTTCAAAAATTAATCTTCAGTAAAATGAAGACTCATAGCTTATTAAATTTTTTAGAAACCAAGTAAGATAGAAAAATGATTTAAACTAGGGACAAATGCAGGTTTTTTCAACAGGGACGCTACAAAAGTAGAGTGAGAGGGATAGCAAACGACGCCATATTTCTTGCCGCTCTTTTGACATTTCTCTTCAGCAAGGTTTGCCATTTTACGATGGAAAGATATACGAGTCGAAATTATTAAAATTTACTACCGAAATACGGAGTCAGTGGCCGCAACGTTAAGAGCGCTACGTCCAATTTATGGTCGTCATAATCGTCCTAGCAGATCAACAATTAGAGTGGACAAATTTGACTCCACAGGCACATAAAAAATGTTCTCGTGGCAGTGAGACAAAGAAGTGACCGTAGTGTAGAGAATATTGCTGCCGCTGAGGCTTCAGTTGCAGAAAGCCCAAATGTGTCTCTCACACGTCGTTCTCAAGCGTTGGGCATCTCAGTGACGTTCGTTGTGGCGAACTTTGCGAAAAGATCTTGGCCTAGATCCTAACAACATTAAATTGACGCCAGAACTGAAGCCAATTGACCACCAGAAGCGTCGTATGTTCGTGAATTGGCCTGAGCAACGCTTGAAAATGATTCGGATTTTCATCGAAAAATCATCTTCAGCGATGAGGATCATTTCTATTTGAATGGCTTCGTCAATAAACAAAATTTGCTGTATTGGCCAGGCAGAAATCCACACGTACTCCATGAGTCATCAATGTATCCCGAAAAAATTACGATTTGGTGTGGTTTATGGGATGGCGGCGGCGTCATTGGGCCGTACTTCTTCCGTGATGATCAAGACCGACACGTTACTGTGAATGGGGATCGCTACCGTTCAATGATAACGTCTCGAATTCACAAAAGGGACAGACTAGTCAAATTGAACTTAATAGAGCCTTATGTCTGCCGTTATTTTACTGCACCCAACAAATTTTCTTGGTAGGCAAAATCTGGTAGAAAATACCAGCCAAAAAACTGGTACAATAGTCTAGATTTCGTGGTAAATAACTCCAGATTTCATGATACAAAACCAAAAAACCAGAAATCTGGTAGAATCTAACAAGTACCAGGAGAAATTTTTTTTAACCAGATTTTCTGGTAGAAAAAAAACAGGAAAAAATGTGTTAAAATACTCCAGGTCTTCGTGGTAAATAACTCAAGATTTCCTGGTAAAAAGAAATCTATTATTCTATTTATTTACCAGAAATCTGTTTTCCTGGTAAAATTTTTGACAGAAAATTTTCTGGTAAATGTTACCAGCGTCCTGGTAGAAAGTATTTTTTTTACTGGTAAAATGAAGTTTATCTGAAATCTGGTAAATAGAACCAGGAAATTAATTTTCTGGTATATTTTTTCTTGGTAGATAAAACCAGTCTTCTGGTACTTATTACCAGAAATACTGGGAGCCTAAAAATTATCTTTTATCTGGTAAATAAAGGAATTGTATTGGAATTGTACTATCTGGTATATTTTTTCCTGGTAGATAAAACCATTCTTCTGGTACTTAATACCAGAAATTCTGGGAGTTTAAGAATTATCTTTTTTCTGGTAAATAAAACCAGGAATTTTATTGTCTAGTATATATATTTTCCTCTTAGATAAAATCCAGTCTTCTGAAGCATTTCACCATCAAATTTTAGTACAGTATACCTATCAAGCCCTTCCCGCCAAATAATCGTAAACTACATGGCGCTTCCGATAATTTAGTTTAGAGAAAAATCTTTATTCCTTTTTTTCTTGGACATATTAGAGACCATGTTGATGTGAATGTTTTCTTTAGGAATATTACTTAAAGCTTATGCGTTCATTTTAGTTGGAAGAATACAATTAAATATATGCTATGCATAATTTATAATTTCATAAGGCGCTTACCATAATTTGGCGGGCAGAGCTTAATATTCTACCAGAATTCAGCTACATTTTGAGTGAAAAAAAATATTCCTGGTATATTCTATCAGAATTCAGGTACATTTTTAACAGGAAAATAAATATTTCTGGTGTATTTAACCAGAATTCTGGTACATTTTTACCAGGAAAAAAATATTCCTGATGTATTTAACCAGAATTCTGGTACATTTTTACAAGGAAAAAAAATATTCCTGGTATATTCTACCAGAATTCTGGTACATTTATACCAGGAAAAAAATATTCCTGGTATATTCTATCAGAATTCAGGTACATTTTTAACAGGAAAATAAATATTCCTGGTATATTCTACCAGAATTCTGGTACATTTTTACCAGGAAAAAAAATATTCCTGATATATTCTACCAGAATTCTGGTACATTTTTACCAGGAAAAAAAAATTCCTGGTATATTCTACCAGAATTCTGGTACATTTTTACCAGGAAAAAAAATATTCGTGATATATTCTACCAGAATTGAGGTACATTTTTAACAGGAAAATAAATATTCCTGGTATAGTCTACCAGAATTCTGGTACATTTTTGCCAGGAAAAAAATATTTCTGGTGTATTTAACCGGAATTCTGGTACATTTTTACCAGGAAAAAAATATTCCTGGTGTATTTAACCAGAATTCTGGTACATTTTTACCAGGAAAAAAAATGTTCCTGGTATATTCTATCAGAATTCTGGTACATTTTTACCAGGAAAATAAATATTCCTGGTATATTCTACCAGAATTCTGGTACATTTTTGCCAGGAAAAAAAATATTCCTGGTATATTCTACCAGAATTCTGGTACATTTTTAACAGGAAAAAAATATATTCCTGGTATATTCTATCAGAATTCAGGTACATTTTTAACAGGAAAATAAATATTCCTGGTATATTCTAACAGAATTCTGGTACATTTTTACCAGGAAAAAAAATATTTCTGGTATATTCTACCAGAATTCTGGTACATTTTTACCAGGAAAAAATATTCCTGGTGTATTTAACCAGAATACTGGTACATTTTTACCAGGAACAAAAATATTCCTGATATACTCGTATGTATGTGTTTTACCACAATTCTGGTAAATTTTTACTAGGAAAAATAGTCCTGGTATATTCTACCAGAATTCTGGTACATTTTGACCAGGAACAAAAATATTCCTGGTATATTCTACCAGAATTCTGGTACATTTTTAACAGGAAAAAATATTCCTGGTGTATTTAACCAGAAATCTGATACATTTTTACCAGGAAAAAAAAATATTCCTGGTATATTCTACCAGGATTCTGGTAAATTTTTACCAGGAATACTGAGGAAAATTTTGCCAGGAAAAAAAAAATATTCCTGTTATTTTCTAACAGAATACTGGGTTTATTCCCGGTATAAATTTTACCAGGAAAAAAATTCTTCGTTAGTTTCAAACATACAGTCTTAATCAACTGTCAAAGTCTAAAAAGTCTGTGAAAACTTTTTATAATATGTTTACACTTTTCTTGCACAGTGCCGTTTTAAAAAATTCACATTTTTATGCAAATTGAGAATTGTTTCTCAAGCGTACACCCACAATATGCTTACAACTAGACATACTGTACATATTTGTAGTACCTATGTACATACTTGATGATGTACCCTGTAAAAAGTGTTGTTGTTATCGTTTGACAGAAAGTTACGATAGCTTTTCAACTATAGAAGTGTAACTTACGACATCGGAAAAACTAATTGATCCAAATAATTCAAATAAGTACATAGTTAATATGCAAGCAAAACACTTCGATGCATAAATATCACTTCTTTAAGGATTCTATGCATATCAGTGGCGATGGCACCATATAAGTCGATTCCCATCGACTTACCTTTTGTAAATCTCAATATCAACAAACAAACTTCACGCAACATGTATATAAACAAATCATACAATAGCAACGCTTGTGACATCGACATTACTTTACAATAATTCAATCAACATGTATTTTCTTCTTTAAAGGTATGCCGGGTTATTATTTTATCGCTGAATAGAACAAAATTTGTTTTCTCTCCCGTTTTCTCTTCTACTTCTCGCTAGGCGCGTGCTTCTTTATTCAACCAACGCTTTCTTAAGCATAGAAATAACTCGATGCTCACCGACTTTCATCCGATGAATTTGTATGTATCTGAAAATTCACTTGCTTGTGCAAAAAACAAACAAGAGTGTTGGAAATGGAGAAATACGCATTGCGCATGTCAGGTCAGGTTGAGCCTAGCAAAGCAAAGCAGTACGTTGACGCACTACACTTGTTATTCATTTTCATAGAGTAAACACAAATTCAACCATTCTGTATAGGAAAAAAGACAAACGTAACCCGTCTCTTATGGACTTATTGGACATTTTCCTTCATTATCGGCGGATGAAGTTTAAGAAGTAGGGGTTGCCACTTAAAGAAAATTGCGTAGTGGAATAATTTTTGGCAGAAAGTTACTGTAATTTTAGTTAAGTGGCACAAGTAGCCAAAATTAACTAGGCAAATGAGATTTTGTTCTAAAATACAATTTACAAGCAGAATGCAGTGCAAGGTGTAGATATGAATAAAAGTGTGAACAACAAAATTATTAATTAAAGATAAAAAGTTAATTAAAGTTTAAATTGGAAGTGATTTGTGAAAAGTGGTTGCATTTTGTTTAAATTTTAGTTACTCAAAATTCACAATAGCTCTTATAGGAATAGATTTGCTGTTAGATAAAAATAATGGCTTTGGGAAACATATTTTCTTAAAGAAAAAAAAGTGATAGAAATAGGACGCTCCACACCTCCATTGAGCTTATCTATTAAATAAGAAAGCAAAGATTTTTGTAGGTTTTCGCGTTATGTTAAAAAAGTTGTCAGTTGAATTACATATTCTTAAAAATTTTAAAATTACCAAATTTTTTTTCATATAAAGAAATAGTTTTGTGAAATAGATTTTTAGTCGAAAACAAATGTTTACCCATTTTAGTAGCATTTCTTTTATTTTTACAAATTGGATGAATGAAATTAATTTAAGAGATATCAAGAAAAGAACATCAATTTTTTATGAAAAAAACGGAATGTTGGATTTTTATAAAAAAAAAATACAGAATATCGAAAACAATATTTTCTGTGAAATAAAAAAGTTTGAAGACAATATTTTTAATTTTTGAAAAGCTATTTTGAGTCGAAAGTAAATTTTTTACTAAGTTTTAGTATTGTTTTTTTTTAGGTTTTTATTTTTTGTAAAAAAAAACTGTCAATTTGATTTTTCTCAAAATGTTTCCGAATGTTGAAAATAATATTTATTTTAAGATAAAATGAGTTTGAAGTCATAATCTCAAGTTTTTGAAAAGATATTTGAGTCGAAATTCAATTTTTACCAACTTTGAGTAATGTTTTGTTTTTTTGGTTTTTATTTTTTTATAAAAAAACTGTCAATTTGATTTTTCTCAAAATTTGACCAGATGTTAAAAACGTTATTTTTTGTTGCACAAAATTGTTGTGGAGATGTAATCATTTTTTATTCGTAAAAAAATTAACTTAAAGTTTTGTATACAACTCCATCTCTTCGTCACCTTAAAGTTGTAGCAGTCCATAAACACTTTAAGAATGATATGTTACGTGACACATTTCCACAATTTTTTTATTTAAGTAGATTGTATTTAACAACTCCGATAAGTGTTGTTTCAGTTGAGAAATCTTTTTCAGCAAGTACATTTCATTAAGTACATTTCTGATATTTTTTCTAGCCGCTCATTTTTCTCCGACTTACCTTTAGAAATAAGTCACGCCTCGCCACTGATGCATATATAACAGTACCTACCTATACTCACTTCATAGGTCCTTAGAACATTTCTCTCTTTAATTATATAAAATACTAAAAATCTTCATCACAAAACTCTTAACTTGTGGCAAGCCTAGGCAGATTGTCAACGAACCTGAAGACTTGCACTCTTGTTTTCATTATAATTTTGAGTAATGACAAATTAATAACATTTGAGAAATTATTTAGGTCAATGTCGTGTCAAAGTCCTTGATGATGGTTGGCTTGTGCTTGGGTGTTGGCGTTTTAGGTGCGGCGGTGTGGGTGCTGTTGGCTGCTGACTGCTGCCACCAAGTTACAGTTACTTAACAAACAATAACAACTGTGATTTGTATCACTGATGTAGATACAAAACCAACTAAACCAAAGCGTTGGATGCCACAATTAATCATAATCTCTTCGTTTCCATCAACTATGTAAGCTTGTGTTTATCGTTGTGGTCTTCATAGTCATCGTCATCGTCATCGTCATCATCATCATGAGGTACAAAGATAGGCTGTCAAAGGAGACGCTTTGTCATCAAACCATTTTCTAACTTCCCCCCCCCCTCTCTAATCATATATTTGTACATCGTATGATTGTATATATAGTTATACACCTGTACTTCCATATTGGAATTGTATCGCTTAATCACAGATATCTTTTATTTACCCTAACGCCGATGTGTCTCCACCACCGCTACCCCCTTGCCGAGGCCGACCAAAGAACGGCATCATCATGCTAAAAGGAAAATGGAATTTCTGAAGCAATTGACCTGACAACATTTTTGTGCTGAGTTAGCAATCGTGTTGAAAGATTATTATTATTAAGTAGACAGATGTAGAGGTATATAGGGAAGAGCTAAGGTAAGGGATATTGTTGGTTATACAAAATATTGAGGGGGCAGGGGGAATCGGTAGACGCACATATGATATTGTCCTTCCCACACGTTTTCTCTTTGTTTGCAACAATTTTTTGGTAGCCAAGATGTGCCACAAGGCACCAGATGCTTGATGCTGACACAAGCTCTTATATTCAACGACTACGGCCCACAAGCTTTGGATGTACAATAATTTTATACATACAAAGTTATACAAGTAACATTTATAGGGAATTACATTTGAACATTGGCAATGAAATCACAGAAAATGAAGTCGAAAATATTTGAAAGACTTTACCAATAAATGTCAAGTTCATATCGTTACGCAATAATAGTTTAGTAATTGCGAATTGATTGAGTTTGGGTTAATAATTTCGTGATGGAGATTGTTGGGAGAGTGTTGTTATTCAATTATGATGTAATTATAATAACTATTCTATAAGTTTTGATTAGTGAGTAGTGACGGCTTTCAAAATGTTAGCATTTGGTTCTAAATGTAAGTTTCCAAAAAATGGCTTAGCTTTTTTTTTAGTCGGGGCCTCTTTTATGATAAACCATTTTGATCACAGTTTATAGAAGTTTTAAAATTTTCAAAAATTATGACAAAATCTTTAATTTAACCTTTCATGCAGATCCGTTGCGTACTTACGGAGAAATATTTAATAAAATAAAAACTGGGTGATTTTTTAAGAGCTACACAAAATATGCTTGCGCCTCAAATGGTATAAGCTGTTTTTTTTTTACAATTTTGGCATACACTAACATTTCGGGCTATAACAAATAAATGCTTCAATGTTGGTTTTCAGTCCGCCAATCGAAGGAAGCTTGTCGCTATAAGCATGAACCTTAACATCGCACCCTAAAAAATAGTCTAAAAGATTTAAATCGCACGACTTAAACTGCCAATTGACCGGTCGTAACCGTGAAATAAACACATCTCAATCAGCCAATTGTTACGCGTAACACGTGCTGTGTTTAATAATCTTGTTAAAACACATTTTTTCCTCAAAACGTGTTATCATCGGACCGAAGCGCTCACCATAAACAGTAAAGTTGCGATTGGTATCACCTTTGAAGAAATACGACCCACTGATTCCACCAGCCCATAATTCGCACCATACAGTAGCCTTTTTGGATACATTGTTAGCTCGTCCAATGCCTTTACTCCTGAATCGTATTTTTTTTTTATGAAAATGGATCTTTAGCCAACTATTGAAGAGCCCATTAATCAAAAATTTGGGGATGTGGTAGGTCTTTCGGTTTATATTCTTGCAAGAGCTGTATTTTGAAAGGCTTCAAACCTAAATGCAGTTTTCAAGCGACCGACGTAAGAGTGTTGGTGGTTTCAAGTCGAAAAATGTACATTTTGTGCTAAATTTATTCACAATAGCTCGAAATGCTACCGCAGAAGGTCGTTAATTGACCATAAAATGGAAGAAATACGCCAGCAATTTTCTTAACAGAGGATATATTCTGATAATACATAAAATAAAAAAAAAGAGGCTGGGATGCGCCCACATTGATAACTTCCCATCCCGTCTATCAATTTATCTTGCTTAAAAGTTTGTAGGTTTTAGTGTTTTGTTAAAAAAGTTGTCAGTTGAATTATTCTTAAAAATTTTAAAGTTAATTTGATTTCAAAATCTATTTTCGTTAAGGAGATTTTTAGTCAAAAACCAATTTTTACCAATTTTAGAAGCATTTCTTAAAAGTTTGTATTTCTTATTTTTGCGTACCAACTATTTTTTGTAGGTTTTAATTTGTTATGAAAAAACTAACTGTTGGATTTTTATAAAAAATTTACTGAATATCGAGAACAATATTTTCTAAGAGATATAATTGGTTTGAAGCCAATATTTTTAATTTTTGAAGAGATATTTGAGTCGAAAATCAAGGTTTTATTTTTTGTAAAAAACTGTCAGTTTGATATTGCTCGAAATTTTAAGAAGATGTCAAAAAAGTTATTCTTCGTTCCACAAAATTATTTTGGAGGTAAAATCATTTTTTGTTCATAAAATATTCGGGGTGACAAATATTTTTGTTTATTTTATTTATGGTAAAAAAAACCACCCACACAATTTTTTTGAGAGTCCTTTCTGCATCTTTCTGCATTATTATCTGTATAACAAAATTTATTTGAAGTCGATATCTCTTCTAGTTCTTGAGCTATGGACTACAAAAAAAACCTCGCGAACGTACGGACGTACAGACGTACTGACGTACGAACGTACGTACACACGCACGCATAGACATCTCTCTAAAAATCTTTTATTTCGACTCTAGTGACCTTGAAACGTCTAGAAATGTCAAAATTTTCAATTTGACAAATCGGACCCATTACAATAACTTCCTATGGGAAGTCAATAAATAAATAAGGTAAAGCAACAGTCCGTTGAGAACTAAGCCTTAGTGACTTACAACTATCAACCATTCCTGTGTGCGACTACTGTTGTCAGGGATGAAGGGAACCTAAAGTTTTTAAGCCGAATTCGGCCGGCTAATTTGAGAAAGCACTTTTCGTGACAAGAGTCAAAACTAGTGTTGTCAAAAAGAAAATAGCAAAAAAGTCACCCCTTTGAAAACAACACCTTATAGATCATAAATATACTTCTGATCTGGATTGGTTTTGAGACTTATAAGCTTTTATTTAGTATTAATTGCGTTTCAGTTTATTCTATACGTCCAAAATGCTTTCCATATAATATGTGTTTTGAAATTATTGTATAAGACCTGAAAAGACTGACGAGGCCAACGATTTGACTTATTTTAATTTATAGCATCTTCTTCTCTCAATTCCGCGGTGACGAAACTGAGGCACAACTCGGGCTTTTCCCATCTCGCGACCAGCCATAAAAATATTTTCAACTGGAGGGTTTACATTTTAAATTTAAATTGTCTTTAAATTAGTAAAAATATGCTTCCCATTAAAAGAACCATTGAAAGTTTTCTCAGCCCTTTTACCGTTGAAAAGATTTATAGAAAACAAATTTTCCCGTTTATTCTTTTTAGCTTTTGTTCACCATCGAGTATGAAAAATTGAAATTATTGATGGCATTATTATTTGGCTTGACTTTTGTTGAAGACTGCCATTTTCTTACTATTATGTTGGTATGGTTAAATACCTACATACTTTTTCCTGACACAGAGATATAGGGCCCAGGGACATAACGCACAACTTTTTTTTTTGGGGCTTATGTCTCAATTCGGTGGGACATAAAACCGAAATTGAATTTGGGCCTTAAGTCCTACTCAAATATGACCTAAGTCCCAAATAAAAATGTTGGGGCTAATGTCCCACTTATTTACATTTAAAATCGATCCAATAACTTTCGGTTTATCTTTAAAATTGGGGTTTTAAAATATTTAGAACTCAAGTATTTCTTCATTTTCTAAAATTTCCTAAGAACTCAAAATAAATATATTATTAAGTTTTAAGTACTTAGATATCGGTATAATAAAACCGAGTTTTAATAAATAAAAAAGTCTTTGCATAGCACCCGGTAGGATTTTTTGACATGGATTTCTGACATTCTATCGAGTTATAGTATTGAATGTTTGTCAGTTTTTATTTAGTGGTAAAAAATGTCGTTTAGAATTTTTTTTTCTGTATTTTCAATATTATTTTGTATTGTTTAATTTTAAAATGTTTTGCTTATTTAGTTCTGCTCACTGTGACTAGACCTATGACATTATTGATATCTGCTGTTAGAATGTTCATAGACCTTAAGGTATCAAAAATTGAAGCAGCGGGTCTATGGCCCTTATGACTCCCTTTTGAATCGTTCAGAGAATAGAAGTGGAGGTTAGGGTAAGGCGGTCCGTTACTTGGAAAACATTTATGAGAATAACACGGATTTGAAACTTTTACATATATAGTTTTTCAACACAAAATATAACTAAACATTATGGTTTCTTAAAAGGACATGATGTCAGCACAGGCGAATTGACTTCTTTAAACAAACAAAGTGTCTCCCTATTGACTTAGTGCACGTTTCAGAACGTTTGAAGTTATTTCTTGATAAATTGTTTAAGGTTTTATGTTATCTTGTGTAAAGCTTAGTATTAAAACCTATATAAATGATATGTAAACACATAGTATATGTGTATTTTGTTAGTCCGAAAGTTGCTGTTATAGCTGGACCTGGACTTGTCCGTGTCCATCCATAACTATACTACCTCAAATTTGAGGGTCTAATAAATCGAAGTTTTAGAATTCTAACACTCAAGAACTTGATGAAGAAATGAGTTAGAATTCAATTCAGTTTCAATTTTTCAATAAACCGAGCTTAAGAGACTAAAACTTTATCAAAGAATTGGTCATTAGTGTTTTCGAAATATATTTTAGAAATTTGGAATCATTTAGGATCTCAAACATACAAAAATGACGCAGATAGGTACAAAACTCTATGACGATTTTTCGATTTTCTTGTTGTATTTATTACATATAAATATATTTATTCCCCTTTCTTCAAAGGAAGAATGTTTGATTCACCTTCTTCAGTTTCATTATATTGTCGGTTGGCAAACAAAATGTTTCTCAATATCCATTTTCAACCTCGTTATAAACACGTTCCCTTTATGACCTATATATTGGTTTACGTTCGTATTCCATGTCACCGTCACGTCCATCTATCTCCCTCCATCACTCCGTCCGTCAATCGGTCGTGAAACTCGCTAATATGATTAAAGGCCAAGCCCTCACATATTCCCAACTTATAGCTTAAATAAATTAAAACCAATTAATCAAAGACAGGTATTTATTTCCTTTTTATACCTTCCTGCCTTTGTATTCCCAGCAAATCGCTAAGCTAATAATCACTGGATTTCTTTAATCAGGAGTCGGAAGTCCGCAGTTGGTGCACACAAACACATATTTTCCTTTTTGTGAATCATTTTCAAAGTCTATGCCATCATAATAACCCTAAATGAGTGAAAGGCCAACCTTTACCTTTTGTAAAATTTCACAGCTGAAAGTTTAACGTTGCCGTAAACACACAGACAAAGGACGACAAAAAAAAAACAAAACTCTTTTTCACCCTTAAATTAACCTGGACACGTCCAAAGCTTTTCTCGCTGATGATGGCTTCAGCTCGTTCCGCCTCCCTTCCCATCATTAGCACAATAGTGTGGGACTGGAACACATCAGGACGGCTACTTTCTCATCCTTTTTGGTCCAAAAGTATGACTTGAATACGACTTTTGTGCATAATATGCGGTTAGTTTAGTTTTTTTGTTTGTGTATGTATCCTGCGGAAATCATCCCTAACCTGTGCCGTCACTTTCAATGAAAATATGCAAGCCAACTTTGAGGGCTTGAAAACTGGACACCAGCTCAGACTGACGGGAGTAGATGGATGAGGAAAAGCATAGAGGGTATAAATTTTATCCTTTTCCTTCCGTCTCTCATCCTTTATTTTTTCTGCCTCAGCACAGCAGGTTCAACATCAGCTCATTCTTAAATTATAAATGCCTTTTTGCCAGATTGCCGGAATGAATACGGATTAAAGGGCTTTACAAGGATTCCAGAATAAATTGAGGTGTTCACTTTTTTTGTTTTTGTTGTATTTTGTATCGTCCTTGTCCTCGCCGGACGTCATCGTTGTCGTGGTCTTCGTCGTTGCTATTTTCACAGGCAAGTTGTGGCACGAAGTGAAAGTCTTAACTAACTAACTAACTAACTCGAAACTTCCCTCTTTCCCAACGAAGGAAAAAAAGCAGCATCCTTATACACAGAGCCATAACCAAACCATGCACAGCAAAGGCGAAAGGATGTTCATGGAATAAAAATCGCCTTTAATCAGCATTTGTCTTGCATTTCTTTTTTGTTATTGTTGTTTTCTTTTTTTTGTTCTGAGTCTGTGTCAAGACCACACTCTCTTCTGTCTCTGACACACGGTCCAAATTAACCAATTTCTGGCGCCCAACGTGGACCAGCTGCATCCACTTAGAACGAAACGTAACGAAACGATATTCCTCCTTCCTCCTAGCCCATGGTCAGCAAAATCCAAAACAAAAAAGGAGAACATTGTTTTTTAATTTAACCGTTCGTAGTCCTGTAGTTTGCACACTTTTTTAAAACCTTTCTTCTTTTTGTTTTGTTGCAGCAACAAGTCAGAATTCATTATTGAACACACCTCCTGTTATGTACGTGGATCGGAACTGGCGTATATCGGAGACCGAGGAGGTTGGCTCGGTGATAGCAAGGGTGCGGGCCGATGACGCTGAGCATGATTTGCTGCAATTCGACCTGGAGCCAAATTTCCATGACAACTATGCTAATCCAAGCCAGCCCGGAACAACTGATGTCAGTGATGGATTACCATTCCGGATCGATCCCCACACTGGTGTTGTTTACCTGAACGAAAGTCTTGCAGGACGAGTAAGTATTTTTTTTTTTTTTTGAGGGTTGTTTTTCGACCTCGGCCATAAGAAACTTTGCATACTAACGGTAATTTTTTTTAACCAACGAACCAAACAGGGTGGCCAAAACTTCTTCCTCTACATCACTGTTTCGGACGGGCAATTAACGGCTAAGAACGAAGTTTACGTCAATATTTACGCTCGAAACGATAACAAAATCTACAGTTCACATCCGCCATCAATTTCACAAGCTGCCCGGAATATATCCCAGTTCCTGCCGCCGTTTCACATGCTACCGGGTGTGCAATCGTTTAGGGATCAGACAGGCGTAAGGTTTCCCTCGAACAACCTCCCTCCTGGTTTCGGTGGGAATAATATTTACCAAACGGGTCCTCAATACCCCGGTACGAATGTGAACCATCATCATCAACAACAACAACAACAACAACATGGAAATCAACAAATTCCTACAACAACCGTCAGCAAGGAATCTGATGACGAGGGTCCGGAATCTGTTCCGGATTCAACGCCTCCGTCAAGTCACACGGACTCGAGCACGACGCGAACTAAGTTAACGCCAGTTGGTAGTGGCAGCAATTCAAAGACGAATAGCAGTTATGGAACTACTGATGACGGACAGTCGTCATCGTCTGCGTCATCATCACCATCAGCATCATCGAAAAAGGACGCACCCAAGAATGGACAGAATGACAGAAACTCAGAGCACGACGATTATGATGGGTTGTTGGTGTCAACGTCCTCATCCGCCTCGAATGCCATTAAAGCCATAATCCCACTCGTAATCACAGTTTGCGGAATGTTTGTGGCAGCTGGGCTCATCGTCGTATTTATCTATCGGAAGCGTCTGTGCGCCATTAGTAAAACTCTAAAGAAGAAGAGCAAAGCGGAAATGGCCAAAAAGTCGAATCAAAGTAATTTGAGCAGCAATCTGACTGATGACAGTCGAAATTCAATGGTCCTTCAGCATTGGAATGGTCCGACGGCATTTGGAAATAGATACGTGCCCTGGGAGAGGGATCAGCAGCAGCTACAACAAATGGGCATGGTAAGTTGAAAATGATTTCTTTTTCTTCAACAACAACAAAAACAACAACAAAAATCCTTCCCTCTCCTTCTTCCTTTTTTTTATTTAATTTTTTCTTGTTTATTTTTAAAAAGATATTATGACAGCATAGATGTTTAAAAGTTGTGGTGGTGGCGTCGTCGGGGTTTGAGATTGAGGGTTGAAATTGTAGGGAAAGGATAGGCAATAAAAAGAAAGCAAGAATAAAAAAAAAAGTTTGCAAAGTTTCATGATTAGGGGATTTTCGGGCAAAAGTTTTGTTTTATAGAATCATTAAAGCTGTTTTGTGGTGTTGAATGAAAAATCATAAAGAATGGAAATACTTAAAGTCCTATTGACTTTTGGGGTAACAGATTGGTTTTATGACTGTGTTTGCAATTTATTTATAATTTATTTTGATATTATAAACAAAAGTATTTGAGATTTGATTGGAAAATAGGGCTGGAGATATATTCAGGATAACTTTTTTTTTATTTTTTAAGAAGAATAAGTTTAAGGTTCATGTTAAAGATCTTAAGTTGATGTATTGGTTATTTATGTTTGAAAGCACTTCCCTTTCTTCATCATTGAATTGAATTTAATGTTGACTTAAAAATTAACGATATAATCAAACAAACAAATTGAAAACTTATGAGACTTTTCTAAAGAGTGTTTCAAAATTAAATTCGCTACTATTTGTGCAGTAAAAAGTTGGAAGCACTAAAAAACTACTTAAATATGGAAAATTAACTTTTTGAAAGATTTCACACTTTTTCGTTGTTGAACAATTTTTCAAAAATTATGAAGTTTGAAGGTATTGTTTGAAAATTCTATGAATAGTTTAATATTGCTTTGATGGTCAGATTTAAGAACTATTCATGACATGGCACACTGCAGAGTTGTTTAAGTGTAAAAATTTCGGTTATAGTTCGCTTTTCATTTTCAAAGCTCTTTTTTGGATTCTGTCCAGAGGACTTGAAGGCACTTTTCAGATTATTTGAGTTATATTTAGTTTTTTTTTTTACAAATAAAGACTTTGTAAGCTAAAGTGTGATCAGACGAGGTGAAAATTTCTATCACCTTCAGAGAAACCCTTAACACATAAAAGCATCTTTGGCAACGTGAAATATGTGATCATTTCGTATTAGATGATCTGTGATACAAAGAGTGAGTGAAGCCTTGAAAACAAGAGACAGCATTGAGTTTTTGAAGCATTCAATTCTACAAGGTTAAAAATTCCCCCTTTAACAATGCTGTCGCAATCAGAATTAAATGAGCTTATCTTACGCTGCAGTTGTAGTTCCACATATAAAGGTGAATCTAAAAATAAATATGAAAAACTGAGGGCAATATCATAAGTGAAACAGTATACAATTAAAAGTTGCAAACAAAATAGTGTTTATGAATGTAAGGAAGAGTGTTCGAGACATAACGAAGCCCTGGCTAACAACAGAATTTATTTTATGAATCTCAGAATTGAAACCATCCAATACCTTTTGTATTGAATTGTTAGAGAGGTATCTTCTAATTTAACGTAGAAGACATTCATTAAGACCAAAAGAACGCATTTTCGATATAATATTCTATCGAATGCTCATAAATATCGAGGACAATAATCTATACTATTATTATAAATGGTAAGCCCAGATTGTTTGTTTGTTTGTTTGCCCGTCCTTCACTTCGCAGCGGAGTAATATAATGACACGAATTTTTGCGTGTAAGTAGTTTCAAGGTTGGAGATTGTTTTAAGCAACTTTTTACAGCCGTAAAAAACTCATTTGAGCAGATCCACCGGTATCACGTATAATTAAATATTCAATATTATTATTTTTTTTAGAACACTTATTTGTAACTTATATGTTAAAATTGAATAAAACAAGCTGTGTGTGAAACAAGAAACCCCACAGAAAAAAGTCTAGCGGGGTCAAATCGCATGATCTTGGTGGCCAATTCACATCACCCCTGCGAGAAATAACCTTACCCTCAAATCGTTCATGCAAAATGTCAATCGTGTCGTTGCGTTGGCTGTGTGGCACGTAGCGCCGCGCCGTCCTGCTGAAACCACATGTCGTTTAGGTCCATATGGTTCAATTTGGGCCATAACAAATTAGTTATCATCGTTATGTAGCGCTCGCTGTTGACGGTGACCGCCTTAGGTTAGGTTAGGTTAAAGTGGCTGCGGATACAGAATCCATACACTTAGGCCAAAAGAAAAGGCCCATTGTGATACCACATGAATCTAGAAAATTACTTCCCACTAGTCGAACCATTTTGAGCTTTTTATAAAGCGAAGAAGATATTTGATATCCTTTTTAGCTAGTTCACTGGGATTGTCAAAGGAGTATTCTCCCAGATGAAGTTTGCGTCTTAGTGAAAGAGCAGGGCAAGTGCAGAGGAGGTGAGAGATTGTTTCTACTTCTTCCTCGTCCATACAGCTCCTGCAGAAGTAATTTGAGGCTACACCAAGTCGTATTGCGTGTCTGCCTATAAGACAGTGTCCCGTAAGGACACCTATTAGGGAGCTAATATAAAGTCTGCTTTGAGATAACAAGTCTTTAGAGTGCTTTAGGTCCAATGAAGGCCATATGAGTTTTGTGGCTGCGCATGTTGGTAAATTGTGCCACCTAGAGTTTGTTATCGTACAAGCTGCTTCTTTTAGCAGAAGTTTACATGTAGCTATCGCTATACCTATCTTCTCCCTTTCAGGTGAAATAGGTATGACGGTTCCATTTTAAGCGAGTTCATCGGCTCTACAATTTCCTGTGATGTCTCTGTGGCCCGGCACCCAACAGAGGTGAATGTTAAATTGCTGCGCCATCTCCATAAGAGACGATCGAAAATCGAGGGCCGTTAGAGATTTGGTTGGGACACCGTCAAGAGATTTGATAGCAGCCTGACTGTCAGAGAAGAGGCGGATATCAGAAGTTGATATCACGTTTTCTCTTAGCCCAGGAGAGAACCTCTTTGATCGCTAAAATTTCCGCTTGGAAGACGCTACAGTGATTAGGGAGGCGGAATAAGATGCTTACATTAAGCTTTTCTCAGTACACACCACTATTAACTCCCTCATTTGTCTTGGATCCATCTGTATAAAAATGAATGCTTTTGTCTTCCAGGAGTTTTTTGTCTTCCCATTCATCTCTTAATGGAATGGATACCTGGAAGTGTATAGTGTAGTCTATGTACTTTGGTATAGAACCAAAGAGGTTCAAAATGATGGAGTGCCCCACATTGCTGTTGGTCCATTGAGATGAGGCGTTGAGTCTTATAGCTGTACTCGCTGCCACTTGTTTGCTGAATTTGTCTAGGGGTGTCAGATGGAGGAGAGTGTCTAACGCTGCTGAGGATGTGGTTCTTAATGCCCTGCTTATGCAGAGACATGCAGTGCGTTGGACTCTGCTGACTTTGTCGTAGTATGTGACTTTCTGCAGTGCAGTCCACCACACTGCAACCCCATATATAAGTATTGGTCGGATGACCGATGTGTATAGCCAATAGGTTATACGAGGTTGAAAACCCCATTTGCTTCCTATGGCTTTCTTGCAAAGGAGAAGAGCTACTGTAGCTTTTTTAACTCTTTCCTGAATATTAGGTTGCCAACTTAATTTTTTGTCCAATATCAGACCAAGATATTTGGCCTCATTGGTGAAAATTAGTGGTACACCTTTTATTGAGGGAGGTACAATTACTGGAATATTGTATTTCCGTGTAAAAAGGACGAGGTCTGTTTTTTGAGGATTAATACTAAGTCCGCAGTGATCAGCCCATCTAGTGAGCATATTGAGTGCGTTTTGGAGGAGGTCTCTCAGTGTATTAGGATGTTCTCCTGTGACGGCGATAGCAACATCATCGGCATACACAATATCAATCAAACGTTCAAGAGTTTTGAGAATGAATGATAATAGGCTAATAGGTCTTAGATCTTTAGGGTTGACATGCGAACGCCTTGGGAATGAAAACTACCTTTACTTTTCTCCATCGCTGAGGTATACAGGGTGTCCCGTAAGTAATGGATAACCCTGAAATGCCGCATAGTAGACTTTATGACCGTCCTGAAAACTGATAAAAAAAAGTTCTATCCCAACCACAAGAAAAGTTATATGCATTTTTTTGTTCACTGCATTATTTTTTTTCTTACTTTACATTTTTGAATACCAAGACTACAAGTGAATGAGTTCCATCATTTTTTTTTGCAGGAATATTTTACATTACTTGTGCCAACACATAAGTAGAAGAAAATTATTATAACTGGTGGACTTCTTAGAGAAAAAAATTATTTAACATTGAATTTCAATGCAAAATGTGAAAACAAATAATTTTTGAAAAAGTTAAATCATAGCTGGTATAAAAAAAATGCATGAATACCTGAGTGGCCAACTATTTTAAAAATATGCGCGTTAAATGCAGATTTCAAAATGGTATTACTTATTATTATAACTAGGGTCAATAGCAAGTTATTGGTAAAAATCTGCAATACTAGAGTAAATTTAGCAAAAACAAAAGTTTTCAAAATTAGCACAGTAAACGTGAAAATAATACCAAGCGTTGATTATAGCAGATTTTTGAGTTATTGGTTGTTTCTACGATGTTGTCCTAATGATAAATCCAAGCTTTCAACTTCTAGGGCCGAATGCATTATTGATAAAAATGTCAAAAAAGTGCAAAAAACGGTTACATTTTCGAGCTTGTTTTAAATTTTACCTGTTCTATTGGGCTTTAACAAACCCATCAAATCAGTCCAGATCTAGACAACTTTTAAAAATCATCTCAATGATGGGCAAAGTTATGTCAATGGTAAGTTGTAGCTCAGCTGACCGCCTTACTAACGTCTCATAAAAGTACAAACCAATTACGCCGCCGCCCGGCCCGAAATCCACACCAAACGGTAACTTTTTAAGGATGCATTATCACCGGGTGAACCTCGCGTTGGTTGGTTTCGTCCCGTATACAACAATTTTGCTTGTTAACATAGCCATTCATCTAAAAATGCGCCTCGTCACTAAAGATAATTTTTCGGACAAAATTGGGGTCCTCTTCCAAACGATTCGCTTTGTCTATGGTCATGAACTTTGAGCTTCTGGGTCAGTTGGATCTTGTACGGGTGTAGGCCCAAGTCCCGACGCAAAATTCGCCAAGTTATAGTCTGCGAATGGCCGAGTTCTTGTGTACGGCAAGGAATAGACTGCCTCGGGTTCTGCTGTACACTTTCACGGACCGCGGCGATGTTCTCGGCCGATCTTGCGTTCCTTGAACGTACGGGTGTTATCTAATTGTTTACTGAACCGGTCGTCTCAAATTTGGCCACCAAACGTTGAAGACTGGACTGTGAAGGGCCACCACGTCTACCGTAAAATGGACGCAATGCGCGTAACGTGCTGTTCAATCGTGTAACTTGCCACAATGATTTGGGATAAACAACTTAATAATAAACAAAAGATTTGACAGATTTTACCAAAACAAAATGGCCGTCACGGGGCGCCAAAATCTACCAGCACCAATTGAAAAACCCTTTATAAAAAAAAAACGGCAAGGACCTCTGAAATAAAACATAAAATAACTTAACAATGTAATCTTTTACTATTATTTTGTTTAAACGAGTTTTCGTAAAGTTAGCAGTGGGTATTGCCTCCTCCTAAATCTTTCAAAGTTTCAATTCAATTGTGTTCTATGGCCATCACGTCGATTTCCATTTCTTCCAAGTAGTCCGTAAGATCGTTACAACGTGAGGTCTGGTTATTGTCTTGTATCAGCACATATATTCACAAATTAATGGTGCAAACGAAACGTTGATTATATAATATTTTGAGTTCACAGATCCCTCCACGATGAACAGCTCAGTTTTTCTGTGCATGGAAATGCCTACCCACACCATGCAAAACCTCTCCAGAAAATTTCCCGCTGGGCAACTGTTGCCCAAGAGGATCTCTCAGCTGATCTTCCTCACACTCTGCTTCATCCATCTGGTGAGCGTAGACAAACCCTAAATTCATCAATCAAGAGAACTCTAGCACAGTCGGCCTCGGTAAAATCTTGGTGAAGGCCAGCAATTCCAACCGACGTCTGTGCTGTGCTGTACCGTGAGTCTTGTTACATGAGCAGGTCTTCTTGCCCTCGGGCCACGGCTACTCTCCACTAATCGCCGCCTCACCGTTTTAGCATTCACAGCTATCCTTCTTACGGATCGAAGTCTGTGAGACAGCTTAACCGCTGTTTAGTGACGATCTCGAAGGCTTTGAAGCACCAAATATCGATCATCCATTCCCGATGTTGCTCTGGGGCAAAATTTCTAAAAAACTATTAAATTAACAAATTAAAATAGACCCAATATTATTAAACTATTAAAATATTTACGAAAGAGCACCTATTTGATTATTTTAGTTTATATGGTCATTTTCTCAACCCTTGCGTAGTCATTTTAAATTATTTGGAATGCATTTTTTCTCCCCGATAATTGAATTTTGGTCATATTTTCAGCGTCAGTCTAGTGGTGAGGTTTGAAGAGTTGATAATAATTTGAATAGATAGCGTCATAAGTTCTGAAAAATATAGAATAAGTTAGTAAGGGTATTCATGTAACGATATAATTTTCTACTTTGTAGAAAAATATAAATTTCCGCAAAGGGTTTACATGAACACCCCATTAGAAATATTTGCGGAAACGTTAGAAACAAACATTTGTTTATCTGTTTTTTTTTTTCTACGATTTCTGCTTCAAATTTGAGAGATAAAAGTCTATTTTTTGCAGAATATTTTTCTCATACAAATTTTGACAGTTGATTTCTACCGACAGAAAATTCTACAGTTTTTAAGGTTTCTATGGGTTTTCTGTGTTTGCATGAATACCCTTAGTATTTAAAGTGCTATATGCACCAAGTTTTGAAGTACTTGTGGCATGATGGTTAGTGCGTTAGACTGTCATGCCAGAGGCCTTGGGTACAATCCCTACCTGTCCTGTGCCATCTAAAGTTTTTTTGCACGGGTACTGCCTCTTGCGAAGAAGTGACAAATCCTCTAAGAGTAATTCTTGTCATGAAAATTATTTTCTTAAATAAGCCGTAGGTCCCCTCCAATCCTTGACAACAGTATTCTCTCTCAACGGACTGTTGCGCCACCTAATTTTATTTATTTATGCGCCAAGTTTTGTTCTTTTTGTTCTATTTTCGATCGAATTACATTTTACAAAATTTTAAAAATAGTTTATGACCCTTGGATTCTTAAAGTTCATTTCCTCCCTTCAACTAATGTTTTGTCTGGCAGTTTCTCTTGATAGTAGGATAGTGAACATTTTGGTATAGCTTTATGAAATTTAATTGGAATCTTAGATTTTTTTCAATATTTCAGAATTGCCTCGATTAACTTTAAGGATTGTTTAGGCAATAAAAATGATGAATCAGTTTAATTTATATTTTTCTGCGAAAGCAAGCTGTTCCAAAATTTCAATCATACTCATTTTCAAATCAAGTCTTTTTTCAAAATCAACTTTATGAGCCTCAGTTGCTAAAAATGGTCATTTGATATCAATGTATACTCGCACGTTAAGACTTTCAGCAATCCAGACCAAAAAAAAAAAAAAGCTGTATGCTTTATCCTTAAACATAAACATAAGACTTATGGAATTTGTACATCCCTTATTTTTCAAGACGATTTCTCAAGCACAATATGTTATTCGGATAATTAATCATATTATTTTCTTACCTTTCCTAAAGACGATATAAAATCCTTCCAAGGCGACAAAATTACCATTATTCTGTTTCCAAAATTTCCTGCGAGCGATGATACGCTATATCCTTGTTTCACATATAGGTACTATAAAATATACATATGTATGTGCTGAATGTCAAAATGACTGACACTCAGATGGTTCAAGTGTCCTGGTTTTTCTGAAGGAATTTGTTTTTTTTTTCCCGAAGCAACAACAAGAAAATATAAAAAAGGACACAATTCTCTCGATCATATTCAAGTTGTGGGTAGCTTTCTGGCGGTATTACGACGTATAAAGGGAGTTAGGATTATTTGTGTCATGCTGATATTTGGGAAGTCTTTGGATGTCGGATTTTTTTCCATTTAAGTTTTTGGTTTTGTTCTTTTGTTTGCTAGAATCTCTGGTTTCTGGTTTGTTGACAAATTACAATCTTTATTGGGATGGCATGGCATGTCGCCCCCGTCAGATGCATGTCATGTCATCACACACAATTTTTGGGTTTCTTCTTGCCTTTGTTGGTGTGCTCAGTTCAGTTCAGAATTCCAACATCACATCGGAGCAGAGGTTCTATTCTATGTTCTATTTCTCCTTTTTGGCCAGTTTTTCAAAGTATTATGTTATCCACTTTGACAGGCGCTGGCGCTAGTGTATAGAGATACTAAAAATATACTAGATATGTGAGTCCTTTCATCGCTTCCTATGTAGGTACATCAAAGGACTTTCATTTTGGTTACAGTAGTTTTTTGTTTTTATTTTGGGAGGAGATAAGTTTGGGATAAAAAGGATACTTTATACGGGACGGATGTGATGGCAGCGCAGCGATTTTAAACGTTCGTTCATCGTCTAATTACTTTTTGGAGAGAGGTGTGTGCGATGTGAATGTGACAGAAAAGTGTCGTGACCTCCTTTCTGCATTTTGGAGCTTGCTATAGGGAAAAAATCAATTAATTGACAAAATCTAATTAAACAGTCACCATGGTGGAAAATTGAAAATTACGTGAAGTGGGTCGCATGAGGGATAGCATAAAAGTTCTCTGTTCCCACTTTTTGTGATGAGAGAACCACGTACCTATAGTGGGTAGAGTGGGTTGGTCTGTCATCATCTCCATCATCACTGAACTGAAAGGAACCATGATGGAGTATTTTGTTTCCAGTTTTTTTTTTGTATTTCGAAAGCAAAATTTGATTTTATATTTTAATTATTGAAAGTTTATCGAGTTTTAAGCAATTCAGATTTTGACACTGTGAATAATTAAACAATAATGATTGGACAAATGGTGTTAAAGGTACTGAGATTTGTGCGTGAATTCAAAATAAATTGTTAAAAGTTTTTCTTTTTTTTGGGGACGAAAGAATTTGACTTCAGGAATACATTTATTTTTGATATGATTCGAAAAGTGTACCTATTTGTAGGTATGCATTCAATAATTTTTTCCATTTTTAAACGAGATTCATAAAATGAATTGTTCACGTTCCTACTACTGTATGAGTTTAAGGGATTGATTGTTAAAACAAATATATTTTTACTTAACAAATCAACCTTCATATATTTTCAGTAAATTAAAAAATTACTTTTAACAGGATTAATTGAGTATCCTACTTAATTAAACAAAATCGTTGTGTTCAAAAATTTCCCATAAGAATAACACTCATACTTAACAAACTTAAAAATTATAAACAGTACACCCGACTTAAGAAAACACAAAATTATAAAAAAAAAATTCACATAAGCGCGGTTGTTGGTTTTTAGCTGGTTTTGTTCATTATCGTCATCATCATCATCGGCTCGACAAGTGGGATGCGGTGCTGGTCTCTTTATTCATACGACGCCATCTAGTTACATATGCACCCAAAGGCTTCGGGCGTCCTGACCTACTCCATTTTTCCAGCGTAAGCATGGTCTGCCACGATATCGCCTACTATAAAATTTACTATAAAGAACTTTCCAAACTTGTTTCTCTTCACTCATACTAGCTAGGTGTCCAGCCCATCGTAGTATACCGAGCTTAATTTTTGTCACAATATCAACAACGAGGTACATTGCATACAATTTTTCATTATTGTAATGTGTATACACTCTTTATCTCTTTTACTATCGTGTTATAGTAGAATAAGGGCAACATCTAGTGATTAAGAGGAGAACTCGCTTCGTTAAGCATCGAGAACAACCTAGTAGATTCTCGAACCGATTTGAGGTATATAAATAGGCGCTCGGAAGCGAAGCGATTCATTAGTGATTGTTAATCTTCGATAAAGTAAAGATAAAGACTGTGTTCGAAAAGTAATAATTGAAAGTAAAGACTGTGTTTAAAAAGTAATAATTGAAAGTGTTGAATAAATAAGTTTGGAGCGATTTAAATAAAGTAAAGTTGTGTTTTATTTACAAGTGTGAATAAGTTTTAATTATCGGACCAAGCCGAATACTACAATACTTTATACCTTGGTCCGATAAATAAAACTTATTCACACTTGTAAATAAAACACAACTTTACTTTATTTAAATCGCTCCAAACTTACTTATTCAACACTTTCAATTATTACTTTTCAAACACAGTCTTTACTTTCAATTATTACTTTTCGAACACAGTCTTTACTTTATCGCAGTTCACAATCAATAATGAACCGCTTCGCTTCCGAGCGCCTATTTATATAGCTCAAATCGGTTCGAAAAACTACTAGGTTCTTATAGGCGCTGAATGTTCTCGATGCTTAACAAAGCGAGTTCTCCTTTTAATCTCTAGATGTTGCCCCTTCGAGGTTCTGGTATGCGCTGAATGTTCTCGATGCTTAACGAAGCGAGTTCTTCTCTTAATCACTAGATGTTGCCCCTTCGAGGTTCTGGTATGCGCTGAATGTTCTCGATGCTTAACGAAGCGAGTTCTTCTCTTAATCACTAGATGTTGCCCCTTCTAGGTTCTTGTAGGCGCTGAATGTTCTCGATGTTATTCTACTATAATGTGTATACACATTACAGTATTTAAAGGATTGCTCCGCTCGCAGTCAACGACACCATGGACTTTCTTTTTCCTTCGCTAATGTACAGTACCAGATTTTATGTCGCCTTCTCCATCTCGATGAATTAATTGTGAACAGCTTGTACGGAACACTTGACGATGTCGTCTACGTAAGCGACTATCTGACTGGATCTGGTGACGATAGGCTCTCTTGTTGACTTGCCAGAGTCACGGATTGCTTTCTCCATTTCCAGGTTGAAGAGGAGGCAGGTCAAAACAATATTTTGTCGAAATCCATTATAATAGATGTTGATTGCTCTGGATAGGAATCCGGCTATTTTATCTTGGCTTGTTATTTAAGTAATGGTCAATTAATTTGAGATACCGGGGTTCTCTCATGGGTTTTCAAAGTTCTACCTTGGCTATCGTAGGCGATCCTAATGTCTATAAACAGATGGTAAGTTGGAATATTAAATTCTAGCGTTTTTGCATCGCCTGCCTAAATCTACAAATTTGATCGGCTGTTGATTTGTCTAGGACAAGGCCACACTGCTATTGTCCGATGACAGTACATTTCACCAGTCTTCTAGAATTTTGTCACGTTCCCATGTGTGCACTATAATTTTATGATTTTGCTCGATGCAAAACCGGCCCGCCATGTTGAAACAACTATGAACAACAGCTTTAAAATAAAATTGTTGTAAGCACTGAAATTTAACAGTGATGTTAGAAGCTGGCCCCTAGCGTCTCTGGTAGCATGTTGCACAATCCAATTAGAAATGTTTTCTAATTATTGTCTTACATCAGATAAATTGACAAGTGTTCAGAAAATATAAGAAGAAATACAAGTAGTTTTGAGATTATTGTAGACTAAACAATTAACTTTGTGGTTTTTAGTAAAATCTGTTACCAAATTTTAAATACAAAAAAATAGGGCTCAGTGCCTTACAATTCCAACAGATAGAGGGGACCTACGTCCTACAGTCTTATGCCGAATTCGAACAGCTAATTTGAGAAATAACTTTTCATGACAAGAACTAATTTTGGAGGATTTGTCAATTCATCGCAAGAGGCAGCACCCGTGAAAAAACTATAGGTGGCACAGATAAAAATTTCAACCAAGACCTATAGCATTACATTCCTATGCACTAACCATCACGCGACGGGTACTGATAAAATTTAAGTTTACGTTTTTATAAAAATATCATAATAACTTATTCAAAAGATTCGATTATAACAAAGAAATACAATTTTCGCCAATATTCTATCCGAAAATGGGACTTATCGAATGGATAATGTAAAACCAGATTATAATTATAATTCCAAAAATATTTTTGTCCTCCATGTGTATATTTCTGGATCTTGTTGTCGCCTTTCTGCTGTGGGATCGTCATAGATGACAACGTTTCTTAATAGATTATCTCTGACTTCCCTTTGGGGGGACTTTATAGTTGAAAATGAGGTTCTTCAGGCCTTCCAAGCGGTTTATTTCCACTTCAATCTACGTCAGTTGCTTTGTGAGTTCAATACCGTCTCTGTCGAAGAGACCCCTTGCAATTTTATAACCTCATTTTATAGTCCTTTTCAGATCGTTCTATTGGACGCATGGTGACTAAAGGTTCTCCTAGGAATGGTGAAGATTGTGGGCGATGCTCATCAGTCATCGCCATTCAGATGCGCATCTTTGGTCTGAGTTTCTTCCGTCTTCGTTTGTTCGATGATAATTTTTCTGTTTCCAGATTTTACTTGGATAGCAATTTCTTTTTGATATTTGCACAGCAGAGAACACTTCAATTGCGAGCGAACACTAAATAAATGCACTTGACGCAGATGTTAAACTTATTGATGATGCTCGACCACCGCCATTAGCTTCAGACTTAAGACTATTGTTGTTTTGTGGTTTTTTGAATTTTAGTGAGATTTTTGGAAACTATGAGCGAACAGAAGAGTTATGCCCAAGGAGACTTCGGTTTTGGGCGGCTTGTCCTAGATATCGTTTTTTTTTGTCTTGAGTCGACTCCATTAGGATTTTGTAGACACCTTTTGTGATGAATCACTGCTTTGCCTATCACCAATTTCCTATTCAAAGTTTGATTGAGCTGCAAAACTTTCCAAGCGGATCGAGGGATTTGCTTGGGTCGAAGCTGGTTTTACAAGAATGATTGGTTCATAAGTTGTTTGACATGATTTTTCAGTGTTGGGAAAGACTTTAAGAGTGATTTGTGGGAGTTCTATGATTGCCAGGCGTACTTTCTTCCAAGACTCTATAAGGTTTGGTTCCATTTCTCTCAACATGTCTCTGCGATGAGATCGTTGTTACATGAGAGTTGGATCTCTTCTAATCATTTGTTTGAGATACTTGGCACTGAAATGACGGTGCCAGGCTCTGAAAAAACACTAAAGGTTTTCCGATGATCCACCGTTTCTTGGAAAAGTAAATTACGACCTTTTAGTTCTATAGGAAGTTTGACGTCATTTTATTTTTATAATATAAGTCCTACCGTCTAAAGTTCCTTGAGGTTTGAAAATTTTGAAAAAAAAAATCAAATTAACGGCTTTTTTTATAAATCAAAAAACACTGAAAAACAAAAATTTGCCACCTCGAAAATTTTACGACTAAAATATGATTTCATCTCCAAAATAATTTGGTGCAACGAAGAGCAACGTTTTTGACATTTGGTAAAATTTTTAGAAAAATCTAATTTACAGTTTTTTTACAAAAAATAAAAACCTAAAAAAACATTACTCAAAGTTGGTAAAATTTGAATTTCGACTCAAATATCTTTTCAAAAACTTGAGATTAAGGCTTCAAACTTATTTTATCTTATAAGAAATATTGTTTTCAATATTCTGAAAAATGTTGAGAAAAATCGAATTGACAGTTTTTTTACAAAAAATAAAAACCTACAAAAAAAAATTAATAAAAGTTGGTAAAAATTGAATTTCGACTCAAATATCTTTTCAAAACTTTGAGATATTGGTTTTAAGCTACTTTTATCTTTTTAAAAATATTGTTGTCAACATTCAGGAAAATTTTGAAAAAAATCGAATTGACAGTTTTTGTACAAAAAATTAAAAACCTAAAAAAAATTTAACAAAAGTTGGTAAAAATTGATTTTTTACTCAAATATCTTTTCAAAAATTTGAGATAATAACTTCTAACTAATTTTAACTTATAAGAAATATTGTTTTCAACATTCCATCGAACTTTGAGAAAAATCGAATTGACAGTTTTTTTTTACAAAAAATAAAAACCTAAAAAAAAACCAATACTAAAACTTGGTAAAAATTTACTTTCGACTCAAATAGCTTTTCAAAAATTACAAATATTGGCTTCAAACTTATTTTAATTCACTGAAAATATTGTTTTCGATATTCAGTAATTTTTTTTTATAAAAATCGAACAGTCCGTTTTTTTCATAAAAAAATAAAATCTAAAAAAAATAGTACGCAAATTTGGTAAAAATTGATACATATGCTTTTAAGCAAGACAAATCGACAGACGGGATGGGAAGTTATCAGTGTGGGTCGCATCCCAGCTTCTTTTTGAAATTTGTTTTAACCAAAATTCTCAATCTATATATATAAAATATTCCTGTCACAGTGTTAGTGGCCATATTCCTCCGAAACGGCTTAACCAATTTCAATGAAATTTTGCATATACATTCGGTAGATCTGAGAATAGGTTTTTATCTATTTTTTATATTCCTAAGTGCTATGGTTTAATTGCATCAACATCGTATACGGTGCAACGATCTTACGATAGTATTCAGTGACGCTATGTACAATGAAGCATTGATTGCTATTGAGGATCTTTGCATTATCAGTGCCAACTTACCACTCAGTTAATTCGGTATGCATTCACCGAAATGCATCTGATTTAATAGACACTGAATTGAATCGTGAACTACAATACAAAACTGTAGAAATGGCAGCGATTGTTGCTCGCAATGTCTCACTAATAAATGATGAACAAAGAACCATTTTTGACCACATCATGCTCGCAGTTTCCGCAGGACAAGGTGGATGCACCAGGTGGAACTGGCAAAACATTCCTTATTTCGCTAATTCTTGCTAAAATACGATCAAATAATGGTATCGCATTGGCTGTTGCGGCAAATTTATTGGATGGAGGTAGAAAAAAACAGCGACACACTATTTGCCGGCACTCGATTACTCCTTTCAGGTGATTTCAGATAAACACTTCCCGTTAATCCGCGTTCCACGTACGCTGATGAGATCAACGAGTGCTTAAAATCATCGCCACTGCGGCGTAATGTTGAAAGAGTACAACTGAAAGTAAATGTGCGTGTTCAAATGCTTCAAGATCCATCCGCTGAAACAACTGTTAGATATAGGACACGGAAAAGTCACTTCAGATGAAACTGGATGCATAAAATTACCGGTCGATTTCTGCACGTTTATTGGTTCAAAAGATTCTCTCATTGACCAGATATTTCCCGATGTGCACAGACAATATACAAATCACGAGTGGCTGGCGGAAAGAGCAACTTTACCAGCAAAAAATGTGGATGTCAACAAATTAAATCTCAAGATACAACATTTGTTACCAGGAGACTTGGTGTTATACAAATTTATTGATACAGTTTTTGATGCTACCGAAGCTGTAAATTATCCAACTGAGTTTTTGAACTCATAAGATTAACAAGGTATGCCACCGCATAATTTACAATTGGACCTCCGGTAATTTTGCTTCGTAATTTGAACCCACCACGGTTGTGCAACGGCACGCGATTAGTAATTAAAAATTGATGAAAAATGTTATCGAAATCATATTTCTAAATGGAAAATTCTGAGATGAAAATATATTTTTACGGCGAATCCCTATTATACCCACAGATGTGCCAATTCAATTCAAACGCCTTCAATTTCCAATTAGATTGGCATTTGCAATGACTATCTATCAATAAGTCTGAAGGCCAAACGATGTCTGCGAGCGGCTTAGATTTGAGCACTTCATGTATTTCACACGGACAATTATACGTGGCATGCTCTCGAGTGCGCAAACCATCCAGTTTGTTTGTATTGGCGAAAGATGGGATCACAAAAAATATTGTAGATACACTCTTTTGCATTAAGGGATTGATATTGTTTTTTTTTTGAAGTATTGTCATAATTAGCGATTAGTATATAATTTTAAAGAATTAATTTTAACAAAGTAAACAAATTTGTTTGGTGATTTGTTATTTTAATATTTTGTCACCGTTAACAGTGCTCTATACCTCTCCCACTTATATACCACATCCTTACACACTTACAAAGTTATTTGTTTCTAGCAAAATATTCTCTAGAAATTATTTATATGACGAAGCAAAGTTTGTCGGGTCAGCTAGTATAGATTATAAAAATTAAATCTTCAAAACCTAAGTTATCAAAATGTATTTCTCATTTTGTCTGATTTCTGTTGAGCTATCTACATAACACTTCCTTGTAAACGAAATTTTTTGTAGCATTTTAAAAAAACTTCTAAATTGACAGCTGCTGCCTCCATAGAAACTTTAAAAAAATTCATATGAGTAAATGAATGCGACCAAGTTAGAAGCTCTATCAATTTTCGTTTAAAAGAAATTGCAATTCACAACAAAAATAAGAATAAAAAAGAGAAACGAAAACATTTGAATTTTTTATCCAAGAATACCAAAGGATCTGACACTTATCCAAATGTTTGACAGTTATCCTTTTTTTGCACTACATATACCTATAAAAGAAAAATACAAAAACAAAATATGGATTTCATTTACTTTGTAGAATGTCCTTTTTTTCATTTTTTTAACTACACTGTAGAATGATCTGTAGTAGTGGTAGTGGCAGAAGTAACAGAAGCAGAGCTGATGGTGTACAGTTACTGTTGCTGTTTATCTTTTGTCCCTATGCAACTCATCGCTTTTATTATTCTCTTGTCACCAGTTACACTGTTACCATCCAATAGGGGGTGACATCAGAAAAAGAAGAAGTCCTTCGTTTGTGAATTTTTCCCAAGTTGCACACCAAAACGGATATACCGACATACAAAACAAGGAACTACCGTAGATACCCTCATCCTTATACCAACTTCATTCCAATGTCTTTGCCATTAGCCAAATATTTCGTATTCATTTCTATTGCACACAATGGACTATATACCGGTAGTGTACTGGGTACTGCGACAAGGACGACATATTCGTCCTTTTTATATATTTGTTGTTGTTGTTATTTTGATGTACACACATACATATAAAATTGTATTCTGGTATTTTTCTATACATATATTTATTTTATGTTTGTTTTGTATTTTTATTCCCAACAGGCAACATCGCAGCTATCAACAAGTGCAACAGGAGGTGTCGCTGGTGGTGCTGGTGGTTGTTCGCCCAACGACATTGGAACTGGATCTGGAGGTCCTGGCAATGTTGGAGTTGCTGGTGCTGGAGTAACCGGAAAGGATGGCTCTGCAGGCGATCGATGGGAATTCCCAAGGCATCGATTGAAGTTCTTCAATATATTGGGCGAGGGAGCCTTCGGGCAGGTATGGCGTTGTGAGGCCACAGATATTGATGGTAAGTTGTTTCTTTTTACGTTACGTAGGTATAAATAGGTACAGCAGATTTGGATTAAGGGTTGGTCCATGGGGTGGACTTTGTAGAGTTTCTGTTTAAGAGGAGGGTCGAAAGCTTGATGTTAATAACAAAAATATGTTTGTCTCGTCGTCGTCGTTGTTGGCATCGTCATAATCATCGTAGTCTCATCGTCATCGTTGTAGGTCGTTGCTGTTGCTGTTGTCGTTGTCGTAGACCGTTTGAGGCTATTGAACGGATCGATTTGATAGGGTGATTATTATTTATTGGCCTTTTGGTATATTTACACGTCACCATGTTGCTCTTTTGTTTTTATTATGCGTCAACAGTGGGGGCAGGCTAAGTGGGAGTTTTCAGATTGTGTGATGTCGGAAAATGGGACTAGAAGTAATAAAGAAAATGTTTTATACACAAAACCGTATAGGTCGTCCTCGGCGGCGTGGCCCTGGTCGTCGTCAGTCGTAGGAGTAATTTAACGAGGGACAAAGGAAGTCGGTATACAACATAAAAAGGATTACAAACAGAAAGGCCATATCAAATCGGTACAACGATTATGGCAGAATAAGGATTTCTATCCAGGCGGTATATAATGTTTATACAGATATACCAACATAAGTTGTTTATCAGCTATATACCTACAAAAGTAGGTATAGGAGGGTAATAGCAAGTCGGGCTAAAATAAATATTTTCTTATATTCCTTTTTGTTGGTCCCTGTTTAATAGGTATATATGTACGTACATATGTAAAGGTATAGATTGGGAAGAGAAGGATTAATGGTGGATTACGGGTTTTGTGGACTGCCGTAAGGCTTACATTTGGCGGGGTCAATATTGTGGGATAATTATTGTCTATGTTGTTTTTGTTTGTTTTTGTACTTATGTAGGTATATATTGAGGGGGAGCAGTAGCAGCATGCTTCCTAAAATATTTGCTATAAACATTGTTTTTAGGGTAGGAATCCTTTTTTTCCTTAGGAATTATTGTATTTTTTTTTGTATTTATTCAAACGTGGATTACACACAATATCAAAACTACGACGACGACTTATTTATTGGAATGCTGTATTTATGTACATAGATATATGTAATCAAAAAGATAAATGTTATTTTTCTGTAAGTGAAGGGTTTTGTTAATTATATAGGTTTTATTTTATTTTACTTTACTTTAACATGAAATGCGGAGGATTTACCTAACCTAAATATAAGTATATACTTATATAATATTGCCATCCTGTATAATATTGAAGTCTACACACCAGATGCAGAAGCCACTTATTTTTCCATTTATAAAATTGGATAATTAATTAAACCAAATGTTGTTTTTGTTGATATAGAAAGAGGTAGTTATAGATATATATATATATACCTAAACCAACCATAAGACTGAAGTTATATACAGAGGGTTAATTTATTCAGATTGAGAATTTATTTAGATTAAGGAAAAAGGTTAACAGTTTTTAGACAATGTTATACCCTACCTATGTTTGTTATAATGCTTTTGAAGGTTTTGACAACTTGATCTGTTTTTGATTGAACGAAACTAATGTGTTTTATTAACGATTATGTAATTGGTTTTGAAATAATTTTTTTTGAGGATATTTTTTGTATAAATTACAATAAAGATATTTTTCAAGAATGAATTTAAATTCAAATATAGTAAATGTTTTCATTTCTTTTGATTTTGTTGCAGTTATGTGTCATTTTTGAATTTACTCCTATTATTGAAATGGCTTAAGTTTAACTATTAAAAAATCATACCAACTATGATGCTGCCGCTGTTTCTGTCAAATGAACTATCATTTATTCGGCATGTTGCCGTCAAATATGATGGATGTATATTTTAAATTCCAAAGATTTAAGAAAACCCAAAATGATAATTTTCTTGGCGTTCGCATTCATTTCTTGAATTTTAACAATTTCAATGTTTTTAATTTTAGTAATGACGTAGTTTAAACATTTAAAATGTCAAACGATGACAGATTCAGAATAAACAACTGCCCAAAGAGCGAGATATTCGAAATTAAACCTGTTATTAAAAAACCCTTTGCATTTGTCTCGCCTGTCACTAAAAAATACTCTCCCCCCTCTAACTATCGTCCAATTTCACTCACGTCCCTTTTTTCCAAGGTCATGGAAACGCTGATTAATTATCGGCTTTAGTAATATCTCGAAGAATGAAAGCTCCTTAATGACCGGCAGTAGGACTTTAGTAGCAATAGGTCCACCGGTGATTTTATGGTTCATCTAACCGAACAGTGGAAAAAATTTCATCGTTTTGGAGAAAGTAAGATTATTGAACTTTATAATTTGATGTAGATGAATCTTTAATTCGTTGGATTAGGATCTATCTTTTTAACGGTTCAGTACAAGTTTTATTGGATGGTTTTGAGCTTGAAACTCATTAAATAAATGCTGATGTCCCCCAGGGCTCCGTTTTGTCTCCATCGCTCTTCCTTATATCATAAACGATTTCCTGTCTCCCACTAATTTACTTAACTGTTTTGCTGATGACAGAGCCCTCAGCTTTTAATATTCGTTCCTAGTTTCACATTCTTACATTCTTGTCCTTCAGATGTGGAGTTTCAACGGCAGAGTATGTTAAGATCCTTAAATTCCGATCTTGACAGAATTTCCAATGGGGAATTATTAACCGCGTAGAATTGAATGCTTTTAAGACTCAATGCTCTCTCATGATGTTAAAGCGTAACCCACCTCCGTTGCCGCTATAAATGAGTGGCACTTGCGTCCAATAAACTGATCAACTTTCAGTGCTCGGTATGTGTATCGCAGATTACGTTTTATGGTATGACCACATATTTGATATTGTCAAAAATGCTGCTAGGTGCTTAGGATTTCTCCGACGATTCAAGATCTGGCTGTAATTCACAAAGCCTTCATTCGTCCAAAACTTGAATATAAATCGCATATTTGGGCACGTGCCTCTAAAACAAGATTAAGACTTTTAGATGAGATCCAAAACAGAGCTATGAAATGATAGACGATAGAACTATAACCGAAACAATTCATGCCTTTCGTTTTTCTAACCATATTTTTACAAACGGTGTTCTTAAATCAACCAGTTCCATTAGCCCCCGCCCCCTTCAAACAATTCAGCCATAATACTCGCACTTCCAGGAATGCTCATCAGCTTACAATTAAGCTCAATTTCTGAGGTACTCTCAAATATAGAGATTCTTTTTTTAACCGCACTTTGAGAATGTGGAGAACTTTACCCAATTCCTTATTTTTCCTATCATTTTGATATTTAAAAATGTAAGACCAATTTGCACCGGAATATCCTCTTCCTTCCCTAATATCCTAAAGCTCGCACTGTGTTTATACTTTAAACCTTAAGGGTTTAATAAACCCTGGAGTGGCCGTTAATTGTTAAAAAAAAAGGCTGGGATGCGACCTACACTGATAACTTCCCATCCCGTCTGTCAAGCTCAAAAGTGTGTAGGTTTTCGTGTTTTGTAAAAAAAAAATTGTCAGTTGAATTATTCTTAAAAATTTAAAAATTACCAACAATATTTTGCATAATGATGAAATAGTTTGATTTCGAAATCTATTTTTCTTAACGAGATTTTTAGTCGAAAACCAATTTTTACCAATTTTAGTAGCATTTCTGAAAAGTTTTTGTTTCTTATTACAAATACAAATTAGATGAACGAAATTAATTTAAATTCAATATCTTCTATTGTTCACGAGATATCGAGAACCGAACATCAATTTTTACCAAATTTGCGTACTATTTTTTTAAGATTTTATTTTTTTAATGAAAAAACTGATTGCTGGATTTTTATAAAAAATGTACCGAATGTCGAAAACAATACTTCTGTGAAAAAAATGTGTTTGAAGCCAATATTTTTAATTTAAAAAAAATATAATTGAGTCGAAGATCAATGTTTACCAACTTTTATTAATATTTTTTTAGGTTTTTATTTTTTGTAAAAAAATTGTCAATGCGATTTTTCTCAAAATGTTACAAAAAGTTGACAGCAATATTTGTTTTTTAATAAAATTAGTTTAAGGCCAATGTCTCAAAGTTTTGAAAAGTTATTTGAATCGAATATCAATTTTTACTAGCTTTTATACATTTTTTTTTAGGTTTTATTTTTTGTAAGAAAACTATTTTTCTCAAAATTTTACCGAATGTTGAAAACAATATTTCTTATAAAATAAAATAAGTTGGAAACCATAATCTCAAATTTTTGAAAAGATATTTGAGTCGAAATTCAATTTTTACCAATTTTGAGTAATGTTTTATTTAAGTTTTTATTTTTTATAAACAGAACTGTCTATTCGATTTTTCTCAAAATTTTATCAGATGTTAAAAACGTTATTCTTTGTTGCAAAAAACTATTTTGGGGATAAAATCATATTTTGTTCATAAAATTTTCAGTTTTTTTTATTTATAAGAAAACCGTTATTTGGAATTTTTTCCCAAAATTTATTTGTTTGGTAACACGTTACAATATATAATATAAAATTTAATTTAAGTCTCTAGCGTTATTGGTTCGTGATATATTTAGGGTTAACCAAAATTTTTACCTTTTTTTTAAACTGCTATGTTAAAAAAATCACACAATTTTTAAAAATTTCTAGTATTATTTTTTTATGCTTAATAAGAAAACTGTAAATTAGATTTCAATTCAAATTATATCAAATGAAAGCAACGCAACAAAATTTCCTATATATGTTAAAATAGTATTGAAGTCAATACTTTTATTTGCTTCTAATATGATTTAGTAAAAAATTAACTTTTTAACTGATTTTGTTTTGTTTAGTTTTGTTTTAAGAAAACTATCAATTCGATTTACTAAAAAAATTATATAAGATGTCAAAAATCTCGTTTTTCGTTTCATATAATCATGTTTTAGGTTACACCATTTTTTGTTTAGTTCAAACCAAATTATTATTACGTGAATGTGGCTCGTGCAAAATTGTGGGCCAACTATATTTTTCAATTTGTTTATGATCTATAGTATAATATCATAAATGTGCAAGTCAGTTTTCTTGCTTGTTTGTTTGTTTGTTTGTCCGTCCATCATGTCGCAATGAAGCTATATTATGACATACATTTTTGCCTGAACGGTAATTAGGAGGTTGGAGACAGTTTTAAGTTACTTTAAACTTCTGTAAAATGTCTCATTTCAATCTCATTCGATCAGAACTGCTGGTAACACTTATAATAGGATATTCAATACGTCCTTTTTCTTAGAACACTATAATTTGTAACATATCCTTAGGTCTTGAATGCTTTTTGACTTATTATCGTTGCCTATTACAAGGTCTTTCCTATAATGGTATTAACACACAAAACTATGCTGAAACACCATTGAAAATAGGAGTTAAAAACCGATGCCGAGGGATATGTGACACTAACGGACAAATTTTATAATTTAGTACATAGTAATTCTGAACTTATTGCTAGTTTTTTCCTGATTTACAAAATATCATACATGACAATCAATTTTTCTGTCAAATAGCTATTCTATAGCACCAAGAAATGATGTTTTGTTTTCATAAAGTAGCAATAAATTTGAGGGAATTTTCGACAGTAGAAAATCTCATGGACAACTCTGAACCATTTCTGAATGGAGGGAACCTACAGTTTATTGAGAAATCATTTTTCATGACAAGAATAACTATTTGAGGATTTTTCAATAAAGTACCCGTGAAAGAACCTTAGGTTCTACAGGAAGGAATAGAATTCAAGACGTCTATCACTACGGACTTACGCACCAATCATCACGCTACGGGTGACAAAAACTGCCAATGGAAAAATGTTAAAAAAATATTCATAAAAAAAAATCAGGTGCCACCCCCTTAAAAAAACATCCGAAAATTAATTTTAAACATACAATTTTGAAGAATTGGTTCGATGAAGACCAAAAACCAAAACCTAAAATAAAACAACTTTTGATAACTTTCATGTTTAAACTATGAAACTGTATCAAATTTATTGCCTTTCTCAGAAAACACGCGAACCAAACAATTCTCCTGAAGCAAAGATTATGTTAAAAATACTCTTGCACAGCTCCCATAGTCAATGCACTCGCACGACCTGTGCGCCGCATTTGATATAAATACATGCATAGATATTTTAAATAAAATTAATTATTATGATTCAATAACCTTTCGGATTATATGAGAATTATGGATTTTTGTAATTTTGCACACCAACGTCGACAAGATACCCACCGCTTTGCCATCATCCAGTTCGAACTGATTGTTATTTATATACCAACTCATCGATTTAGCTGAAAAGTCAACAAGCGTTTGTGACTCTATGTAAGTAAAAATTTATTTATAAAGGGTGTTTTTTTTATAGAAATAGAACTTTAAAAGGAACCTTTTGTAATTATGATTTAAATACGATTTTTGGCATAAGGCCCCCACGACTAGCTCGGTAGCAGTCTAATCTAGAGGTCCAATTTTCGATGGCTTTTTCCAACATTTGTTGTTCTCAAAATGGTTAATCGTTTCTAATGACTTCACAGATCCCCACAGAAAAAGTCAAGGGGCGTTAAATCACATGATCTTGGAGGCCAATTAATGGGCTCGAAACGTGAAATTGTGCGAATACCAAACGTATCTATCTTTTAAAAACCATTCAATTGATGAACGATAAGTCATGAATAATTGCTCTATAGCGGTTACCATTGACTGTAACGTTATGGTCAGCATTGTAACCTTAGACCAATTATTCCACCAACCTATAAAACACACCCCAAGGTCAGTTTGTTTTTAATGTGTTAACATGTCTAACGTGAAGGTTATTATCACTCCAAATACGGCAGTTTGTTTACTGACGTATCCGTTCAACCAAAACTAAGCTTGATCGCTTAACAAAGATATCTTATGAAAATTGTAATTATTAACCTGGTTTTCAAAATAAATTTGGTCAATTCGAAATCGTTTTTCAGGCACCAGTCTATCCAAGATAAAAACGCCAAACTAAACTAAAAACAAATCACTTGACAGCTAACAAAATGGCTACCAATTAAATTAGTGTTGCCAACTTATAGTTCTTTCCCTCTTTAAAAAAAAAACACCCGTTACTAGATACATGGATCAGTAGCTTATAATGTTTTAGGGACAAATACTCTGTGTGGTAGGGCTCTGCAAGAGCTGATAGTTGATATTCTCCGCCACCACACCGACGACGAATGATGCCTGGCCTGACGACTCTTCCTTATTCAAATCACGTATCAAAATATTTACATAAAATTATCATGAAACAACGTGTCAACCAGAAATAAATCCAAACACCGTAATGGCACATTAAAAAACTAACCAGCCTCAACAACCATTCATTATCGCATGGCAATGCCAATTTTGACATCATCCCCCAAAACCCCTAAAAAACCGTATATTTTCTAAATAGTCACACAAACTCAATAACCCACACAAAATCCTTGCTCCAAAAACTACTATAGAGCAGCGGAAAAGTGATGGTTGATGGTTATGTAGGTTTGCCTAGTTTTAAGGGGGAGGTTTGGTCACATGAAAATAGCACACGTTATGTGGTACAATTAAAAACCTAAATCGTATGCAGATACTTTTTCCCACACACCATAGCTACTCGTATGTATGTACGATAATATGGATAAAATAGGCGATTTCCATCACGAACGAGGGACAATTATTTTCTCAGGCCCTTTTTGAGAGCGTTAAGTTGGTTCATCCGCCCGCTTAAAAACAACCAAATCACCATCATTGCAAGGGCATAATCATCGTAATACGTTTGTTGGTGTGCGGATATCCGCAAAACAGTTCGATTTGAATTTAAAATATATGTACATTCATGTACTCTATACCCACCACATACAGTAAACATAATAATACATACGCAAATGTTCATTTCCTGATGGTCGAATTATAGCAGTTGAACTTTCGATATACTATTTGGCCTCATCCTTCATCATCATCATTATCCTGACGGAATCAAAAACTGTTTGGATTTAAATTCAGATTTTGTAGTTTTTGAGAAAGTTAAAAGTTATTTGATGCAGAACTTTTTTTTTAAAGCCATTCAAAGATACACTTTTTGTATGTGTAGGTATGTATTTCCAAATCGTATAAAATGGTGCATATAATCGTGTTGCAGCACTCAAAATTTGGCTAAGTGTGTGCAGGAAGTGATATCATATTTTTAAGTACTGTTTTGAAGGTAATCTTTGCTTTGAACGAAATGTATGACGATCTTAAAAACAAAAAAAAAGAGGCTGGGATGCGACCCACACTGATAACTTCCCATCCCGTCTGTCGATTTGCCTTCCTTAAAAGTTTGTATATATATGTATCAATTTTTACCAAATTTGCGTACTATTTTTTGTAGATTTCACTTTTTTAATGAAAAAACGGACTGTTGGATTTTTATAAAAAAACTACTGAATATCGAAAACAATATTTTCTGTGAAATAAAATAAGTTTGAAGCCAATATTTTTAATTTTTGAAAAGCTATTTGATTCGAAAGTAAATTTTTACCAAGTTTTAGTATTGTTTTTTTTAGGGTTTTATTTTTAGTAAAAAAAAACTGTCAATTCGATTTTTTTCAAAATTTTACTGAATGTTGACAACAATATTTTTTGAAAGTTAAAAGTAGTTTGAAGAAAATGTCTCAAAGTTTTGAAAAGATATTTGAGTCGAAAATCAATTTTTACCAACTTTTATACATTTTTTTTTTAGGTTTTTATTTTTTGTAAGAAAACTGTCAATTCGATTTTTCTCAAAAATGTTCCTAGTGTTAAAAACAATATTTCTTATAAGTAAAAATTAGTTGGAAGCCATAATCTCAAATTTTTGAAAAGATATTTGAGTCGAAAATCAATTTTTAATAACTTTTGTAATTTTTTTTTTAGGTTTTTAATTTTTTGTAAAAAAAACTGTCAATTCGATTTTTTTCAAAATTTTACTGAATGTTGACAACAATATTTTTTGAAAGATAAAAGTAGTTTAAAGAAAATGTCGCAGAGTTTTGAAAAGATATTTGAGTCGAAAATCAATTTTTACCAACTTTTATAAATTTATTTAGGTTTGTTTTTTGTAAAAAAAAAACCGTCAATTCGATTTTTCTCAACATTTTTCAGAATATTGAAAACAATATTTCTTATAATATAAAATAAATTTGAAGCCTTAATACCATGTTTTTGAAAAGATACTTGAGTCGAAATTCAGTTTTTAGCAACTTTGAGTAATGTGTTTTTTAGGTTTTTATTTTTTTTATAAAAAACTGTCAATTAAATTTTTTTCAAAATTTTGCCAGATGTCAAAAACATTATTCTTTGTTGCACAAAATTTTTTGGAGATGAAATCATATTTAAGTCGTAAAATTTTCGAGGTCACACATTTTTTTTCAGTTTTTTTGAATTATAAAAAAAACCGTTAAATGGATTTTTTTCCAAAAATATACTTGTTTGGTATCACGTTACAATATATATATTATAAAATTTAATTCAAGTCTCTAGCGTCATTGGTTCATGAGATATTTAGGGTTAACCAAAATTTTCACCTTTATTTTTAAACTGCTATGGTAAAAAAACCACCCACGCAATTTTCTTGAGAGCCCTTTCTGCCTTATTATCTGTTTAACAAAATTTATTTGAAGTCGATATCTCTTCTGGTTCTTGAGCTATGGAAGACGAAAAAAACGTCGCGAACGTACAGACGTACGGACGTACTAACGTACGTACACACGCACGCACAGACATCTTTCTAAAAATCTTTTATTTCGACTCTAGGGACCTTGAAACGTCGAGAAATGTCAAAATTTTCAATTTGACAAATCGGACCTATTACAATAACTTACTATGGGAAGTTAACAATTATATTCGACACATTGGTTGGTAGTTATTTTAAGACTGCGTTTGAAGATTTTTCTCTTATTTCTCCTTAAAATAAAGTTATCTTACATCAATCAATTTTTCGATGGCTGAGGATTCTAGGCGTGATAATATTTTAAAGCCATATGAACGTTTTAGTCGTGGTCCTGATGCTGTACAATAATTTATGTTGAAAAATAATTGTCTTATATTTCTTGTTTTTAACGAGTCTCTGAAATGTTCTTAGTTCCCAGATTTTTGGAAATATTCATACTAAGCGTTCATAAAAAGGTTCTAAAAATTTAGTTTCGAATTATTGTCCTAAAGCCAAATTCTCTGCAATTCCTAAATTGTTTGATTCCCTTGTTCTTCTGTTATGAGTGCAAATCAACATGGGTTTATGAAAAATATTTACAATTACACATTTTTACAATTCTATACTTTTTGCATTTAAGCATTCGAAAAACACTCTCAAGTCCATTGCATCCTTACAGACTTTAGAATAGCATTTGACAAATTAAGTTGTTTAATTCTTTTCTTCTTAAGAAATAAAGAAATATCAGACTTAACAACTATTGAATGTATGTATATAATGTAGTAAAGATAGATGTTAAAGCGTCATGTTCAGGAGTAACCCTTCAAGTCAATTTAAAGTCAATACTGGTGTAACTCAAGGGAGTCCCCTTGGTCCGTTACTGTTTATTTTATTTGTTGATTATTTGCCTTCTGTATCGCTTATTTATTCAGATAATGTTATTTTTTGAATTAATAATTTCATCAAGAACTGTAAGGAGCTACAAGTAGATCTAAATCAATTTTGGGAAGGGTGCAATCAATATCGTGTGATTTTAAATATTTTAAAATGTAAGACAATGTGTTTTACACGCTAAGACTATATGTTGAAATCGTCACGTTTAAAAAAGGAATTCAATTTTGTTTTACCTTGATGTTGTACTACATAGATTCAAAACTAAACGATTACTGATCACTATAATTTTATTATAAGAAATGCTAACTAAACACTTGTTTTCGTCAAAAGATTTCCCCCAGAGTTTCGGGATCTGCATATATGTGTTATTAAAATTCTGTACGTTTCATTTGTCAGACCAATTCATACTGTTCATATTGATAGAATAGAAAGTATTTAATGTAGATTTTTAAGTTATTGCCTTCCTTTTTTCCCCTGGCCTGATAGAATTTTATTATCTCCTTACCTTAATAAATCGTCCATTTTTTCTGTTCACAGTCAGTATTTACGGTTCTACTTTAGGTTCTACTATAGGTGTATTGAATGGAACGATTTCATACCCATTCATTCTTGTCGATTAAACTTTAATTTGATTCAGGCTTACTTACTTACTTTAGTTGGCGCTACAGCGCATCGTGCACCTGGGCCTCAAGTAATAGATCCTGCCAACTTACTCGATCTATAGCTTGATTCCTCCAGTTTCGAATACCAATCTGGCGTGCGTCGGTCTTAACTTGATCATTCCACCGGAGATGAGGTCTGTCTCTGCTTCTGGTTCCCTCAGATTTAACTTCGATTTTCATTCGCTCTACATGCCCTAGCCATCTTAATCGTTAAACACGTGGTTTTTTGACCGCCAGATATTATTTTGCCTGTTGACACAAACCAGTCCATATATCGTACTCTCGAAGATATCAAGGGGTTCTTCATCCACGTGGGAAAGATTCCATGCTTCCGAACCATACAATAAAACTTTGATGATCAAGGTTTTGTACAGTGTCTCTTTGGTACTTCTCGATATGGCCTTATTCGTCAATTGCTTACTTAGGCGAAAGAAACAGCGATTAGCAAGAATAATTCTACGTTTGATTTCAGCGCTGATGATATTTGCAGAGTAAACAGCAGTACTCAGAAAGATAAATTCATTTACCACCTCAAAGTGATACCAATCAATAATAACGTTCTGACCGAGTCTTCATTGGGAATGGGCTCTATTCGATTACAGTACACACTTCGTTTTGTCCTCGTTAATCACAAGACTCATTTTGTACGCTTCAGACTCGATACCAGAAAAGGCAACCGTAAATGCTCGTTTGGTTCTTCTCATAATGTCGAAGTCATCTGCATATCCAAGATATTGTGTAGATTTTTGAAAGATGGTGACATTAAAAAGGCTGATGCATCTGTAGGTGGCGCAAAGAAACCGGTCACCTTTCTTATGGATTGGACAGATAGTGCTTAAATTCCACTCTTTGGACATGCTTTCTTCCAACCAGCTCCTTACAAGATCAGTTCCTGCGTGCTTACAAATCTCCGCCTGTAAACCGTTATCCACCGGCAGCATTGTTGCATGGCAACTCTAAACTCATTCAGATCATCAACCAAATGGATTTTTCATTGCTGCTCGTTGGCGTGAACGTGGGTTTCATCGCCATTTAGCAGCTGGGCAAAACGATCTTTCCAAATGTTTAGCATCTGCTGCGTCTCCACTACAGTGTTTCCTTACTTATCTTGAATCCCGTTTTTTGCCTCTTGACTCGCCTGTAAAAACTCCTCACCTGTTTCTTACTAAAGCATCCTTGGATTTCCTCGACTTCACGCTGCTTATGGGCCTTTTTCTTTCTTCTGAGCAAGAGGTTCTCATCCCGTCTTTTATCGATATAGAGATGCCGGGAGATCTATGTCTTTGTTTGCCTGAGCACATTCCGAGTCAAACAAGGGATTCCTCATTGGTGGCTGTGAGAAGGCAAGTACTTCTTCCGCAGCATTCCTGATTGCCTGTTGGCAAAGCTGCCAGTAGGTCTCCGGACACATCTCATCTGTTGTCGGGTTCTGTGAAATTGTCTATGATTTGGCTTCTTTTAATATAAAAAGGAACTAATAAATCGATTTTTTTTCTAAAAAAGTTCTTACATCGTCTAAATGTATTTGATGATAAGAATTGTATGTACCCACAATTAATCTAAAAAAAAGGGTCCAACGATTTTCCGAAAAAAATACATAGTTTAAGATTTCTTTGAGAAATACAAAATTTTTAAGAAAAAAATATTTTGCAGGTATATTTTTAAATATGTATTAATTAAGGTATACAGGTGAAAATTCATGTGACCCAGTCTTGTAATTAAAAGTTAGGCATAATGTATTTAATGAATATTTTATTTGATTTCAGCCCGATTTGTCAATAATTATATTGATATTTCTCGATGTTTCAAAATCCATATAATATAAATCCATGGTCTTAGAAAATTCAACAAAAACTGAAAAAAAAAAATCAAAGAACAAGAATTTACATTATCACCAGAATAATAGTATGCAACGAAAACCTGGTTTTTGAGATCTAATTCAATTTTTAGAAAAATTGAAGATACAAATCAAAAGAAAAAAATAAACTAAGAAAAATACTACCAAACTTCGTAAACATTGATTTTAAACTCAAGTAACTTGAAACAAAAGAAAGAGCTCGACTTCAAACAAAATTTGGTTTTCAACATTTAATAAAATTTCTTAAATAAAGCAATTGACCTGAAATAAATACCATTTCGAACGAAAACAGCTTAAATTTCTGTGTTTTAAATGAAAACTAAGCTTAGAATAAATATCAATTGCAAATTTTTAAGTGTAGCAAAATGAGAAGCTATCAGTGTGGGTCGTATGTATTGTCTTTTAATGTTTTTAATATAAAAATGGTTATAATGTGATCATATAACGTTACTCTACACAAGATTACATTGAAGTTTGAAACTCTGTTCGTTAGATATTCAAAACTAATAGTTTAAGAGCCGGCAGCTCTTAAATGGTCCAAAAATGGTAATTTTTCCGATTTTGTATCACATGAGTGATACATCAAAAAATCTGAAAAAATCCCCTTTTTTGTCAAATTCTTTAATTTTAACGAAACAAATAAATACAAAAATATCATAACATCATAAAATTGAATTAATATCAAACATTGTATTTGAACATTTCTTTTATAGAAAAAATCATTCATCTTCGGATTTATCAGATTTAGTGGATGAAAAATTCAATGTCATGACTTCACTATCAATGTATTCACTTCCAGTGTCTTCATTTTCATTTTCGTTTACACAGAAATTTTCAATAATTTCTGGGGCTGAAATTCCGTTAAACCATTCAAGGTTTACAATGCTGTCATCGATTAATGGATATTTACAAATTTCTTTAAAATCAACTTTGAATTGAATTTGTGATGCTATATAAAAAGTATACTTTCTATAAAATTCTTTACTTCCGCATGCTGTCTTTGTGGAATTGTATTCTGAAGCAAAATTTAGAATGTTGTTTTCATATCTTCGCACTGATTTAAAAATGTGTGGCGTTTTCCCAACATCTTGAAATTGAGAAAAAACTTTTTGGTGGGCTGGTATGCTTATTTAGAAAAAAAGTTATCAGGGTCTTAAGTTGAAAAGTGCATTTGAAAAACTTAAAATGCGCCTGGAAAGCAAGCGTCCTGGACACACTTTTTTGTAATCATTGGATTTTTTCTGATTTTTTTATGTATCACTCATTTGGTTATCATTTCGACTTCGAAATCGGAAAAATACCCTTTTTCGAACGCTTACCCTCGGCTAGGCTAGGACGATTGAATTTGATATATTGAATTTGATATATTGCTGCGTATAACTTATCTACACACTCACATCAAGGAATTTTGGTTATTACTCCAATCCCAAAATTTGTCGCCGGCTGTAGGTCTATAAACAAATTGGGATTTAATTTTAGGACTTAGAATTGTAAAAATTTTCGAATTTGAATAATGAGTTCGAATCACTACAAAAATTTAAAACATTAGTTCAAGGATAACTCGCGTGCCTATGTGCGAATCATACTTGTACTAACTCATACTTTCGCGTTTAGTTCTTTACATCTTATTTTCTGCTCGTAACCAAACCATAATATCAAACGTTCACTTGGGCGTATACGCACTTTTTTTAAAATGAAATCAAGACTGTCTATTTAATTGTTCATTGTAAATTATTTCATAAATAAGAAATTTCTATAAATTCTTGCAGCACAAACTGTACATTTACTATGTTTTTAAAGAATTTTTCATAACGCAGTTGAAAATGCTATAGAAAAACGTTTCTTGTGAATTATGTATATAAAAAGACACATGTATGAGTTTTCTCAATTTGTTGGTATATAATTTCCATTTTAATTTTTATTTTTCAAATTTTAAGTGGCGTGGTGAAAAGAATCGTTGTTAAAATTGTTGAAAACATTTTTTTTTGTTAGTTATTTTGTGAAACTTATTTTCATATGTACGTGTAAACTAAGAGCTACTTAAATTTTCAAAAAGTCGTGAAAAAATAATATTTTTAATTTTGTGTGCACTAAGGAAGATTGTGTGTATACTGTTCAGTGTTCATACATAGTTTAAAGCATACTTATTAAAACACACACAAATATATATGTGGATTCATGGGTGGGCATTCCGGTCTATGGCATTTGAATAAGGAAAACCGCGGTGGTGGCGAGTTCATTACACTCGACAGCTTTAAGGTTGTTTTGATGTGTAAAACGATGACATTTTTCTGTTTAGTCTTAATACACACACAAAATAGTGATGTTTATTAAAATAAGGACTCATTTTATCAACTTTAAAGACAAACTTCATGTATTGGCTTTAAACATTTATACTAAGAAACTCTTCCTTCTTCATTTATTCGTTTAGGATGCTCAAATTTTGAATTGACCTTTAAAGTGATATATGTAAGTCCTGGAATATTCCTTTTATTATTTCCTGTCTAGCATAATGTTTATTACTTCACATTCACATAAATGAACATTACCTTCATCTATACGATGAAATATATGTATATACATTCGAGGCCATTTGTAACATGAGTTTTTGAGTACCATAACATCCTTTTTGTATATTGTTATGCAATTTTCAAACAATATAATCGAAACGAACAACAAAAGAGCAAGAAAAATGAAAAGGATTACACTATACTCTGGCATCATGAAGAATAGAAAAAAAAGAACAATATTCAAAACCAACATCCATCTTTTCAAGGATGAGAGCAGCAGCCAGGAATAAAAAATGAAAAGGTTTAATAAAAAAAAAAATATAAAAATATGCAAATCCTTTATGTCCCGATGGATATCTTTAGTGCTGGCTGGGTTTTGTGAGTTGAGACCGGCAGCGGATGGCAACGGCAGCAATTGCCTGCACGGCACGGCCATTTCTCAATAAAGCTCCCCACTTCCACCTCCACCACCCATCATTCTATAATTTATCCCATATCCGGCACCCACCGTCTATTCAGATTCAGTTCATATCCGAACTCCCAGCCAATTGAGTTGTGGCCAAACTTAGAGGATATGTATGTGGCTTGCTGATGGTTTGGTTTAGTTTGGTTGGGTTTGGTGCCTTTCCGCTCAGTTCCGTCTTCCTCTATTTTCATCTCTCTTTCTCACACTATCTCCATCTATGCCTCAATTTTCAACTAATACGTTGCGGTTTATTGGCTTTTCGGCGAATTGCGGCTAACGGCATAAAGGCGACTGAATGAACGTATACAATCGACCATAATTCCACATATTCACATCAACAATTTTTATGATGGCAATTTGTCAAGGATTTGCGTTTTTGGGTTCGATTTTATGGTCTTGCATTTTGTCTAAAATGACTTTCTGCTCACATTTTTTTGTATAGATTTAGAGGTTTTTGAATAAATATTGTTAAATTTTATATATATTTGGTGAAGACTTTTATTTTTACCCTTTTTCCTGTTCCGGTACTGTATGGCAATATTATGGAGTTGAAGCATTTTCATATAGCTAAAACGACATTGATTTGCATTTTTGCAAACCATATAGAGCCTGATGAGGATGCCAAGGCTATAGAAGTGGCAATGGCAACAAGGACCCTACGTTCAACAAAACACTCACAAGTCCTGCTTTTGGGATTATACGATGAGTACAAATGTGGGGGTTGGAATTTGATGTGTTATACACATAATATCCAATAAAGGACGAAACAATATTGTGCTTTCGTTATGAGGTTATTTTTTTTTCGGCTTTAAAGTATATTTCGGTGGTTTTGGAAAATCAAAATAAATTAATTTTTTTAGGCTCCTCGTGTAGAAAGGGAACAGGGCATTTCATTAAGTGCTTTTCATTAAAAAAATAAAAAGAGTCTGGGATGTGACTCACCAAAATGGGTTTAAATTGGTGCCCAATATACATTTTCCAATGGTATTTTTGTAGCAAGTCAATTTTAAAAATTGAAGTGTAATATTTTTTGTGTCAAGATGTACCTATTCAAGGAGTTCAATCAATATACAGTAGACTCTCTCTATATCGAAACTTTCTTTAACTCGAAAATTTTGAGCGGGAACGGATTACAAAGACGTGTATAATAAGAAGATATGTTAGTTGGAGAAATTAGGGAGGGAACTATTGCATTTCCCGGAACACTTTCCTCAACATGGGTAAAGATTAGTGCAGCTGCCTCCATCGCAGTGGTCAAAAACGCTCCACTGACATCATCCTTTGATCTTCTTATTATGTCAATATCATCTGCATATCTGAGTAATTGCATGAATCTTTTTAAGATTGGGCCTCTAGAGTTGAGGATTGAGTTTTTCACAATTCTTTCCAGAAAGATGTTGAAGAAGCCGTATGACAGTGCATTGCCTTAAAATGCATCGGTGAGATCTTTACTGACATTGATAAAGCAGCGTGCATTCTCCATCGTCATTCTGAACAAACGGATAAGTTTGGCAGCGATCCCAAAACTAGCTCTGTAAGGCGCTTCCCTATAAATGCTGTCATACGCGGCTTTAAAATCGATAAAGAGCTGTTGGGTATCGATTAGAAGTTCCTGGGTTTTTTCCAAGATATGCCGTAATGTGAATATTTGATCAATGTGGAATTTACGGGTCTGAAATCACACTGATAAGGACCTATCAGGTTTTTGACGAACGGCTTCCGACGTTCACATAATATTGCAGAAAGGAACTTATAAGCGATGTTTCGGAGACTCTTTTCTTGTGTATTGGAAAAACTATGCTGAGATTCCACTCATCGGACATGCTTTCTTCCGACCATATTTTGCAGATGAGTTGGTGCACACTCCCTACCAAGTCATCGCCTGCTACTTTGAATAATTTGGCAGCGATGCCGTCAGCTCCAGCAGCTTTATCTGACATCAGTGTAAATATAGCTATTGTTGGGTAGGCGGAATTTGTTGATCTGCGTGACCTAAATTGAGTCGTTCTATCTCCCTTACAGCGAAATTCGGTTTGTCAACGCCACCCGTTATATACATATTTTCAACATAAACTGCGGTTCTACTACGATGTTCCTCTGGTCGTCCTTACAAGCTTCGGTTCGTAGCTGGTACCCTTGGGAAAATTTTTTTACCTTTTCATAAAATTTACGAACCTCATTCCTGTTGTGACATCCCTCTATCTCCTCGATCACGCGCTTCTCATGCTGTCTTTTTTTCCATCTAAGAAGCCGGTGTTCCTCTCTCCTCTTCTGCTCGTAAAGCTCGCTAGCAGCTATGGTCCTTCTGTGCAGCGCCTTTTTATATGTCTGTTGCTAAGCTGCGTTCGCTTGCCGGTATTCGTCGTCAAACCAGAGGTTTCGCTGTGGTAACCGTGTGAAACCTAGCACTTCAGAGGCGGCATCTCTGATTGCTGCAAGGCAATGTTGCCACTGATTTTCAAGGGTTAATGCAGGCAGCATAGAACTTCTTAAGAGGTTATTGGAGACTCGATCGGAAAAGGACATGGCAGTCTCTTGCGATTGTAGCCGTCTAACGTCGAATCATCTCTCAGTACTTCCTTGTTTTGGCTTTGATCGGGATATCCATAGCCGTACCTAGGCTCCTGTATACTGGAGAAGTTATGTGCGTCGATCGCAATGTGGTCAATCTGGTTGACAGGTGATTGATCAGGAGATTTCCGTGGCCCCTTGTGGATATCAATATGTGTGAACTGCGTACTAGCAACCAGAACGTCTCACACCGCAGCGAAATCGATCAGCCTGAATCCGTTGTCGGATGTGGTGTCGTGCAGTCTGTATCTCCCGATTCTGCCACAATGGATGTCTTCTCTTTCTATAGCTTGGCTCTAAAATCTCCTAAGATAATTTTAATGTCATAGCCAGGGCACTCCTCATGAATCTTGTCTAAGGGCTCGAAGAATATTTTGTTGGTGTCTTCATCTTTCTCTTCTGTTGGGGCATGCGCGGATATTAGACTTATGTTGGCGTATTTGGCCTTGATGCAGATTGTCGTGATGCGCTCGCTCACACTGTTGAAACTCAAGACTTTTTGCTTGAGTCTAGTTCCAACAACAAATCCACACCCAAACAGATACTGCCTTTGTTCTCAATAGCAGTCGCTATAGCATATATTACAGTCTTTTAGAAGGCATTTACCTGGTCCATTCCATCACTATTCTTGCATTGCGGTAATATCTGTCTTGCAGCAGTTAAGGGCTTCCGCTAACTGTTTGGCTACATGTGGTCTATTAAGAGACCTAAAATTCCACATTCAGATACGAAGTTCTTTGTTTCTATTTCGTTTTCATAGTTCGTCATCACTAAATCCATCCGTATCCGAGGCTTGTTGGTGGTTCGCAACTAGGTTATTTTTACGTGGTCAGGAAATCACCCTGACGGCACAACTCCCAACCTGGAGGACCATATCCTTGGTATAACTCCACGGACGGGGAATCGCATAACCGCTCTTAATAAGCCTGGGCTTCAAAATGTCGCCCTATAAGGTATTGACTAAGTAGTTCAACCTAACTGGAACTGTAGACACCACCGTTGATTCTATCTCGGGAATTCCACCGTTGCCGTCCATGATAAGGAGAGGTGCCTTAGTGGAAAAAGTTTTCCCCCTCCTCCCGTTTGCAACCCTAACAACTTTAAACCGGTGTTAGAACCCAATCCCCACTTGAGGTACTAAGCACCCAATGTTCTAGGCGGGAAGTGATAGTAGGACTTGCAAGACAGAGGTGGGTTTTGAGAAAAACCTGTGAACGCTTGTGGGAAACATAAATTGTTGGGGTTCCCTTCTGTACAGTAATGTCAATTACATATTTAGTGAGAAATGTCAAAATTGACTTTTTTTTCCTGCAACTCATCGAGTTTGCTAGTTGATAGCAAATATATCCGTTTTTTAGTTTAAACTCAAACATTGTGATCGCACCTTTAATGTTATGATTCTCTGAACGCATTCCATCTTTGTAAATGAGTAATTCTGTTCATAGACTAATGAGCAAAACTTCGTCTGTAATAAATCAATTTTATCAATTGCATGCTTTATCTGCTTTAAAGGAATTTGGAAGACATAATAAATAACACGCGAGTTGTTAGGTTTTTCTTTCGACAATATGGCCACTATCAATTTTCAAAATTGAAAATTCATTTAAAATTCCCTCTTTATTTACTTAACATATCAAACCTTTGTTTCAAAGACAAGTGGATTTTTTGTACGACCTAAATAACCTTCTACAAATCCAAGTTCTGTAAATATTTTGACCAAAAACCTATTTACCAACATCGTAACCTAAATTAAAGGTATCAAAATTCTTTTTGCTTTTTGTGCACAAAATTCCCAGAAAAACAAAATTCACATTGTCAATTTTCAATAACAAAACCCAATAAATTGACCAAGAGCTCTCTTACTCTTACTGTACACTGGTATACTAATGCATACCATACCTTCACCACTGCACTACAACTGAACTTGTTGTGTGAAATTCACATCCTTTAAATTCCTTGAACTTAATAAAGCGCATATATTGCTCACATATGCTGTTGGTTGAATTTCAAGGAAATGCTTCCATTCGAAATGCAAACAAAAATAAAATAGTAAAAATACTAAAAATAAGAAAATACATCCTCGCAACGATTCTTATATGGTCAGAAAATATTTTTATCTCAGCTTTGCACTTGATTGCATTGTCCACAACCATTCGTCGCATTCAAGCATTTTATAATCCTTTTGCTCAACAAAAGCCCTGCCATCTGCTGAGAAAGTTCAAAAAAAGCACACAAAGGACATGTACTGTACATAAGTGTACAGTGTACAGAGTACGGCTACGGCTACGGCAGTTCCACTATACGAGTACTCGCTATAGTTTAGTTTTCTCTTGAACTTCAGTTGCCATTAACTACAAAAGTACGAAGTACGAACCATCGACAAGGATATGCCAGTGTCAGTTTTTCCTTTTTCTGTATAGCGTGCATTATTCCCACACAACAGTCGTCCTTGGTTTCGAAATATACGGCGAGTATCTGTCTTTCTATCTTTTTCCCTCTCTCTGTCTCAGTCGTGTTTTTGAATGAATTTCCAGAACAGTTTCAGCGATTTTTTCGAATCTCAAGTGCACATTGTATCGATTTACTGGATTTTCTCTGACCAAACTGTATTCTCGTCGTCCTTCGTCGAACCGGGCATCGCATCGTCGTCGGTCGTCTATGGCATTGGCGATGGTGGATGGCGGTGGCGTTCACAATTTTCGTCCACAAGTTCCAAAACCAAAACCATGACCTATGTACGCTTAATTTTGTCCTTGCCGCCTCTTATGGTTTGAATTTTTCTTTAAATAAGAGCCATGAACACTAAAAGGAGTAGGTAGGTATATTCACTACCAATAAGCATGTTACAGTTACAGTTAGTGCATGCCCTTGGACAGCCATCGATTTGAAATACGGGTATTTTCTTCCACAAGGACATTATCTGCACTCAATTTCCTGTTTACAAGGACACACAGCAGTATAGTAGGTACCTACACTTTGTGTAGATATTTTCTCGGTTGAATTTGTATGCATCCTTAAAATATAGTGATGCAGAAGCAATAAGAGAAAATAAGGTAAGTATTTGGAAAATCCAAGGCTCTGTAGTACATGAATTTTTCTATATGGTGACAGAAGGAGAATATTATTCTCTTGTTGAGTCTCCAGCACCATAGCCGATTTCGTTGTTTCCAATTTTAAATGCAATCGAAGTTTAAAAATTTGTCAATATTGGTAGAAAAATTTTGAAAGAATGGACGGTTCTTAAAAGCTTTTTGTATAGTTCAAAAATACGTAGTACATGGATGCTATTAATATCTAACGCGCTCGATAATGTCCATGCAATTATTTTTTTTTTACATTTTTAAAAATGTATAGCCCCTTCCCCCAGCGATGAATATGCATATATTATATGACATTTTGTTCTTCTTATCATCTAAGCTTCGCAATCCAATAGGTCTCTTTGACGCTCGAGTCATTTATAATTTATTTTCGTTCGAAAGTTTTTATAATTTTTTGGTATTTTACTACTTGTTTTAAATTTTATTTACCAGATTTTTGTAAAATCCGTAAAAATAAGCAAAACCTTACCTGTAAATAAAAGAAAATAAAATGCACGACTGGGTCGCACGAACTTGCTCCTGTATGCAAAGAGTCTGTTTAAAAAAATACATATACTCTTCTGCCCCGTTTCTTTAACTTGTACTAAGTATTTATTCTTCTATTTAGTCGAAGGCAAGTAAAAGAATAATATTTTAAAATCATATATACAAAGGTACCAAGATATTACTTCTTGCTAGACTCTTTAAAATAGATTGTTGATTAAATATATCATATTCGTTAATCCGATGCAGTGGTGCTACACGGCCATCGTTGGTATTTACAATAGTTATAGTATAAAATACATAAATATGTACCAAATGCATTAATTTGGATAAATGATAGGAATTTTATTAAAATTTTGTCAAAATATTGCGCTCTTTCGGGCTCAGGCATAGGATTTGATCTGGTGAGATGGGAGGAGGTTACATTTAATACAGTTAAAATAATTTAAAAAAAAAAACTATTTTAAGATTCAAAATTTTACCTGAAAAATAAGTTTGTCTTCAAAAATTTAAATGCCATTTTATAAATGAAAAAATCTTTGATTTTTCAAATTTTTTTTTTGAAAATCGTTAGAGCGGTTTTTTTTTTAATTAATTTTTTATATATAAAATTTTTCAATTTTGTTCTAAAAATATTTTTGGTATGCAGTTGTTGAGTGATTGTAAATATACGCTCTACATTTAAATTTCGTAAAAAAATATTAACAGGTTTTTGAGATATAGAATTTTGAAAAAAAAAAATTCAATATTTTTTTAAAAATCCAAACAATAAAAAATTGCACTTTTGATAATTAAATATTGTTAAAGCAATATAAGAGCTTATTCACAAAAAAAATTATTGAAATCAGTACATAAGTTGCTGAGAAAATTAAAAAACAAAATAACGGTTCTATGAGCGGTACCTTTCCTGAGCAATACAAAAATATGTTTTTCTTATTAAAAGAAGCCAAGTTAAAAAACAAAATTTTAGAGAAAATTTAAAAAAAATCTATCGGTTTGTTTTTGAGAAAATTCGAATTATCGTTTTTTGACCAAAAAAATTGTATGGGGGCCACTGTTAGTTTTGATCTTAAAAAAAAAATGAAAAAAACGCCTAACGCGAATCTGCTCAAAACCTTAACTTCCAAGTTTGAACTCAATCGAACCAATGGTTTAGGCTGTAGGAGCGTGGACAGACAGACAAAATTTTGCACGAATGCAAAACTTGCCATATAGTTCCTATATGTCGCAAGTAAAAAGAGTTATTTAAAATTGCAATATCCAAATCATAAAATTTTAAAGACTTTCAGCAATAAAAAGATGCCAAGTGATGCAATCAATTTGTATAGAAGTTTTATTGAAAAAAAAAATAGTAAAAATTGTCCTATCCGATGGAAAGTATAACTCGTAGCCATGGTGGACATATTCTGCAAATCATAAATAAATTCCAACAATATTTCTATTTTTGTATTTAATTTAAAATTCTAAAAAAAAACTCTTACAAAACACCTAATACTTATTACCGAGTAAAGTATTAGAACCAGAACATAATCCTGATATTATTTGGAAACGTTGAAACAGTTTATTACACTGTGTTTTTCAATGCCTGGCGGCAGAAGGTTAATTCCGTTTAATACTAAAGATTACTCCTAGATATTTTGCTAATTAACACACATTCAATTTATGTTCCGTCGAATTGACAAAGCCTCCCTTTATAACTACTTATTTCAAAAAACATGATTAATATGAATTGTGAATGTCCTGAATAATACTTTTGAATAGATATTTTTTAAACTTAAAAACTTGTTATGTTTTTTTCTTCTTAAAATATAAATGAATTCTATGAATTATTTCGTTTTTAATCTAAGTGTCTATTTTTTTTAAGACAACCTGATTTTCAATCTGGCAATGCTTTTTTTCGCAAGTGGTGTTTTTAACAGCTGTCACTTGGCTTATTCTCAGTTAGGTTTGCCACTTATAATGAAAATGCTTACGTCTGAACAATGCTTCGCGTTTAATTGAATTGATACGTCAATAAACAAAACTAGCATACCATATTTGAAGTAATCATAATACACAGTAAGATGAAATCAGCGGCGTATTAAGAATGGCCGCTAGTTCCATCCTCAAAAAGTTACTATGTGGTTAGATCTATAAAAACACTTTACAGCCATGATTAATGACTTTTTAGAGCCTGAATTGGGGGATGTTGAAAACCTTTGGTTCCAAAAGATGAGACTACGAGCCATATAACAAACAAAACAATCAATTCATCGAAGAAAACTCCTGGCGTCATGGCGTGTCCTCCAAGATCGTGTGATTTAACACCACTGGAACTTTTTTTGTGGGGTTATGTGCAGTTTTTTGACTACGCAGATAAGCCAGAGATGATTGACACCTTGAAAAAAAGTAATTGGCGCGTTGTTTCTGACATATATGTAGCTAAAAATTGGGCCTCTTGGCTGGAGTTTTTTTGGGCCAGCGTGGCTGCCAATTGCTGGATATTATTTTGTTAGCATAATGGAAAACCCTTATCCTTCTAATAAAGAAATATCTTTGGCCATAGCATTTAATTAGATGCATTCTATATCTTCTTGAAAACCAGACGTTTGTGTTTGAAACACACCTAAAAGTCAAGTTTTTTCTACACTCATTTGACATTTCTCAATGTAAGACTAACTCGTGATTTTTTTGGGCAATTTAATCGTCCAAATATGCGTACAATCGGAAAAATCGTGTACAAATTTGAGCAAACCGGATCTGTAGGAGATGTGAAAACACAAGTGCATGCTCGCACAGCTCTTACCAGTTAAAACTTTTGAAAATAGTCAGTTTAGGGTTATATGTAAAATAATTTCATGATTTTAGAGAAGGAGTGATATAAAACCACATTCTTACTCGTCTCATTGCATCAAATAGGGACAGACTTACCTAAGGACCCTTTCACACCAAACGAATCCGAATCAATCAGAATCACTCCGAATCAAGTTGAATCAGATTCGTCATCTCCACTCTTTCACACCAGCTGAATCAACCTGAATCTACAAAAATCCTTTCATCTTCTTTTTGTTTTCCTTCTTTTAGTTGCTCTCTCTCTCGTATGGTTGTTGATTCAAGACTGACTGGACGAGGAATCTGACAGGTTGAATCAAGTGCGACCTCGAATCAAACCTGATTGAACCAGATTCGTCCGGTCTGAAGGCGGGAAAAGAATCCCTTCACATTTAAACGGAGCGCTCGAAGCCGAATCTTGGTCAATCAGATTTAACTTGATTCGGAGTGATTCTGATTGATTCGGATTCGTTTGGTGTGAAAGGGGCCTAAGGAAGCACTCCAAGATTAAGAGGAAATATTTTTTGCAAATTAGAATATTTTCTCCAAAAATTCTATGATTTAAGAACTTTAACTGATATTTGGAACAAAATACTAAATGGATTTTGATTCATAAACTGTCAAATTCTAAGAGATAATTGATTATGGAAAAAAGATGATGAATTAAAATTTTCTTGAGAAAATATGGGTCGAAAATGGGACCCAGTTATAATTATACGAGACCAAAAAATATTCCTGAACTTTCACTGAGTGAGGTTAACTTTAAATATAGTTCAGCAGTCACAAGAGGTGATTCGTTATTATTCGTAAAATAAGAGGTCTTAAACCTTTCAAAAAAAATAAAAAAGATCTAATTTTTCTTTAGATAAATCGGCTTTTCATGTGCACGGCACTGTAGCTAATTAAATGTCCATAGTAACTTAAAAAAAAGAGCCCACACTGTTCAGCGATATGACGGTAGAATTAGAGAAACAAAAAAATAATGTGTGTGTGTAGTGTAGGTTAGTTGATGAACTATACAAAATACAATACAGAAAAATTGAATATGTAGGTAGGTAGGTAAGAGAAAAAACGTAACTATTAAATGGAACACATATTGAGAGAGAAAGAGCATGGGAAGAAAAGAAAATTAAAAATGTTGGAATGATAATGAAATGAAACAAAGCAGCGACCTCGCGATTGTGATGGAATCTAATTTCCTGGATAAGATAAATTCAAAAAGTTTATAATTTTATAATTTCTTTTTATTTATTTCTCAGGTTGTATGTTTAACTTAGAAGTGATTTTACGCTTAAAATTTGCGCAACAATATTGACTTTATGAAGCAATGCTAATCTTTGTCGATTATTGTATAGGTTTTAAGATATGAGTGGTTGTATAAGTCAACTAATGAAAAAAAAATGGACAAAAATGTAAAATTAATAATATTTAAGTTTGACAAATAATTAATGAAAAAAAATTAAAGCCATAAACACTCTCATAACAATATAGAAAATAATAAAATATATTTCAAATAAATCGGTTGACTACTTTCTGAGATCGTGCGTAACAAACTTTAAAATGGTTTCGCTTTTATATAATAGTATAGATATAGATAACCGCTAAGGGTCAATTTTAAAAATTAAAAGTTTGAAAAGCACTTTCAGAATTGAAATTAAATTCGCATAGCAAACAAAATGGCGGCCACGGGGCGGAAAAATCTACCCGCGCCAATTGAAAAACCCTTTTTTATATCAAAAACGTCACAAATCATGTAGCTCCAAGATCCTGAAAATCTCGAAAATTCAAAATTCAACACCTCGAAAATGGACTCGAACACCGCCGCGCCGCAATGTTTCATGCCTTTCCTTGTTCTACAGAACAACGAACTGTTTATAAACAGTGTTCTGTCGAATTAGCCAGTTGCATTCCCCCCTCAAACAATTCAGCCATAATACTCGTACTTCTAGGAATGCACATCATTTTAACTTTGAGCTCAATTTCTAACGTATTGTCAAGTATAGAGATTCTTTTTTTAACCGAACATCGAGAATGTGGAATGCTTTACCCAACTCTGTTTTCCCTATCATTTTGATATTCAAAACTGTAATACCAATGTGATTAAATTGAATCAACAAAACTTAATATTGAAACTTAAATGTATGTATTATTATCATAAACAAAATTTATGTAAAATAATTAAGATAAAAATGTTATCAATTTATAATTTCAAAAAACAATTGAATTTTACTTCGTTTTGTGATGCTCACGGGTTAGTTAGGTACACCTAGATAAACAGGCTAGTGGGGTAGTTTGTGGTAGTTCGGCTTTGTACAAATTACAATAATAATTTATTTAGTTAATAATAAATAAATAATAATTTAAAAAAAAACTAATCATAGGGGGAAACGAAACAAAAAAATATGTAATTCGTGCTTCTATTAACCTAAATTTAATTAAATTAATAATTTTCATATCAATTATTTGCATAGGTACTGTGTAGTACCCGTGCAGCGATGGTTAGTGCGTAGGACTGTCATGATAGAGGTCTTGCATTCAATCCCTGCCTATGCCATCTAAAGTTTTTTCCACGGGTACTGCCTCTTGTGAGGAATTCTTGTTACGAAAAGTGCTTTTAAAAATTAGCCGTTTAAATTCGGCTTAATACTGTAGGTCCCTTCCATCCCTGACAATATTACTTGCACACAGGAATGGTTGAGAGTTGTAAGTCACTAGGCCCAGGGATCAACAGACAGCTACGCCACCTTATTTATTTAATTTATAATTTGCATACTGTGGTACAAAAATTAACTAATTCAGAAAAATCTTCCTTTCGAGATTTTTTTCCGGGATGTTGGGTTTTTTTGATTTTTGAATTCTTGATTCTGGATTTTCGAGATCGTGGAATTTTGGAATTTTAGATCGTAAATTTTTGGAATTATCTGAATCAAGGTTTCCAGCATTCTTTCCCCAAAACCTTTATTAAATTAAGTCCAAATACTCAGTTAATATTGCTTTCTTTTCTCAAAATTTCTTAAAAAAAATATACCATCTTAATGGAAAGACTTATAGGTTAAGATTAAAAAATCTGAACTGACCACTGACCAGCTTTGTCTTCTGGCAGTCAAATAATCCACAGTACTAAAATATTCCTCAAAACTACATTACTCTTCAATTATTCAAAAATAGAAAAACGCATTTTTTTCACTGCCTTGAGTTTCCGTAAAATAGTACATATTCATAACCATCGTATAATTCACAAAAACTTCTTCATATTATTATTAACTACTTCTATAGAGTATATGCCTTCAAAAGACTTCCAAAACTTATAACGAGCATCCTCTTTGAGCTTCAAAAAAAAATAGTGCTAATGATTCATTCATACGAGCATATCGCAACTCAATGTTTCCAAGTAAACTTTTCAAAGAGCCATGCTTTTTTTTCTTCTGAAGGTTGCATTGATAAAAATATTCCACACACATGTTCCAACCAAAGTCCAAAACATACACACATATAACTTCTGTATCTCATTATAGCCATATTTTTGGTATGCTACATGCATAAGATTCTAATTAAGGAACTTTTTAACTGTTTTGTTTTAATTTAATTTCTGTTATTTTTCTTCTATCTTTTTAGGCAATGATGGTGTCACAACAGTTGCTGTAAAAACTCTCAAAGAAAATGCTGCTGAAATTGAAAAACACGATCTAGTATCTGAACTTCATGTAAGTCAAAAAACAATTTTTACTTTTTCTGAGTGTTTATTTTTTGTTTTAACTTTTTTTCTGTTTGATAAAACTTTTGCATAAAATTTTTAACCTAATTAAAATTCACCGTTATGTTAATGAAACCGATATTACATCGTCTTGTGATTCCTGCTAAAAATTATTATAAAGTGCCTTCATTTGAATATTTATTCTTTGTGTGTGTTTTATCATCATTTCCAGCATTAGAATGAGATATTAAGGCAGCAGCGACACAACGAACCGAAATAAAAATTAAGAAAAATCAAAATTGTCTCTTCTCTTCTCCTCCCCTCTCCAGTCCACCACTTTTCTGTGCAAAAAAGTTTTGCCATTTGAAATTTTAAGTTCGGAAGTTATAATTTTAGAATTAAAAATTCGAACTCTCTTCCTCTACTATCTGCCTCTGCATATCTATTAAAATGACAGTAAAAGAAGTTTTTGTTGGTAGGAGCTGTAGATATATATACCTAAGCATAAAAGACAGATGGGTGGCAAAAAAGTAATTAAAATTTTACAATCATTTTGAAGTTCTTCAGAAGAGTGGGTGGGGCTGTGGAAGGGAACAAGAAATTTAAATGTGATATAAATGGCGCCCGGTGTGGGACTCATCATTATCATCATTATCGATTTTGCTATCAATTTATATCAAAGTTTGCCACAATCACATAAATTCATTGTAGATGAAGTGTTGCAATAGAATCTACTGTACATGATTACAACCCCATCAGTTTACTATACTTTAAACTGAATCATGAAAATCAACACCAGCAGTTTTGAATTTGAATTTGAATTTAATGGAAAACTTCGAAAACTTTATTTTTATTATTATTTTCGATTTTGTTTTTATTTGTGAGAAAATCTATTTCCAAAAGTTTTGGTTGATTTCTATTCATGATTCTTATGATGTAACAGTTTCTTTACTGCTCCCAAAAAAAAAACGACTCTTACACCTTCATAAACCATACCCAGAGTGTTTTCCTTAGAATTGACTTTCTTTTCTTTTGATCTGTAAATTTTCTTTTTCAAAAGAATTGGAAATTGAAAAAAGGAGAAGAAAGATTAAAATAAAATAAAAAAAATAATATATTCTAAAGCTTTGTTTTATTAAAAAGGGAACATACCCTTTTATTTATTTATTCATCTACGGATATAAATCTTACAGATTACTAACAATTTTGATATACAAATATAATTAAATACTTAAAGCTAATTTATAATATGCTTTGCAATTGGATTTTAAATTCACATCTGTTTGTAGAAAGATCAAGTTCATTACATATAGTGTTGAAAAATTTTATACATCTAGAAAATGGTTCGTTGCAACCATAATTACATCTATGTTTAGGATTGTTAAAGAAATGACGAAGACGCAATCTTCTCTCCGGAATATAGATTTCAAAATTATAGATGATTTGTGGGCATTTGATACGGTATGAAAATACATCATGGACAAACAGTACACATTGAACAGAACGCCTTTTTTGTAAAGAATCAAGTCCAATCAAAGCACATCTTGACGGATATGAAGGAGTATCAATTCTCCATTTCAGTTGCCTAACAACAAATCTTGTGAAAGCCTTTTGAACTCTTTCAATACGAGTTATCCCAATGGAAGTAGAAGGACACCAAACAATTGAACAATACTCAAGGATCGGACGAACTAATGACATGTACACTGATTTCAGAGCATAAGGGTTAGAAAACTCGTTGCAGTTTCGCTTGACGAAACCAAGCATTGAATTAGCCCTTGCAATTACATAATCTATATGTAACGAAAAAGACAACTTCGGATCAAAAATGACTCCAAGATCACGAATCTCAGATTTGCGATCAAGAATCTGGTTGAAAATATGGTAGTTGTGGATCATTGGAACTAAAATACGATGTGCCGTAAACACATTACATTTTTTGATATTTAATGGAAGGATATTCCTATCACACCAATCAGATAAAACATTTAAATCATTTTGAAGATTTTGCTGATCAATTCTATTTTTGATACAAAGAAAAATTTTCATGTCATCAGCATACATCAAACAAGAGGCATTTTTAAGAAGAGAGGGGATATCATTAACAAATATATTGAAAAGAAGTGGTCCCAGATGGCTACCTTGAGGAACTCCTGATGAAGGTTGTATGATATTAGAAAAGAATTTCCCCAATTTCACACATTGTGTTCTTTTATAAAGGTAGCTGGAAATCCATTTCAGAAGCAATCCGTGAATGCCAAAAGCTCGAAGTTTAGCTAGAAGAATTTCATGACAAATAGAATCAAATGCTTTTATAAAGTCTGTGTAGATAGTATCTACCTGATAACCAGATTCTAATGAATCGACGACATATTTACAATAAAGCATGAGATTTGTTGAAGTAGACTTGCCTGACATAAACCCATGTTGTTCAACGCAAATATGCTCTTTTATACTAAAATACAAACGATCTTTTACTATAAGCTCAAATAATTTAGGTATTGCAGAGAGCTTAGTTATAGCGCGGTAATTTGTTACAAGATTTTTTGAACCAGCTTTGTAAATAGGACTTATATATGAGAACTTCCACTCATCAAGAAATTCGCCAGTACAGAGAGATTTATTAAAAATTATTAGTAGTGGGTACACTAATGTGAATTGACATTGCTTCAGAACCAGAGATGGAATTCCATCTGGACCAGGATTTGAGCTAGATTTTAATTTTGAGATACCATTAAGAATGTCAGACTCAAAGAGATGAAGTTTTGAGATATTAGCATTGTTAATGCATACATTTTCTGTTTGATGAAGCTTTAATTGGGAATGTTGAACATAAACCGACTTAAAAAATTTTGAGAAAAGTTCACATGAACTCTGCAAATCAGAAGAAATACTACCATCAAATTCCATATTTTCTTGAAGAGTTAAAGAACGTTTCTTTCCATTTAAAAAAGTCCAAAAGGCTTTGGAATCCGAAGAAATACGGCTTTGGATGTTCAATATGTATTGCTTGTGTAAATACTTATTTAGAAAATCATATTCTTTACGAAATTGGCAGAAAAGCTTTCTGTCAGCTTCGGAATTTGATTTTCTAAATTTGTTAAAAGCTTTGTTTTTAACATTTTTCAAATTAACTAATCGTTTATTAGACCAAGGTGTTTTAAATGATTTCAAACATTTCCTTTTTGGAATATATTGCCTTAAGCCAACCGAAAAAATATCTATAAACTTTTCAAACGCACCTTGAAGTGATAAACCGGAAAGATCATGCGTCCAGTCAATGGACTGAAGGTAATTGTTGAGTGCAACGAAATCTCCTTTGTTGAAATCAAAAAAATCATCATTAGACAAAAGTACAGAGTTTTTAACACAGTTTTCAAATTTTAAAATAGAACATATTGCAACATGATGAATTGAATTTTTCAAAAGTGGAAATTGAACTTGAATAATTTCAATATTAATATTATCTACAAAAACTAAATCTAACAATCTATTAAGTGAATTATAAATATGATTAACTTGAGAAATATTCATAGAATACATAGAATCAATAAAATTATATTCATAATCTTTTTTCATGTTAAATGGAATAAGACACTTATCTTCATTTGAATAATTCCATATAATATCACCTAAATTAAAATCCCCAACAATAAATGGGTATTGATTTTCCACTAAATTGCCTATGATATTTTCTATGTTATAAATATGACTTTCATATATATCTGTTGCACTCTTTGGAGGTATATAACTTACAATAAATAAAATATCTTTACCAAGAAAGCTAACATTAATACATAATTGTTCAATATTTTCTCCAGTCTTACATAAAACAATACTTTTGCTTGGGTAAATGGATTTAACTGCCACTAAAACTCCACCACCTCTTTTTAAAAAATCTGTATATGATCTATCTAAACGATAAACATTATAATTAGAATGAAAAATTTCAGAAGACGAATAACTCGCATTCAACCATGTCTCTGTAATAATAATTACATCATATTCAGACATAGAGCTAGAAATATATAATTCGTTGGTTTTTGTTCGAAGACCACCAGCATTTTGGTAGTAAATATTAATAAGATCTAAGGTATTTGAAATGTTTAAGTTTGTAGAGCAGATTGATCCGGATGCATCTCCATTTGTTGTATTTTTTTGACTTTGAAGTTTTTTGGAAAGTTAATAAATTGCCTTACCAACACATTCTTCGGCCAGTTCAATGGATTTAGGGCAACATCAAATAAATGGACAGGAAATCCAATTTTAAATGTAACATACGCCAAATCATTTACATTCGTATCTTGTTTCACCAGCTTAAAACATTTTATTTCACCTTTATCGCAATTAATTTTCGCAGCCACATACTTCTTAATTGATTCTTCGCTAGTTAAAGCACTGAATTTTGAAATATGCAACCATTTATAAGGATTTATCACATCAATCTCAGCATTTGTATCATCAATACAATCTGTACCAACAACACGAATTGTTTTGGCATTTAGCTCCTTTCTTTGCTGCATAGTATTATCAACAACAACACCAGTATGAACACCGACAACAGTAGCAGCAACGACACCATCAGAATCAAGAGAATTTTTTTCCTCCACAACAACAACACCAGCAGTTGCACTAGCATCAACAGCAACATCAGTATTAGAAGCAACAGCATTTCCATCATCCGCGCGCCTCTCATCCACAACCTTTTTACTTTCGCCTACCGCAACGACAGCTTTATTAGATACAGAACCAGATGAGTGGGGGGCATATTTATTTCGTTTCCCTTTTATCTTCCATTCTGCATTCGATACCTTAGCAGCAGAAGCAGTAGCATAAACAACGTCTTCACTAGCCTGATGCACCTGCACACCATCATTATCAATAGGGTTTGGCACATTATGATTGTCCATTTCATTTACAACAACAGCATGAGTTTTGTTTTTTACTTTTTGACTGCCAATATTGTTGTTTATATCATTCAAACTAGAGTCCAGAAGATCAACTTTTTTGCATAACGCATCGATAACTGGGAAAAGTTCATTGACTTTAGAGAGCAAGCGCACAATAGGTAAATTAATGCAATCATTACAACGATATTGCACATTCGTGTTTGACTTTAAAATGCAATTTATCACTTCATCGGATAGATTTAAACACATCAGTCTATGATATGATTTACCGCAGAATAAACTACACTTTATAGCTTTTTCTTCTTTTAGAAGCAAATTATCACATTTAAAGCATTTTAGACTTGACATTGTAGAGCAAAGCAAAAAACACGACCGCACTATAGAAGCTGATATGATCTGCATGATAAGATAAAAGACACTTTAAAACAAATTCTTCGTTCAAAATCTTGTAAAATTTATTTTATGAGATTAAAAATGTATGCAAAGTACCTGTTCCTTTTGATTTAATTTTATTCTTTTGTTGTTTTCATGATTTCATAAGAAAACGACTTAATTTTATATGTTTTTTAAATGGAGATCAAATTTGAAACAAATCTATTCGTCCATAACTTCAGAATATTAAGAATTAGTTCAAAGAGCCATGATTTTTTTAGTAACCTGAAAAAAGGTACCTATTGCTCCAAGTAGGTAGATTCTTTAATATTAAATTCGATTCAATTCATTCCAAAATGGTTTGAAGTCACATAATGATTAAGGAGAAATAGCCTATTTCAAAATATAAATAATATAAATAAGTTCTTAGGAAAATTGTTCTACCATGTTATGTTTTTTGAGATATCACCTTTTAAAATTTTAAATATTAAGCTTTTTAAAAAAAAGTAAATTCTATGAACAGGTTTTTTTTCTTAACAAAATTCGTTATGGTTTTAAAATCTATAATCTCATCTCCCATATTAAATGTTTATAAAATCCTTATTAATTGTAAGTTTTCACCTATTCTACATAATCCTGAAAAAAAACTGAACCATTTAATCTTAAAAGGTAGGCGATAATGGTTTAAAGGCAATTTCTGTTCTTAGAACCAATCATATCATTTTATTCCTAGCTATGCTATACTGCTATCACATAAAGTTTTTGAAAAGTATTGAAAAAATGTACTCTTTAAAGTATTTTTACAAAAAGAAGAATTCAGATACTGAAACTAATAAAGTTGTATGTATCTTGAAAATATTTTGCAAAATCATTAGTAAATTTGTCTTGTGCGAAATATACCGTATTTAGATTTTTTTAAAGATTTTTAAAGATGCATGTTTGAAAAATTCAATTATAAGGTTTAATTCGAAAAGTTCAACAGAAGTTGTTAAATAGCTTTTTTGATGTTTGTATAAGACAAAACGCTTAATTTTGTTGACCAATCTCGTTAAAGTGCAAGAAAATAGGTGTCAATTTTATTTGATTGTCTGTTTTTTGGTTTTTTGGTACGCGCAAAATATCAATTGTGTCTTGAGCTGGGTGGAATATAGAGCCATCCTGTTAAAACCATATGTTTTGAAATTTTTTAAAAAGAATAACTTTCTATCACGATGTCAACACAGAACGAGTCTGTCAAAAAAAGAGTAGAATTTAAACAGGCTTATATCAGCAGGGTGTTTTGGCAACGCTGAAGGTGATAGTCGTGTCTATAAAGTGCTCTTAAAGAAAACAACAAAATAAGAAGGAAACATAAAGAAACAAACTGAAATTTAATCACTGAGTGAAAATATTTTTGTTCAAGGTTCGGAAAGTTGAACATTACATACGAAAAACAAAACAACAAAATAACACCAAAGAAAATAAAAAAGTGAAAAAGTTAACACAATAAATAAAAAGTTTTAAACAAAAACCTATCCGTTTTGTTTACAACCGTTGTAAGTGCTGTTTAAGAGAGTTTGTATCTCTCTCTTAAAACAACAAAAAATATTCCCTCCTGTCTTTGAAAGCACAGCCGAGGTGAGTAAAAAACAAAACAAAACAAAAGAGAAAAATAAACTCGATTTTATATAAAACTGCAAACATTTGCACTTTATTATTATAGATTAATTAATTACAATAAAGATTGCTATACTACTATTATTTATAATACTAGAAATTAGCACACAAAATATATAAACAACACAAATATCCAAACAAACACACTTCACTTTGACATAAACTTCTGACACCACACTGACAGCTGAAATAACAGAAGCGTCCTTAATTAAAAAGACCAATATGGAGGACAGTCAAGTCGATAATAAATTGGACAAACTTTTGACTGCTATTGAAAACCTTGGGACAAACTTAAGGAAAGAAATTAAAGAACAAACTGAAACCTTAGAACAAAAATTAAACTCAATAATAGACAGAAACAACACAATTGAAGAGAAACAGGAACACCTAGAAAGGAAAATAAAATATTTAGAGAGATGTATAAAGAGAAAAAATCTTGTTATTTACAATATAAAAGAAACTGAAAAAAGCAACGAAGAATTAGTAGACATCATTTTACACCTTTTGAACACTATTCTCGAAATAAAGACTGAATATTTTGAAATCGATTTTGCAAGACGTCTAGGAAATAAAGGAGACAAAATAAGACCTATTTTACTTGGATTGACAACACAAATAAAAAAAGATACTATAATGAAAAACAAAACTAAACTGAGACATTATAAAGAGGATATTATATACATAAAAGAAGACTACATAAAACAAGATTTCAATACGACAGTCCAAGAAAATAAACCATTTTCCAAACCTCAAAATAATAAAAAAATGACATCAGGAAGCGACATTGACAAGAAACAACAACGAATGCCTAAAAGAAATCGACAATATGACAACGATCCAAATGCAAATGAAAATGAACCAGCATGTTCAACAAAATTAAAAAGACCAAAAACAAATGAAAAAGTTCAAAATGACAAACATAACAAAACAAGAAACAACAGCATTCATAGATTTCTACAATCAAACCAAAAAGAAAGTAATAATATCAACAGTAACCAACACAGCAACTAGCAACAAAAGAAGCAAATTTTGAATAATAATGACTCTACCCCAAGCCGATTAGCCATCGTGGGGAATGACGGCCAATACCCTCCAAACTACCCATCAAACCAAGACCAATCCAAAAACACTCTAGACATTTGTACATACAATGTAAGAACATTAGCTACAGAAGCAAAACAATCAGAACTAAGACAAGCATTATCAACTATCAACTGGGATATACTGGGACTATCCGAGCTAAGAATTTTTGGACAAAACATTATTGAAAACCAGAATGATATATTCTGTTACATTGGTGAGACAAAAGGCTTGCATGGAGTTGGATTTCTCATCAAAAAGAATTTAAAGGACAGAATAATAAATGTACGATTTTTTAGTGAAAGGATTTGTAGCCTATGTTTAAAAATACAAAACACAAAAATGACGATAATTCAGGTTTATGCCCCGACCAAAACAGCAACTGACGAAGAAATTTCAAACTTCTACAATTTATTGGACAAAGTATATAATGAAACAAAAACGGAGATAATGTATGTTATAGGAGACTTCAACGCCAAGTTAGGGAAACAGATTGACAACGATGAAGAAGTAATGGGACCATTTGGATACGGACGAAGAAACGAAAGAGGAGACCTACTTATAAAGTGGCTGGAAGAGACGAATCTCAGATTTGCAAATTCTTTCTTTAAAAAGAGAGAAACAAGAAAATGGACCTGGATTCACCCGAATGGGATAACAAAGAACGAAATTGACTTAGTTCTAACAAATAAACTGAAAACTATTAATGACATCTCCGTATTGAATAATTTTAAATTTGATAGTGACCATAGGCTAGTAAGAGCAAATATAAAAGTGGACCATAATACGTTGAAAAGAAACAAACAAACACTCAGTATTCCTAGAATGATACCAACCGAAAATATTAAAAAATATAATGACATACTTAAGAAAGAAATAAGACTTAATATAACTACAAATAGAATAAACGAAAACTTTCAAAATACATATGATTCATTAGAACAGATAATAAAGAACTCGGCGAAAGTTTCAATCATGACTACTGTTACTTCAAAACCTGATAAATTAACGGATGACACTAAAGCGCTGATAACCAGAAGAGATAACCTACGAAACAAGGACAACTTATCAGACCAGGAAAAAAATGAACTAAGATACCTTCGGAAAACCATAAAAGAAGATGCGAAAAATGATATCCAAACATATAACGAAACAATGATAAAAGATATATTAAGCAACACAAAATCTATTAAAAAGACAAAGTCATTTCTTGACGACGGAAAAGAGTGGATAACATCAATTAAGAACAAAAATAGCAACGCTATTAATAGAAGAGATATAAATGAGTCTGCTACCAAATTTTTCGAAGAACTCTTCAAATCGACAAAAGAAATAAAAGATGATAATATATCGATGGCGGACAGTTACTCCAATTTAAATACTGTTACACTTTTTACAAAAACAGATACTGAACAAGCAATTGACGATCTAAAGACAGATAAGTGTACAGGAAATGACGGTATTGTTACAGAAATGCTCAAATATGGAAAACAACCAATTTCTACAGTCTTGACCACGATTTTTAATGACATACTTATAACACAGCAGATTCCAAAACAATGGAAACAAGCTACAATTACGCTTATCCACAAAAAAGGAAATAAAGATGACATAAATAACTACAGACCAATAAGCAACATTTCTATGATATATAAACTGTTCTCCAAAGTAATGTATACAAAAATTAAGGACACATTAAACAGAAATCAGCCAAGAGAACAAGCAGGATTCCGAGAAGGTTTTTCAACAACAGACCATCTACAAACAATGAACCAACTCATTGAAAAAACTAACGAATTTGAAAAACCTTTGTATCTTCTATATATTGACTTCAGCAAAGCATTTGACTCAGTAGAACATGACGAAATATGGACAGCGCTGACAAACCAAGGCATTCATCCTATCTTTATAAGGACATTGAAAAATATATATACAGACAGCGTGGCGAAAATAAAAACCGAAAGAATAGGAAGAGAAATAAAAATAAAGAGAGGCGTAAGACAGGGGGATCCAATGTCACCACCATTATTCTCTGCCGTACTGGAAGAAATATTCAAGAAACTAAACTGGGACAATAGATATGGAATAAATATTTGGGGACAATATTTGAGCAACCTTAGATTCGCTGATGACATAGTTCTCATTTCATCAACTTCCGGACAAATACAAAATATGCTCATCGAATTGACAAATGAATGCAAGAAAGTTGGACTTCATATCAATAAGTCAAAAACTAAGATAATGACTAACCATATTAAAGATGACATAATGCTGGATAACGAACACATAGAATATGTAGAAGACTATACTTATCTAGGACAGACTAAGTCATTCATTAACCAGGAGAAAAAAGAAGTTTCTAGACGCATTACCAATAGTTGGAAACAATTTTGGAGTCTAAAACAAATATTACAATCAAATCTAAGGGACGAAACACGAAAATATATACTAGACTCTGCTATTCTACCTGTTATGACGTATGGGTTACAGACTATATCCTTGACTTCAAGTTTACTTGACAAAATAAGAATATGCCAAACCAAGATGGAAAGAAAACTACTTAACCTACGAATTAGCCAGAGAGTGAGAAATAGAGAAATAAGACGAAGAACTGGTTTAACGGACGTGGTTGAACGAGCAAAACTCCTTAAATGGAATTGGGCAGGACATATATCTAGAATACAGGACCAAAGATGGACAAAAATCACTACAAAATGGACACCACCAGAAAGCAGAAGACCAGTTGGACGACCGAAGAAAAGATGGGCAGACGATTTGCTTAAAGAAAGACAAAGTTGGTACAATGACGCAAAAGATAGAGATCTTTGGGCAACATTGGGGGAGGCTTATGCCAGATCATAGAATTTTGATACGCATCCATTTATTTATTCAAACTTTGCTTACATATTTAAATTAATTTGATTAAAAAAATATGTTAATTTTATATAGTAATTATAGTAATTAATTCAAAAGAAACAGAAAATGTAAACAAAAATGTAAATAAATATTGTAAAAAATATCAATAATGGCAAATAAAAGCTTATAATAATAATAATAATAATAATAATATCAGCAGAGTTCTGGAAAGCTGTCAAATACTTAAACTTGTACACGTTAAGCATTACTTTGTTCATTAAATTCTCGCAACTTAGGACTCACTTCGATAAACTCATCAACGCTCCACTAACCTCACCGCTTTTTCAGTTCGCAGCACCTATGATTTTTAATGAAAAACAAGACACTGCCTTTACTCTGGAAGGAGGCAAAGAAGTTAGAAACAGCTCAAAATCGCATCCCGTTTGAATTTTATATGAATTATTACACGAACGAGTTTTCAGTTTATAGGATCTTTGTTTCTACAAATTATGTACATGACGTATTCAGGAAAGCGATCATTTTTCCTCTTCATAAAAGGGTGATTACAAAGACCTGAAGAACTACAGAGGTATAATTTTTTTGAACACTTCAGCCAAACTGTTTGCTGGCTTGATATACAAAAGATTATATTGTAAATGGCTTCAAGAAAATAATATTGTTAAAGAATTTCACGCTCAGATATTCTACTTAGCCAACATATCCGAATATTACAAGAACAAGAAAAAGCAGTTGTACACATTCTTTTGTAGAATTTCGAGCAGCTTTCGATACAATTTGACGTTAGCTTACCAAGTGACTTACCAAAATGAGTACCGAGTAAAATCGTTCAAATTCTGCGAGCTTTGTATCAGATTTAATCTCAAAGAAATTCAAATCATCAATGGATGTTAAGGAAGGCTGTATCTCAAACGCACTAATTATGATATAATCGTGTTGCGGTTTAACAATCCGGGCATTGATGTAAGCGGGTGATTTTGTTTTCTTTTGAGATTCTATCCAAGGCATGCAGTTTATGATGAAGCTACTTAATGCATATTGCAAACGTTTGAATCTCACTTTTAAATTTGAAAAATCAAAAACCATGATATGTATTTAGAAGTGCAGGAAATCGCTATTCACGTTTAGAAAAGTTGCAATTGCATGGTGAAGAAATTGAAGTAGTGTCTAGATACAAATATTTATATATCCTGCTATCGCCCTCATTAAACCTAGGACCGCACTTTGTTGAAAAATTAGCTGATGCCAAAAGAGCTATCGGTGAAATCTGGGAACCCTGTTTCAAAAAAAATTATGTGTCATAACCCCATTTGTTAAGAGACAAATTTAACACTATTCTGGAGAATTTCGGTAAACTTAAGTCAAAGACGCCCAATCTTCGTTATTCAGGAACTATACTACAGCAAATTCTACAATTTTTTAAATGCAGAAACATATTTCCCTAATAGTTACTCAGCTAAAAAAATAAGTACTATCTTCAAAATGGGAGGTGAATTTGTCCTTTAACATTTTGTACCTTATCGACCAGATCTTCCAACAATTTTTGACCTGACCTTGGCGTTTTTCCAATTTTAAAAGAATTTCGACTATCAATGTTTGGAAAAGGTGGATCCAGACTTTCAATCAGGAGGGAAGGTCACACACTTAACATAAAGATACATTTTTGAGCACCGCTGAAAAATGTTTTTTAATGTTCTCTAAAGGAGGCCGGCAAATTTTTAATAACATAATGTGTATCTTATATTAACATATTTAAAGAGCTAAGGTGACACCTTTAGTTATTTTATTTGTCCTACATATAAAAGCATTCAAAGATTCCAACAGTTTTCAAAATATGCCAAATTTAAGAGCTAAAATACAATATTTTAGAGGGTGTTGGTGCATTTTACCCAGAAATTTTAGAATTTGTGTTAAAACTTAGCTTTTTCCAAAAATAAAATATTCTGTCCTTGTCGGCATTTCCATAAATCGGAAGAACGCTACAAAAATACAGATGCAGAAATCCAGACAATGAAAAAGTTCGCCAGAAAACTAGATCCTTTTTCGTAGGAAAATAAAACAGAATATTATTATGAAGAATTTTCTGGCTTTTTTTTGACGTAATTTTTTCGGACTCAATTTTTGTTAGGCTATTTTTACTATCGTTATCAGGTGCTCACTTGTAAGTTGGAGATGATGCTAGAAGACAAATTCTTAAAAATTACTGTTTTGCGTGAACCTTTTGAATATATTTTGATCTTAAAAAAGTTAACAAAACTTAAAACTTATAAAAAGAAAAATGTTTGGTTAATGAATTTAAGGAAATGGGTGCATTAAAGTATGTACATAGTTTGTCTAAAAATTAAATAGAAACAAATTAAGGTAAACAAATAAGTTGCGAAGAAACTTTATTGTGCCACTCACAAACTACACGTTGCTGAAACTTGAGTTCTCGAAAGATTCAAAGCTTTTTTATTAAAGCTTTTCTTTGCTGGTTAAAAATTGGACACACACTGATGAAATGAAATCAATCTTCTTCTTCTTTTTTCTTGCAAAATTGGTCAAAGTTTCCGTTGTATGGTTTTCCATTTAAATGTAGAAGTTCGCATCTTGATTTAAAAATTAGGGAAATAGCTTTATAGGAGAAAGAATTTTGGAAGTAGTTCTTGTCACACAAGTTATAATTAAGCTGGCTATAGAGTAATCTGCTCTCCGATTGACGGGCATTTTCAATCATCTGATTTCGGTTAGATTCTTCAAGTTTTTGGATGATTTCGTAGAACTTCGTTTTCATCTGAACAATATTGTTGCGATTGATCTGCACAACTTCTCCACAAGAAGCAGTAATATGTTTTCCCATGTCCTCATCCACCAGTCCTTATCCCGAATTTCGTAGAGCATCATTATCTTACATAACCGTGTTTCCCGTAGACTAAGCATTTTAATTAAATAATCAGCCCGTAACTTTAGACTTAAAGTAAAAAGTTTTGGCAGGCCTGTTTCCAAATAAATAGAATAGTTTGGTGCGGTTAAGGGAATATTGAATATTTTCTTTAACAAATTTTTTTGAAACTTTTCAATTTCTTGTATTCTTGCATACCCCATATTTGTGCCGCATAACAAAGCGAAGATTTTACGACTGCATTGAAAATATTATATTTTGTTGAAAGGTTTATGTGATCGTTAGAGAAAATCTTCTTCCAAGTACCATTAATTAAGCTTTGTGAAGTTTTTGCTTTTTCTGCAAGGTGCTTGCTATAATCCAGGGTTGGATTTAGTAAAACTCCCAAATACTTTTTTTCTTTCGATATTTCTAAACGACTTCCATTAAGTATCCATGTGTTCCTAACTTCACTCCGATTAGAACGCGAAAAGACCATTACTTTCGTTTTGTCTGTTTTGATGACTAGACCCCACTTGACACAATAGTCCGTAAGACTATTTACCATCAATTGCAGGGTTTCTGCTGATTCGGATAACAAGAGAAGGTCATCAGCGTAGAGAAATACATTTATTACGATACCCGCAATTCGGACACCTCCTGGAATGTGCGTAGCTATATCATTAATAAAAAGAGCAAATAGAAGAGCACTGAATAGACATCCCTGCTTTACTTCAGTAAGTGATTTAAATGGTTTTGAATATGTTTTGCCATCCCAGACTGCAACTTCAGTATCTGTGTACAAACAACGGATTATTTGGATGAATTTTGTTGACACTCCAAGTTGGGAAAGTTTAAAAAATAAACCATTTCGATTCACCAAATCAAATGCAGCTTTAAAATCGACAAACAATGTGTATACTTTTTTGTTTCTGGCTTGAAATGCTTTTACTATTGATGTTAAAATAAATATGTGTTCAACCGTCGAACAGTTCTTTCTAAAACCTGCTTGAACCTCTGTAAGAATGTTGTTTACATCCAGTTAATTTTCAAGCGTGTTAAAGAGAACACCATACAAAATATCTTCGCCATGACATTCATGAAGGATATGCCTCGGTAGTTTTCAACTGCATTTAGATCACCTTTCTTATAGATTGGAAAAATTATTGATTTTTTAAAAGAGGACGGCACATCAGCATTATCAAAAATCTTATTAAAAAGTGTATGTAGATGGTTATAAAAAGTAGGGGTTGCATTTTTAAAATATTCGTAAGTTATCCCATCTTCACCTGGGGCTTTTCCGTCCTTGGCTCTTTGAAGAACGAGTTGTATTTCATTGACTGATATAACTGCGTCCAATATATCATCACAAACGAGCGCCTGTGCGTATGAGAAAGTAGTTGTTGGGTTGATTTGAAGAAGATTTTTGAAATATTCAGATAGATCATCTGCAGAAACACTTAAGCCTATAGAGTTGCGTGAACCGTTAATTTCTTTTGCTATTTTCCAGAACTGTTTTGTGTTTTTGATTTGACTGAGTGATTGGGCTTGCATGGATTCAAAATTGGTTTTCTTAATGAAGCAGATTTTCTTATACTTCTTATTCGCTTGTTTGTACCATTTTCGAATTTGATCACAAGAACATCTGCGGAAGGCTTTCAATAGTGCGAATGATTTTTAAGACATTCTGTATCAAACTATTTTTGAGCAAAAGAATTCGTTGTTTTTGGAGTGGGGTTGATTGCAGAACATCTTATGAATTCTGTTAATTGAGTTGTGAGTGCGGAAGTTGACAAATTAGTCGGAGGGGTGTGTGAAAGGTAATTATCTAAATATTGTTGATATATTTCTAAATTTGGGGTTTTCCATTTTAATCGGGGCATCAAACTAAGGAATCTCTGTTTTGGTTCAATGTAAGATTTCCATTCAATTATTAATGGCATATGATCAGAAAATTGTTTACTCAAAACTTCAAATTTTATATAAGAGGGATCCAATCGTTATTTACCATGCAGTAATCAATCACCGATTTGCCTTGGCCACCAACAAAAGTGAAATGCCCTTCGGTGTCACCTTCCGTGCATCCATTCAAAATAATACTATCATACATTTGTAGCATTTCTAATAATCTCATTCCATTTTGATTGCAGATATTATTCTTAGATGTTCTATTATAATAATTTGATAGTGCTGAGTTAGAAATAACCATTTGGATTGTAACTTGGTTATCACTTATTCTAGCATTGAAATCAACAACAAAGATCTCTCAATTTCTCATACTACTACTATTTTGCACAAGTGGCATCCTTGGTCGACTATTGGTTGTTATGTTATTGATCTAGTACTGTCGTATATTGATTCTGGCAGGTTGATTTTCTTAACATCATTAAAGTTAATGTCACCTTACATTTTTTGTAGTTCGTGTTCTCCATCGGTTTCAGTATTATCAGTGTTATTATATAAGATTGGTATTATTATTTAAATAAAATTATTTGTTTTCAAATAGAATGGAGTTGTTTTTTATTTGAACCAAACTATTTGGTTTAACATTTTTTATTATTTTCCTGTAGTGTATAGGAATACGTTGGTTTAGTTGCATTTTCTTGGGAAGATCGCGTTACAGAAAGACACCTGTGTCTTTTACTTATTTTTACGGAATCTGAAAACTGTTGTGTACATTCATTACTAAGTATGTAGAAGCCGAGTTACAGTTAGAATTTTTTCTTCTGTATTTGTATGAGAGTCTTCTTTGGGAATTGAAATTATTATGTTTTTGTTTCTTATTTCACGACTTTGTGATTCAAGTTCTTCTTCCAGAGAGCTACATCTCAGTTCAAATTGCTTAACTTTTGATGACAATTCATCATTTTGTTTTCGCAAGAAGCTTATTTCGTTGTTTAGCTTACCCAGGTCTTCTTTGGTAGCTAGGTTAGCAATTGCCAATGTCAGCTCAATTTGTAGAGAAGATACAACAATTGATTTAATTTTTTGTAAATCCGAATCAGACATAGACATGTTGGTGGTGTTGCGTTTTAAGATTTTGTGGTAATTTGGTGTATTTTCTTGATAGCAATTTTCTTCTGGTGATGTTTCGACGATTTTTCGTTTGTCAGACATGTGACTTTAGATTTTAAGATAAATACTTATTTTATGCAGAAATATGATTGTATTACCTTGACAGTGGTCGATTTTTGGAATAAACTTTCTTTATAAATCAATTTAGGCACTTTTTAAATTTAAAAACTGGATATTAGGTTTTATTTTTAAATATTTCTCAAGAGCTATGTCTTAGTTCAACTTTACACTTTCACAGCAGCGTTGCCAGCATCTTTTAATCCTATTTACATACATTTAAACGGATCAGTTTAACAACATTATGATTATTTAAAATTAAGATATCTCATACATTAGGCACCCTTTCTATTTGATGTGAAAAAACCTACACAGCTAATCAAGAAGTTATTTAAATTCAATTACATTACAGCTTTGTCTGGCTATAAGCGAATTAAATTCATTAGTTAAAAATAGTTAAAAATGACTATTTGCATTATTTAGTTTATATTCTTTTTTTCTCTAGCCTCATTTCAACAAGTTTTCCATTCAATGTTAATGAAATCCAATCAAAAGCTAAAACCTCTCTCCCCCACATATTAATTCACTAAGTTACATACAATCAAACCATACATACTCGTATATACATATACATAAATAAATGTTTTACACTTTTATGGCATCAGTTGGCTCTCCTAGGACGAAAGTACTCAACATAAAATGCAAATAAAATGTAATCAGTAGATTTTTAATCTAAATCTCTTCTGCATTGAATAAAAGTAGAAAAATAAACTCGCATAGAACTTTTATAAATATATGTATGTATGTATATCAACCAACCTACATTGAATTGTACAAAAAAGCACTCTTAATCCCATTTAATTAGCAAATCCAATTTTCTATGCACACATTTTTATTCACTCTCTCGCCAAATAAAAGAAAAATAATCTAAAGACCTCTTTTTATCATCTTCCCCTTTCACTGTGCAGTTTAGAATGCATTTTTTGAAATTCTGTATTCAAAGTTTGTACCTATGTATGTGTAGGTATATGTACATAGGTCCCCCCTCCTACCAACAGTTTAATCCTTTTTTGATTACAAATGGAGTTATGCTCATTATCCTTTCGATATAATTATCACAAACCTGTTGAATATGTTTTTCTTATTTTAAAAAGCAGGTGAACCATTCAATACACACGCCAATGCCATACACAAAGAATTTATAAAAATTAAGAACAAAAGAGAGAATTAAATGGAAAAATAAAACTACGATGAAGAAAAACAAAAGAAATAAATTCCTTATATTATACAATACATACAGAGGGAGAGTGAGGGCGCGTGTGAAGTATAGGAACGCTGAACGCTAAGCGCCAAGCCAACCCGGGTTGTCGTCCTTAATTAAGTTAGCTCATAATAAAATTATGCACTTGGCAGGATTCTCGCCAAGTCGTCCTTGGCTTCCGCTATCGCAATTCGCAGCAAACCCCCATACAGCTATAGCTACTGCCACAAAGCACAAAGAAAATTAACAAAAACTCACCATTAACTCGAAAAATAAATTAGCTTCCTAATTCCCCAGTCAGTGAAATTCCCCAATGAATTTCCCTCCACCAACGTGGTATGGTGGCGGTCGTCGTCTTCGTCCTCGTCCTCGTCCTCATCAACGAACGAACCGTGGCGCCACCTCGATGTACATATGTATGTTTGATACCTCCCCTATATTTAACCGTTCGAAAAACTTTTGCAATTAAATTTCATTACGAAAAAAAAGGTATGCAAGGACGAACTGAAACTGAAAGAATATAAAAAATCCTTAAAAGAAAGGAAATCTCTGCTGAAGTTGATTTGTGTATCCTTTCGATGTGAAAAGTGAGCAGGGTGCCTTCGCCTTGTGGTCATACGAATGTACCTAAGTATGTATGTATGAAGGAAGACAAAGGTCATAAACTTACGGTCCAAAACCTTATGATTTTTTAACCACCGCCGTATACCGCATAAACTGAAAGCGATGAACGTATACCTATATTACATTCATATATAAAGAGCATAGAGGATAACCAGCCCGCTGGGAAAAATGTCCAGACTAAGTAAAGAAAGTCTCAGTCTGTCAGTTGCTTAAAGTAGCTCAGGGAAGTTTAATAACCTAACCTCCATCACCACCACCACCTTCATCGTCGTCAACCCCATCGCCATCACGCCCGCCAACCCCCCCAACAAAATAAAACAAAAAAACTAACAAGCGGATGGCGGTAGAAAGCGATAAAATGAGGTTACTGTCCCATCACCATCACCGCGCCCCATTCATCGCTCTTTCTTATTCTTCTATATGTACATGCCATTGGAATTGGTATAGGGTTGATTTAGATAGGGTATTCGTGAGGAGGGGGTGAGAATGAGCAGGGGGAGGACATGAGGTAATAATCTGAAATCGAATTGCCATTTATATTGACATGGCAGTTCATTGGGAATTGTCTAGAATCGAGGTCGATTTTGTGCCAAGTTAACTGATCAACCCCCCTGAAAAATAGGTATGTTAGGTTAGCTATACCTACATACCTACTTATACTTATACATATAGTCCTATTATATATAGTAGCCAAGAATTCAACCATCCAACAAACCGCAATTTCTATTCAGTCGTTGTTATAGTTTTGTTCAATGCCATGCCATTTTCTTCTGTTAAAATGTGACTTTAGCTGTATTTGTGTGTATGTTTGTGTGTATGAGTGATTGAAACATAATTTGCTTTTTGCCTTTATATTCACGTTTATTTTTTTATTTTTGATGTGAATATATACAGTTTTGGCCTAAATAAAAGGAACATAGAGTTAATTTTTGGTTATTTATGTCGCTAGCACTTGTTAAAGGCAACAAATACAAAATTTAACCATTTGGTTTGTTTAATGTAAATATTTTGTAACCCTTTAAACCTTTTTAGTCCATTGGAAGATAAAAGCTCAAATAAGAAATAGCAAGCTACGAGATTTCTTGGTGATAAGGTATGTAGACTTTTGACCATCTTAAAAACGAAATACAAAAAAGGATCGTTGAGTTCAAAATTGATTCCCCAAACCCCGCTAATAAAATCTCAACAATGTAAATTAATCGGAAACCTAAAAAAAAGACGATCTCTTTGCTAAACATTCCCAGTAAATACAGCTACAAATTCTTTCCAGGTTGTTGATACAAACGAGGAATGTGAAATTCTTAATCCGTCACATTTAGAGAAATAACAAATAAATATAAAAATTAGGTGGCGCAGCAATCCGTTGAGAACTAGGGCCTAGTGACTTACAACTCTCAACCATTCCTTATTGCGAGTAATGTTGCCAGGAATTGAGGGGACCTACAATTTTAAGCCGAATCCGAATGGATAATTTGAGAAAGCACTTTTCATGACAAGAATTACTCTTGGAAAATTTGTCAATTCCTCGCAAGAGGTGAAAAAAAACTTTAGATGCCACAGGCAGGGTTTGAACCCAAGACCTCTGGCATGACAGTCCAGCGCACAAACCATCACGCTATGGGTACTAACAAACATGTGTTAAAATAAGTTATTTAATAAGGAATTCACCGGGCTACTTCCCTATAACTGTTCAGGGTTTGAGAGTTGTTCTTTTAATAGCCTCCAAAAAGCACCAAACTTAGTGCCACATCATTGGAAAGTTGCAGAAATTATTGTTGTATATTCTAAGGAAATTAACAGAAGTAACATTTCACAGATTCATATCGGTTACTCCAATCTTGGAAAAAGTTTTTGGAAAAATGTTTCTGAAAAAGCTTTGCTAAAAAACAAAAGAAAAAAGATTGATTCCGAAACTTCAGTTTTGACTTAGCAATGAACAGATCACAATTTTTTAAAAGTACATCAATTTATGGATCTAGATGTTGCTCAATCCTCGTATAAAGTTTGGAACTTGGGACTTTACTACAAACTGCATAGGGCAATATTTCATGGCCATCTTTGCTGAAAGAAAGAAATAAGACGAGATAAAGTTTTACAAAAGTATAAACGAAAGTGTTGGTCATTAGGAAATAATTATGACCTAGCTAAGCTATCTAGAATAAACTAATGTTATGAAGTATGGTTAAATTTTAAGGGCCAATCACATATCGGCCAAATAGCCACCGTGATCTCGCCGGCCCACTTCCATCCCATGGTCAAAATTTTCTTTGACACTGAGGCATAACCGAAGTTCTATGCCCTGGCTTATAGACGTACACCTTTTATTTCAAATAACCCCGAAGAATGAAGTAAAGAGGTGTCAAATTACATGATCATGGCGCCCAATTGATATCTCCACAATGTAAAATAACACGGCTGTAGCGCAAAAGAGTCATTGTTCCGTTAGTTGTGTGGCAAATGACACCATCCTGTTGAAACCGCCTATCGTTCAAATCCAAATTCAAACCTTCCAGTTTGGGCCATTAAAACTTCGTAATCATATCACGATAGCGAATAACATTCACAGTAAATCCCTGGCCTCATTTTGTAAAAAGTACGGCCCGATGATGCCGCCAGCCCATAAACCGCACCAAACAGTGACTCTTTGTGGGTACATTGGTTTTTCGACACTGAGGTGAAATTTTGTTTCATAGCTAAAGACGATTTTCTTCGAAAATTGATCATCCACTGTTGAAGATGCTTGAATTAGTCAAAAGGCTTAAGTTCTTGCACCTCTTAAGCGTACAAATACAAGTCATCAAGGAGGAGCTTGAGAGATACAACTTTTGGGCACGTCGACGAGTTAAGGTGGACGGGTCCTCAGTCACTTTATAGCGAAAAGCAGCAATATTTTCTACACAACGAGTTACACGAGCATCACTGGTGTTTTTACATCTCCTACAGACTTGGTTTGCTCAAATTTTTGCAAGATTTTTCCGATTGAACGCATATTTGGATGATGAGATTGACCGAACAAATCACGAAGTGCACGATATGCATCATGTTGATTTGAATGTCCATTTTCATAGTAAGCCTGAATAACTGTAATGCGTTGCTTGATTGTGTTTCTTTATATAATTCAAATTGAATTATAGTCTGAAACTGAGAAATATCAAATGAAATGCAGAAATAAACTTGACGCTTAGGTGTGGTTCATATTTAATATCGGCCCTTAAAATGTTACCACCCTATATAAGAAAAAGCTGAAACCCGTTTAACATATTATGGAATGGGGTAGTGCAAAGAAAAAAATGCTAAGCTCATTAAAAACTTCCAGAACTAAGTTCTTCGTGGAAAAATAAATTACCTCAGTTTATAAAAAAGAAATTAACAAAAACCAAGTCTCATAAGCTGGTGGTCTAAAAGCTATGGGAAAGTATTGTTACTTAGAACTTACCCTAAAGTGAGTTATAAATTAAGAAAAAAAATATTATACATCTAACGATCTTTTATAGATTCGTCCTGATTAACTGGTGGTTTTAGTTGCGTAAGGGTCCACTACTTAGAACCCATTCTTACGGATTTCTTTTAAGGACTTTGATCGTATATAAAAACAAAATCCCATCACTGATTTTCCCCTTAGTCACTTGTTGTTTTCAAACTACGCAAATAAAACATAAAAGAAGGACTTTTTCTTGATGAATGAAAAAAATTTCAAAAACGGTCTTAAATATTTGGACCTATCACAAAGCTTTCTGCTATCCCAAAATTACTTGAAAAAATTATAACTCACTAGCCGTATTTTTCATTCAATGATTTTTTGTATTGGTGTCAGCATGATTTTTGAATCGACTAGCACAAATTCAAGTCTTTTTACAAACTTTTGTTGCAACAAATCCCTACAGAGATTTCGTGAAAAGTAAACTAGGTTTAAATTCTTCATTTTTAAAATGTTTAAGATCCTTCTTGATAGGTAGAAAACAAATAGATATTAATGTTATATCGGGTCCCAAACAAGGAAGTCATTTGGGACCACTTTCATTCATCATTTTCACCAACGGTTTGCCATGAAATTCAATATTGCAGGTGTTTAATGGATGCAGACGATTTCAAGCAATTTCTTAAATTGGTGTACTTATATTATAACCATTTTCAGCTCAACAACTCGAAAAGTAAAATTTTAAATATGACAACGTCCCGTCCACGTCAGCCATAGGTGGTTACGAGTAGGTTAGGTTAAACTGGCTGTCCGTGATGGAATAGGACAGCTTAATGGCCCATCGTGATACCACATGAAACTTGAGGCTTTCTTCTAAGCTCAATGAAGCCAGTTTGAGTCCATTACGAAACGTGAGAGGCTGATTTGATTATGCTAATATGATTTAGATCGTTTAGATTGTTGTAAAAATTGTGCCATCTCCATTATAGATGATCGACAGTTATGAACTGTTATAGAGTTTGTAGAGACAGAGTCCAGAGATTTGATAGCGGCCTGACTATCTGAGAAGATACGGATATCAGATGTTGATATCACGTTTTCTTTAAGCTAGGACAAGACTTCTCTTATCGCCAAAAGTTCCGCCTGGAACACGCTACAATGATTGGGAAGACGGAATGAGAGACTTAATTTCAGTCGTTCAGAGTACACACCTCCACCAACCCCTTCTTTTGTTTTTGATCCATCTGTATAAAAGTGGACTGAATCTTCTTCCAGGAATAGCCTTTTCTCCCAGAAAGTTCTGGAAGGTATAGAAATCTGGAAATTTCTGTCGAATTGCAGTTCGGGGATGGTGTAGTCTGTGTGCTTTGAAATTGATTCTAAATACCTAAGTATTACGAAGTGCCAATGTTATTGTTAATCCACTGCGACGAAGCTTTGAGGCGAATAGCGAAGTTTGCAGCTTTTTGTTTGCTTAATATATCAAGAGGTATTAGGTAGAGTAGGGTATCCAGTGCCGCAGATGGGGTTGTGCGAAACGATCCGCTTATACATAGGCAAGCTTAACGTTGGACTTTATTTATTTTGTCGCAGTTTATAGCTTTCTCTAAAGCAGTCCACCATACTGCCACACCGTACATCGGTCTGATTACCGATGTGTATAGCAAATGCGTGATTCTGGGTTGTAAGCCACATTTATTACCAATAGCTTTTTTGCAAGAAAAGAGAGCTACAGTAGCTTTTTTGACTTTTTCTTGTACATTGCATTTCCAATTTAGTTTTTTGTCTAAAATAAGACCCAGATACTTAGCCTTATCTGAGAACTCTAATTGAATTTCTTTAATATAGGGAGGGTTAGCAAATGGAATTTTGTATTTCCTCGAAAAAGGACTAAACCCAGTCCACACTAATCATCCCAAAGTATTAGTGTGTCTAAAGCATTTTGTAAGAGTTCTTTTAAGGTGTTAAGATGCTTTCCTGAAACCGCCATAGCAACGTCATCTGCATAGGCAATCACTCTGAAACCCTCCGCATCCAGACCAGTTAAAATTTCATTCACCACAAGATTCCAGAGGAGAGGGTATAGAACACCATCTTGCGGTGTTCCTCTACTAACGAATCTTCTAGCAGAACAGTTACCTAGTTTGGAGTTAATTATTCTGCTAGTCAACATTATAAATGAATTAATTCGCCAAACGAACTCTCTACGTTTAGAGATGTTAGTGCAGGTGTGATTGCAGATGTGTCCACTTTGTTAAAAGCACCTTCGATGTCAAGGAAAGCAACCATAGTGAACTCTCTATGATGGAGGGAGTATTCGATGGTGCATACTAGTGTGTGTAACGCGGTTTCCCAAGATTTACCTTGACAGTAGGCATGTTGAGACGTAGACCTAAGTCTTATATCAATACTTGCCTTTAAATGGATATCAATCAATCTTTTTAAGGTCTTTTGAAGGAATGACGTCAGCCATACATTTCGATAATTGTTACAATGATTATAAAATTCTAAAACTGGATTGTATCAAAGATCTAGGAGTATATATTGACTAAATAATGGATTCTCGGTCCACATTGGTTACGTTGTCTCTATAAGGGTTTCTAATCGGAAGATCTTGAATAAATTGATGAAATAAATAAAAAAATAAATGTTCCTATTATTTTGACCATTGCTGTATATAGAATTTAGTTTGAACTTCTATTAGTACATATATACTCACTCATAATATTGAGGTGTGTGCCACAAAAAAGTTATGTGTGCTCGATATTTTTGTAGGTAAGGTATGTAGATTGTAGGTATGTACCTTCACCTTTTGAATCTTCGCAATCGTATGTTGTATAGTCGTCGTTGTCGTTGTCGTTGTTGTACAAAACGTGAGAGGTTTTGACATATTATCTATTTTGTAGGGGGTAAAGGGTCTTATGACCTTTTCACTTGATTAATGGATAAATGAGGCAAACGAACGACCAAATTGAATGGAAAAATAAGAACATTTTATATGTATAAGTTTTGCCGGTATTTTATCTTTTAGGGTACTGCTAGAAGTTTGAGTGTATGGAGTACCTTTTGAAAATGTTTGCCTTTTGATTTGAATATCGATTTCGGGGTAAAAATACATATATGCATATGTAAAATTGATAAAAGGGTGACAACTCAAAAGGGAAAACTAATAATGCAGAATTTATAAATCAGAATTGATATTGATTTAAATTTTTTTTAAAAGGTCTTTCATTTAACATTTTATATCTTTAAATATAATTAAACAAAGTGTGTGTATATTATATATATTTGAAATGTATTGTTTGAAACAACATGTTTCAAATTTGGGACAAAATTCTCTGATTGACCATTATCAATGTTCAAGTTTTTATGACTCTAGCACGTATATCAGGCTGAGTTTGACCGATAGCATGAGTTGTCTTGGCGTTTAGGGGTGCTCTGATTTGTGACCCTTTCACATTGACTTCAGATACATTTCAGAGGCTAGTTCACATGAACTCCACATGAGATTACCATAGCCTTGAATTGGTCGTGAAGAATTTCCAATGTGATTTGAAATATTATAGACGCAGCAATCTAGCCATCCTATTTAAACCACGTATCGTTAGTGACTATATCATTCAATTCAGTCAAAACTAAATTGCCTATAGCGCTTGCAGTTGATAGTGAAAGTCTGGACAACGTCTTTGTTCTCAAGGAAATATGAATCCATGACGTCGTAATCCCAAAATATACAGAAAATGGATTGTATGGTCCAAAAAAATGCAGATTAAGTTTGTGGACGTATCATCATTTATCGAGAAATAAGCCTGTTCCATTATTCTTTGGTTATAGTAAGGGTAAGTTAAAATATTGCTTCAGACCCCGGTCAGGGAAAGTCATTGTCTTCAGCTGCTGGGTTAGTGAAATTTTCACCGGTTCAGACCGCTGCAAAATTTGAAAGTTATATCCTATTCTAAATGCCAAATAATGTAAGCTACGTGAAATCTACTGCCTAAGGCTCCTTAACACTCTAGGCGGTGTTATAACTGTTAATTGACTAAACGAGTAAATTCAACTTTGAATTGGCGGCAAAGCACTCATTTTGATAAAATAATTTCACTGGTTGCACGTATTGTTAAATTCTTTGCCTATTCACAGTGAATTATCAAAGCAAACTGACAGCCAATTTGACAGATGTAGTATCAACAATAAGGCAGATATCAACTGTCAACGTTTTAATCTCATTATTTGAAAAAGCTTTAACTTCATTAAAATAAATTTCAATAGCTTATTAAAAGCTTTTTAAGAAAGGGAAGTGGTTTTGACTTCTTTTGAACATTTCAATGACAGGGAAAGATAGAGTGTGGTAAAGCTTTTCACATTCACGCAGTATGGTACAAGAACGTATCTCTGCACTTGACAGTATGGCCTAGGGTTTACTAATAAGCATTAATGAAAGCTTAAGTATTATTAGAACACAATTCACTTAAATAACGGTGAGAAAGGTTGCGACAACCGAAATTACGACTGTTTTAACTAATGATACTATTGTCAGCGATCATTTTAAACACTGTCTAAGATTTATTTGGTTACTGAAACACCAGCATATAAATCAAAATTAAGCTTTGGATCTAGGTCACATTTAAAAGAAAACCTATTGCATCGACTCAGGGAACCCAAACATCTTTGCTAAATGCTTTCCTTTCACCAAACAATAAAATAAGCTTTTCATAAACAGAATGTTAAGAGACTCTGATAATTTGTTACTTTTATTTTATTCATTAAATTTTAGTTCTTCTTGTCGGAAAGTATTGATCAACCTCATTTTTCTCATATAATTAGAAATAAATCGCATTCCATCAAAATATTATACAACCCAACATTTTTTCTGAAAATTGTTTGTTTAATAAATAAGAACTTCCAAAAACCCTCACAAATGTCAACTTTTTCGCATTAATATTAGACAAAAAAACAAAAATATGCATCAGCTTAAGTTCCAACAGGGGATGCCACATAAAGGTCCTTCCGGTGGCTTGTCATAATAAATGTTCATACAATTTTAACGAACACGTCGCCGCATTGTTTTCGTTACAAAAATAAAATTACGAAAAAAAAAAAATAAAAGAATATTTAACCTCACTTCCACCATCCTGGCATCATTGCATCGCATCATCCATCGGTGGAAAAAGCTTTTCCCAACAGGATATTCTCCAAGGCACTTTTGAACCGCATTTCGTCCATCCGTTGCCCAGTGTTCAACCCTTGGCGATGCCTCTACCGCTATGGCTTAAAATATACGTATAGAGAGATATATGTATGTATATACACGGTCGGCTGAGTAGGATTTAACGTTTTAGTTCTATCATTGCGTTGCGTGTTGTCGTTCGTTGTTCGTTGTTCGTCGTCATCCACAAACGGACAAAGTTTACCCACACAATTAACGGTAATTGTTTCTTTACTCACATGAAAGTTTGATCCATATCCAACTTTGAGTGCTTGGCTCTCTATCCGCGACTCGGATGAAGGACCATTGTGTTTGCACCCTTAAGCGTTGTGATGACTTCCTCTTTTGCCTAGCACTGGGACAAATCTATTCCATGTGAAATGTGAACGTTAAACCGTTCGTCAACGCTACCGCTACCGCTACTGCCACGCACCGCCATCACCACCACCACTTCTGAATGGGCTTCTTTGTTCCGAAAAATAGTGCTTTATTGCGAATTACGGTTTTATGATGGCTTCGTTTGCAATATAAGCAATCCTTTGGCATGAGTTGTACTGTATGCAGGTCTATACAACCGACCCACCTTCACCATGAGGGAAAAAAAATTAATTTTAAAATGGTGAAACCTCAGAAATTGTTGTGGCTCATTCCGAGGAGGAAATGGCGGTTTTAACGGTTTGCCATACAGAGGCCGATCCCTCTATAATGTACCAGAACTTATCTATCTACCTATATACAAATACAACAACAACAACAACATAGCATTTCATCATCGGTTGCAACCGAATAAACCAACAAATTGAGCGGCTGAATTTCGGTCAGTCTTAATGCTGCCCCTAACCGATGGCGATGTCTGCGTCTGGACTCAGGCTCCAGCATCAGCATCCGCATGGGCATCAGAATAGTCCAACAACAATAATTATATAAATTGCATGAATCGTTTTAGTAGCTCTGGACTGGACGTTCGTCGTCGTCGTTGGATCAAATGCAGCGAAATGCCGGTATTGTTGTGGGTGGTGAATCCGGAACGGGAATGTTTTCCTATATCTCGCTATATTATATACCCTGTGGATATGGGGGTATTTAATTTATATGTTTTTGTCTAGTCAAGTTGGTGATGAAAATCGATCGATAAAATGCAACATGGCGGCTGGCGGTGGGTGGAGAGTTTTTAGATACAATATTATACGAGTTTCTGTCATAATAACACTCGAATTTTAGTTTATATGCGGGGTGTTTTTGAGTGTTTTAGAATTTTGAACAACATTACTGCGAATGGTTTATTGAGATGTTAATAAAATTGTGTTTTATGGCGTAACACTCATAAACACATCATTAGAATATCACCAACATACCGATATCATCAGAATGATGGTCATCATACATGTCCTTGTCCTATACACACATTTGTTCGTATGTTAATATTATATTGTTTTTAGTGAACATTTAATAACTTATCAAGAGAGCTATATACATACTCGTAATATGTATGTATTGTACATTTGCTTGTTATAGTTATTGCAAAACGTTATTTATGGTATCATCGATTTTTATTTCAATTGCACTTCAGGGATCAATGTTTTTTCTAATTTTTGTTTGTTTTTAAATTCAGTGGTAAATATCTATCTCCTTTTTTTGATGAGCTATTTTGGTACATTTCTAACAAATGCATAAATATTTTTAACGCATGAAACAAAATGAAAAATTAAAATATATTGGGGATAATATTAACCTTATGAAAAGGTATTCTATAGGTTCTAATTATTGCAACGCAATAGATCCTTTTTATGATTTTCAGTTTATTAGTTTATTGCTTCCATCAACGTTTTTGTATATTTAATATTTTAGTGTTAAATTACAAAACAAGTTATCAGGTACATGTTTCTATTGTCAAAATGTTGTTTAGTTTTAAAAATTTAAGGTTTGATTAGAGAATTTTCAAACTGAATTATTTCATTCCAAAATTATTGCCTAAGAAATCTTTGAGTAAAGATTTTCTTCCCGACAATAAAATGGCATGGATTTTAATGACCGTAATTCAAATACGACTTCAAAATTAATGTATCACGTCAGGTTTTTGAGATGTTATTTTTTAATTTATTTTTTATTTATGAAGTATGTAGCTTTTTTCAATTAAATCCGTGATGGTTTTTTTTTTTACACTTCAGAATTTTCAGAAAGTAGTTAGGTTATAGCAAGCGTCACACTACGATCAGAGGCTTATCATAAGTGCATGTGTTAGTTGTTAGTAAGAAAATAATACAATTATAGCCTAACACACGCACCAAATACAAAACATCATTAACACTTAATAAGAACTATTACAGAACAAAAATGAAATAAAGACGTTTGCGATAGTGGAGTACTGGCTCTAAAAAATGATTTTATTCCCACCTTATTTAGATTTTAATCTATCGATGAACAGTTTAAGTTACATAAAATGCTAATTCGACTTAAAGCTTTATTCTTTCCATAGTTAGTTCTATGCAAGTCAATATGTATAAAATCAAATGAATGTGGTGATCCAAACCTATTATCCCTTTCTTCCGTACTCAGTTCACATATTTATAAAATCTTCATAAGTTGTTAGATTTCATCTGTCTCACAAAACTCTGACACTAACTCTAAGTCATTTATGCTAAAATTGTTTTCAACGAAAAAAGTCAAAACTATTTGAACGTAAGTATTGTTCTCGTAATTAATCTGTTGTTTACAGCATTCCATTATTTAAAGTGAAATAAATTCTAAAAAAAATAAATATAATATTGAAAACGCGTATTTTTGAAATTCAAAACTAAGTCCAAAACCTATTTTTTCAAAACTCAGAACGTATAAAATTCAAGGTTTTCTCAAAAACTTAATATAGGTAGAGTCCAATACAAATTTATAACTAATGAGTGTTTTGAGAAACTATAAGTAAAATAATAAAATGATTTTTTGAGTATAAACTTTGTCTAAAAAATATCGTTTTTGGTTGTTTTTAGAATTTTTAAAGAAGTATATTTTAAAAACCTGATGTGATGGAAAAATTTAAAGGCCCGATTAAAATCTAAGACATCTTAATCATTAAAAAAAGTATTGTTTTGTTTGTAGAACAGAAAAAACATTAATTTTGTCAAACACAATGCTATGCCTGAGTTGAATATTTATTATTGCTCCTTATTTGAGGTAAGATGATTCCGGAGACGCTACAATCAAGAAGCTGATATTGACACAAAATTAAGCGCCGTAGACTCCGAAGAATTCACAGTATCGAAAGCAATAATACCAAATATGGTTTTCTTCTCAATACTAGAGGTTTTAAATCAATGAAAGCGCACCTGGTCTTATGAGATAGAGTATTTAAGTTTCTAAAAATCTTTCGTATAGCAAATTTGTTAAATCTTCTCTGTACCTTTTCAATCCTATAGATACTTGATTGAGTAAAAGGATTCCATTCAATATAAAAGTATTCAAGCAAAGGTCTAAGACGGAATAAATAAAGCATTGAAAGAGTATAAGGATCTTCAAAAGTCTTAGAATTTTTAGAAACAAAACCTAGCTCTAGAAATAACATGGTCAATTTGAAGCGAAAAGATCATTTTGGAGTCAAAGATAATTCCAAGACCTTTTTGATTTGTTAATCTTTGAATGATTTTCAATTCAATAAACCTAAATAATTGGATCTAATATCTTCAAAAATGTATATAAATACTGCGTTTTTTAATATTGAAATATAGTCCATTTTGTAGTACACTAGTTAACAATGAAGTCAATATCAATCTGAATCTTACACATCTAAAAATCTTGACATCATCGGCATATAAAATGCACTTTGAAAATAAAATATAATTTGGCAAATCATTAATAACAAGAATAAAATAGGAGTGGTCCATTATGACTGCCTTGCGGTATACCAGAAAAGTCTTTAATTTCACTCTTGATAATACATCACCAATTTAAACATATTAACACCGTTCAACCAAATAACTGTAAAATGATTAGAGTGAAACCCAAGCAATTTAAGTTTTTTTTTTAAGAATATTGTGTTGTACGCGATCACAAGCCTTTGAAAAATCGATACAAATAAAGTCGACTTGCTATCGACAGTAATTTGGAAATATTGATAAGTTGGTTGCCGTCGATCTTTCTTTCTTATAGCCATGCTGATAATGAGAAATGTGTTTTGTGAACTAAACTGTAAAGCTTAATTTTAACAATGGCCTCACATACTTTAAAGAAAAGCTTAAATTTTTGAAACTTAACAACAAGAAAAATGCGCGCACTCCCTGAGTCCAATTCACTTGAAGGCTTTAATTAGATTTAACATTTTTAAGTTTCAAAGTGCTGTTTCAAATATGCTCTCATGTTTTGTGATTATTGGATATTTTTAAAAATCATACAAAATATGTATAGCTTAGGTAAGGTTAGTTTAAAGTGACTGCGGATACAGAATCCACACACTTAGGCCAAAAGAAAAGGCCCATTGTGATACCACATGAATCTAGAGAATTACTTCCCTCTAGTTGAACCATTTTGAGCTTTTTATAAAGCGAAGGAGATATTTGATATCCTTTTTAGCTAGTTCACTGGGATTATCAAAGGAGTATACTTCCAGATGAAGTTTGCGTCTTAGTGAAAGAGCAGGGCAAGTACAGAGGAGGTGAGAGATTGTTTCTTCTTCTTCCTCGTCCATACAGCTCCTGCAGAAGTCATTTGATGCTACACCAAGTCGTATTGCGTGTTTGCCTATAAGACAGTGTCCCGTAAGGACACCTATTAGGGAGCTAATATGAAGTCTGCTTTGAGATAACAAGTCTTTAGAGCGCTTTAGGTCCAGTGAAGGCCATATGAGTTTTGTGGCTGCGCATGTTGGTAAATTGTACCAGGTAGAGTTTGCTATCTTGAAAGCTGTTTCTTTTAGCAGAAGTTTACATGTAGCTATCGGTATACCTATCTTCTCCCTTTCAGGTGAAATAGGTATGACGGTTCCATTTTTAGCGAATTCATCGCCTCTACAATTTCCTGTGATGTCTCTGTGGCCCGGCACCCAACATAGGTGAATGTTAAATTGCTGCGCCATCTCCATAAGAGACGATCGACAATCGAGGGCCGTTTGAGATTTGGTTGAGACACCGTCAAGAGATTTAATAGCAGCCTTACTGTCAGAGAAGATGCGGATATCAGAAGTTGATATCACGTTTTCTCTTAGCCAGGAGAGAACCTCTTTGATCGCTAAAATTTCCGCTTGGAAGACGCTACAGTGATTAGGGAGGCGGAATGAGATGCTCAGATTAAGCTTTTCTGAGTACACACCACTACCAACTCCCTCATTTGTCTTGGATCCATCTGTATAAAAATGGATGCTTTTGTCAACCAGGAGTTTTTTTGTCTTCCCATTCATCTCAGGATGGAATGGATACCTGGAAGTTTTTTCCAAATTGGTGTTTTGGGACAAACTATGTATGTTCTATAAATTTTTTGTAGGAGCTTGAGAAATAAAAATGCAAGACAAAAATATTGTTAGTGTGAATTTTTATTGCTATAATCTAGTAAAATAGTTCATTGCATTTATTTAATAAATATGATTTCTGTACATAGTCCATTTGATCAGTACAACTTGTTAATATACTTTTTCAAATAATTCTGCGTGTATGGCGTCGATTGGATCTTGTTGAGAGAGAAATTTTACAGGACCACTTCTTTAAATAATGTTGTCAGCAAATTAATTTCTCAAAATATTGATAAACCAAATATCGTCGATGTAGCTATTGCTGATTAATTTCTTGAAAACAAAATTTGTTATCATGGCTCAATAGGTTTCTCATTTCGAAAGAGCACGATAATACCGTCATCATTTAAGGGGCATTAAACAGTCAATTTTAATGGACACATAATGGGGATTTTTAAATGGTTTTTCTTATTGACAAATTCATCTAGAATTGAGCTCCATCACTAAACAACGTAAGAAGGGTGAAGTGTTTTCTGAAATTTTGTTCAAAATGAATTTCCACAATTTGGAAGCGTTATTCTATTATATTCAAAATCATTGATAGGCCTTTAAAAACTTACCGTGGTATATTAAGAGTGAATAAGCAACTCCTTCTGAAAATAAAAGAAACAAAGTTTTAGTAAAGCATTGCAAATCAAAAGTTTATGATTTTCAAGTAACTAAGGGTAAATGTAATATTTTTGATTTACAAAAACACCTCATAATTACAACTTCAAGAGTTTTAAGTATATTTTCAAATAAACATAAAACATACTAGCGGCCCGTCCCGGCTTCGCACGGGTAGACATAAATAGGTACAGATATTTAAATTATAAGCATACTAATTAGAACGACCATGAATCACTAAATTAGAAAACATTTTTTTGTCCTATCATTGATACTCTTCGCATCGTATGCGGTTAAATACATTTTATGGCTAATTTGTTTACACCTTCGGTTGGTTTTAATATAGGAATTTCTAAATATTTCTATAGTAATCTAGTACTAAATAAAGCCTTTGTTACTCAGTGATAATGTAGCTTTCTTATGAAAAAAGAATTATTAAAATCGGTGCAGTACTTTTTGAGTTTATTCGTTACATACAAAAATACAAATCTTTCCTCTTTATAATATTAGTGTAGATATTGTTAAAGATAGAAATATCGGTTAAAAATTGAAGCCTTTTATATTTATTAATACATTGAAAAACTTATCCACCCAAGATATTTCCTAACCAGTTTAACAAAATTAAGTAAGCAATCAGTTAAAGTGCACGTGTGTGTAGAGTATGTCCAGTCCATTAGAACTTATAAGTTTCATATATTATTATTAGTGATGTGAAATGTGACTCCCGACCACAAAACTTAATCCTTATACAAACTAAACCACAATATCGAAAAGCCATTGAAGCATTTCCTAACTGGCAGTGGTAAACCCCTAAACTCTTACAAATACTACCCTCGCAGGTCATACACACATAATTATAATATGGTCTTTCCTGGGGTTAATTATTATATACTTATTTGCATATATTGATATTAATTTATCCACTTAAGTGAGGCCATTCATTTTGGATAATTGGATAAAATAAACAATCGTCTCACGATAATTGATGGATGCATAAAAGTGGATTACTTTGTTTGGTAGGAGGGCGAGGGCGAGGGTGATGGGGGGTTTTGTGTATTGCTGGGGGCGTTATAGGTGCGATATCCAAATTCCATTTTTTTATTGCGGAATTAATTTCATAATTAAAATATCTTCTTAAAATTTCTGTTTATGACGTATTTATTCATTGCTTATATCTATGTATATAGGAATGTTTGAGAAAAGCAACAACAAATAAATAAATCTATATAAATCTCATTTCCTCATTTCAATTAAAATACGCATCATTAAAATTAACAGTTCTAGGTATACACCAACAAAAATCGAAAAAAAGGACGTAATAAAACATTATAGCCTGTGTGTTCATAAATTTTTGCCTGCTTAACGCTGACGCTTATTATTAATTGACATAAATAGCTTTTAATGCAATTTTAACCTAGTCAGCGCTTAATTACTCCTGACCGCCTTATAGTACCTACTACGTGTGTGGCTCTTTGGTTGTGGACATTTTAACTCAGGCCAATAGGCGCACCAGTCGCACCAGGCTCTGGTAAGTCCACAGGATCCTGAATTTATTCGACTTGTATAATACTCGACTATAGATAAATAAAATGTGTGTGTGTGGATTTGGTGATGTATGTCATATTTCATAAGGATTATAACACGAATGCGTTTAATTCTTTATGAGATTTTATTTTATAGCTTTGTGTTCTATACTATACAACAAAAAAGGTATATAGGTAAAGCTAGAAGCAGGCTATGTGTGTTCTGAATCCCTTCATAAAGGATTAACGCAAATTAATTTTTATTTTATATATGTTTTGGAATTAAATATAAAATTTTCGAATTTAAGAACGTAGAATTTTTTACTTTTATCGTTTATCGAATGAAATATCTGGCACCCATACTATCGGGAAACAATCTGCGAATTTTTATGAGAGGAACCTATTTATTCGTATATTTTATAAATTGATATGAGAAATAAACTGATGCAATTTTATGATAAAAAGTTTTAATTTAATTCAACGATAATTACTTTCAGGATATCTGATAAAAGCAAAGCATATTTTCTGGTAATCAGTTTTGTTATTGATTAATTTATAAATAAAGCCGGTGGCGGTGGCATTTAAAGTTTAGCATCGCTTTTGTTGAATTTATTTAAAATATGATTTTATCCAAAAAAATTTTAAAAATCACGTAGTTCTTAACTAATTTTTGAAACTTCAAAATTTAAAGACTGTTAAATGCAAGTACTTAAAATAACTTAAAAGAAAAGAAACATTTGTTGTAAAACATATTTATGGTAATTTAGTTAAAAATAACTTTGAAGAAATGAACATTACGGCAAAACGAAACAGCTTCCTAGGATGTTATTGCAGTCGGTACGATTTGTGGAATTGAAAATGTTGACACTTCTCAAAGTTTCATCTTAATAATAGGTATTTGTGGGTTTTTAAAATAAAAAGTCTTATTTTTAACTTCCCATAGGAAGTTATTGTAATGGGTCCGATTTGTCAAATTGAAAATTTTGACATTTCTCGACGTTTCAAGGTCCCTAGAGTCGAAATAAAAGATTTTTAGAAACATGTCTGTGCGTGCGTGTGTACGTACGTTTGTACGGCCGTACGTCCGTATGTCCGGTCCGTATGTCCGTACGTCTGTACGTTCTCGACGTTTTTTTCGTCGTCCATAGCTCAAGAACCAGTAGAGATATCGACTTCAAATAAATTTTTTATACAGATAATAAGGCAGAAAGATGTAGAAAGGGCTCTCAAGAAAATTGCGTGGGTGGTTTTTTTACCATAGCAGTTTAAAAAAAGGTGAAAATGTTGGTTAACCCTAAATATCCTACGAACCAAAAACGCTAGAGACTTGAATAAAATTTTGTATATTATATTGTAACGTGATACCAAACAAGTATATTTTTTCAAAAAAAATCCAATGAACGGTTTTTTTATAAATCAAAAAAACTGAAAAAAAAATTTGTCACCTCGAAAATTTTACGAATACAAAATGATTTTATCACCAAAACAATTTTGTGTTAAGAAAGATAACGTTTTCAACATCTGGTAAAATTTTGAGAAAAATCGAATTGACAGTTTTTTTTATAAAAAATAAAAACCTAAAAAAAACATTACTCAATCTTGGTAAAAATTGAATTTCAACTCAAATATCTTTCCGAAAATTTGAGATTATTGCTTCCAACTAATTTTATCTTATAAAAAATACTGTTGTCAACATTCAGTAAAATTTTGAGAAAAATCGAATTTACAGTTTTTTTTACAAAAAATAAAAACCTAAACAAAAAAATTAATAAAAGTTGGTAAAAATTGATTCTCGATATTGGCTTTAAACTACTTTTATCTTTTACAAAATATAGTTCTCAACATTCAGTAAAATTTTGAAGAAAATCGAATTGACAGTTTTTTTTACCAAAAATAAAAACTTAAAAGAAAATTTAACAAAAGTTGATAAAAATTGATTTTCGACTCAAATATCTCTTCAAAAATTTGAGATTATAGCTTCCAAATAATTTTAAATTATAAGAAATATTGTTTTCAACATTCGGACAAATTTTGAAAAAAATCAAATTGACAGTTTTCTTACAAAAAATAAAAACCTAAACAAAAAAATTAATAAAAGTTGGTAAAAATTGTTTTTCGGCTCAAATATCTTTTCAAAACTTTGAGATATTGGCTTTAAACTACTTTTATCTTTTAACAAATATTCTTGTCAACATTCAGTAAAATTTTGAAAAAAATCTAATTCACAAGTTTTTTACAGAAAATAAAAACCTAACAAAAAAACAATAATAAAACTTGGTTAAAATTTTCTTACCACTCAAATAGCTTTTCAAAAATTAAAAATATTGTCTTCAAACTCTTTTTATTTCACAGAAAATATTGTTTTCGATATTCAGTAGTTTTTTTTTATAAAAATCAAACAAAACAACAACAACAAAAAATAGTACGCAAATTTGTTAAAAATTGATGTTCGGTTCTTGATATCCCTCAAATTAATTTCATTAATCCAATTTGTAAAAATTTAAGAAATGCTACTTAAATTGGTAAAAATTTGTTTTCAACTAAAAATCTATTTAATTAAACTAGATTTTCAAACTAAACTATTTCTTTATATGAAAAATATTGTTGGTAATTTTAAATTTTTTAAGAATAATTCAACTTATAACTTTTTTAACCCAACACGGAAACCTATAATCTTTTAAGCAAGACAAATCGACAGACGGGATGGGAAGTTATCAGTGTGGATCGCATCCAAGCCTCTTTTTATAATTAAAATTGAACATATTCGAGGTAACTGAAAAAAGAGGTGTTAGGTATTTTCGCCCAAAACCATAACGTCCAAATCCTAAAATTTAAAAAAAACCAAAATTGGTCACAAAGCCCAAAAAGTCAACAAAAAAAAATCGCCAAAATACCCAAAGTGAATGCAGTAACCCAAAAAGTGTAGCCCTCTCCCGATGCCACTATCCAGGGGTGGTACTTGCATCGAGGAGTTTGAACAGCTTTCAGTTCTAAGTATGTGCATCACAAACCACTTCACATATTCCATATGGTTGGTGTCCCAATAACGTACTTGAGGCTTTTGGATAGAATTGAAAAGAGAACTCTTGAACATCGCCGCAAGGTCTCATGCATATCATTGTTTTATCGCTATTTTCATAAACAATGCTCTGGTGAAAAAGAAGTTGCATTCCTTCCCTTAAACAATTCAACCGTAAAACCCGTACTTCTAGGAATGCCCATCAATTTACCCTTGATAACAATTTTGGACGTATTTCTAAGTACAGGGATTCTTTCTTTAGCCACACTACACGAATGTGCAATGCTTAACCAGGGTCAATGTTTCCCATTCTTTACAATGTGCAGACATTCAAAACCAATGTGCATCGGTTTCTCCTTTCTAATCCTATCCTCCCTTCCTAATTGCTCGAACTGTGTCTAATCATTATAAGGGTATTCATAACCCTTTTAGTTCGTGCACAGAATCAACAAAAAAATACGTTTTAAATAAAAACGGTTTTCATGACTTAGGTGTTGTGCTTTTGTGACATTTATTTTTGTCAATACTACGATTTTGATTTCTATCGTTTCTTATGTCAAGGCATTTCTAATCATAAAATTATATAAAGCCCAAAAAGAGAAACATCGTAAGAAATATCACTAAGAAAACGTCACAAACCCCAAATAAAATGTCATATTACCCAAAAGAACTTTCAATATCGTAACGCGCAAATTTAGAAATATCATAACGCCCAAAAAATATTGTATGGTTCGGCTCTGATACGCCTTTAAACAGTGAGGTCTATATGGAGGGGGGGAAGTCAGGCTGTCCCCCAGCAATCCAACTACTTGGACTCACTACAGGATTTGGTGTAGGTGCGAAGTTGACTGTATGAAAAGTTTCTTCGCATAAAGAAAATCTGAATTTCAAGAAACTTTGCATACACACTACCTCGCAAATACCCCTAATCCTATAGTGAGCCCAAACAGGAGGATTTCTTTTGATTTGGAATTTTATAAACCCCAAAAAGTTTTAACGCAAAAACAGGATTCTAAAATAATTATTTTGGGCGCTTTGACATTTTTTAATTTGAGCAATATGGTATTGGTCAAAAAGACCTAACTAAATAAATAAATTAGGTGGCGCAACAGTCCGTAGAGAACCAGGGCCTAGTGACTTACAACTCTCAACCATTCCTGTGTGCGAGTACTGTTGTCAGGGATGGAGGGGACCTACAGTTTAATGCCGAATCCGAACGGCTAATTTAAGAAAGCACTTTTCATGACAAGCATTAGTCTTGGAGAATTTGTCAATTCCTCGCAAGAGGCAGTACCGGTTTTTTTTTTAAATTAAGGTGACACAGGCAGGGATCGAACCCAAGACCTCTCGCATGACAGTCCAACGCACTAACCATCATGCCACGGGTACTACTACACGGACCTAACACCTAAGAGAAAAAACTGCTAAGTCAACAGAAGTTCCTCCATGTGCAATGCTAGCAGAAAATGGAGGGTAAACTATTTAGCCAGTTATGGTCCCAATTTTCAACTTATCAATTATGAATGGGCACCTCGGCTACGGCAGCAACTTATCCTTTTAATGAAATTTTCCACTTCCAATTATTCCATTTGCAGCTGCATGGATAGCACTTGAATCAATGAGACTGAACATCTACATATCTTGATATGTGTGTCACTTACCAAATTTTGTGGAACGATATCCCCAACAATTCCGCAAGGTGTTTGGGTTTTCTAAGGCGAGAAAAGTGTCTCCTCTTTTTTATCTACAAGACTTATATACGTGCAAAGCTTGAGTATAACTTCAAGCGTATAACTTCTCGAAGCGTAGTTCTTGTTATCAAAAGTGCTTTCTCAAATTAGCCATTCGGATTCGGCTTAAAACTGTAGGTTCCCTCCTTCCCTGAAAACAGTACTCGCACACAGGAATGGTTGAGAGTTGTAAGTCACTAGGCCCTAGTTCTTAATGGACTGTTGCGCCACCCAATTTATTTTATTTAATATCCTAAGAAGTACAAGAAAAACCATACCTATGTTTATTGGTTCCAAAAGGATTTCAAGGCAGATATTACAGGGTTATTTTTTGATATATGTTTACTTGAAAATTTTTACAAACGCCACTATTACTATTGTATTATCTTCTGTGTCTAATGAATTGTTTTTTTCTTCACCTCCCTCCCCGCAACACATTTCTGCCTGAGCCTTTGTTTCTTCCTTTCCTTATGATTGTCTAAATTTAAAAACTGTTTGTTAACAAATTTTTTGACATTTAGTTTTAATTTTTCAAAACTAAGATATGGCCCTTTACTATAGAATTGTAAATTCATCCTTTTATTTAATTTAAATAAGTATTACAGCCCTCTATATATTTTCAATTCTTAACACGCATCAAACATTATTTCATAATAATAATTGTTACCATCTCAGCATCGGGAGACGGGAGAGTAGATAGATGTACCCTTTATAGACCTATCTATTATAGTTCTACAAATTAACTTAATTAAGATGCATAACCATCACATCTTTTTCCCATTTCCGCATCTTTGACTTAAATCACTTTAAATGCAATCTTTTCCCCTAACCGATTAATTTTCCACAAGAAAAAACCTACCTAATTGCCTTCAACAAGGAGCAATAAAATTCTTCTTCAAATTCATCTTCCGCGGGGACGAACGCAACCAAGCAATGACTACGACGACGAGAGACGCTTGCACATATACCACTATAGATATAGGTACAAATAAAATAAGGGATGCACAGTTTTCTCCATCCCTTCTCAAAAAACTATGTACCTACTTACTTAAGCTTATACTTAATGAACTTAAATAGTTTTGTGGGTGCGTCTTGTAGGAACATATATAAATACATTTTTATATATATGTAGATGAAAGATATAAGTGATATAAATAAAGTGTGTGTCGCTATCTCTTCCTTAAGAGCGCGCATACACCCACAATAATACATAAAAGACAAAAAGACACCTCGAAAAATGTTTTATTGTGTAATTTGATTGCGATTTATTCATTTCACTTTGGAAATTTAATAGCATCTGACATTTATTTTCATTTGTTACAAATGAAATCGCATCCCTACGGCTCGGCTGATGATAGTGATGGTTTGGTTATGGTGTGGCATCAGAAGCAGGACGAGATCCCTGATTATACCACCTTGCTTATACACTTTGCGTTTGCTTCTGCTTCTGCTTCTACTGCTTGCCATAAGAACCATTCATTTATTTACCTCAAAAGAAGTGGAAGATGACTACTGTGCTGTGCGGTGGCTGTGTTGAGCTGATGGTTTCGAAAAATTGATGATGAGGCCGAGAGGAAAGGTGGAGTGGAATCTTCTTGTTGGTGAAGTTGAAGCTGAAGCTGATACTGACGCTGATGCTGAAACACTACGGAGCGGATGGTGTAAATTTTATTCAAAGACATTGTCTTATTCAATGACAATGGGCGTTATTGTTGTTTTTTCTTTTTGTACTCAATTTTACCTCCCAGCCTTTTGAGGAAGTAGGTAAGTATCTATAGGTACTTGTACTTGAGTATATTTCTGTTTCTGGGCTCTTATGGTGTTCAGTTCTCGGTTCGGAAAGCTCTGTTGGAACGCACTTGTTTTCAGTAGTGGGTGGAAGAAGTTCCTTTTATTTTTGTGATGCGATAAATTAAAGAAGCTCCTGTGGTGGTCGTCCATTAATATTAACATTTCTTTTTGTTTTTTCACTTCAGTGTGTTTTTTTTTCTTATGGAGTTCTTTTACCTACTCTGTCTGTTCAATTCCGTGGTTATATTGTCAAACAGAGTTGTTATACACATCTTGTAGGTTTTAACTAATTTTTCAACTTCCTATAGAAAGTTATTATGTAATCTGTTCCATCTATCGAATTAAATATTTTTACATTTTTCGACGATGAGGTCCCTAGAATCTAAAACTAGAACACCTCCGAAAAAAATTAATTCATCGAAGTATAAATTTTTTAACATTATTTGGTAATTTTTTTAATAAAAACCGAAGTGCAGTTTTTTTTTAACAACAAATTAAAACCCAACAAAATTCTACTAAATGTTGGTAAAAATTGAATTTCGACTTATATATCTTGGCATAGAAATTTACAAACTGAACTGAGTTTCTACTCCAATATCTCGAAATTCAATGACAGTATCAACTATTTGTTAATATAACTTAATTTTTTTTAAAGAAAAGCCCAATAGTCTTTCTTTTCAGAAATAAGAACATTCAAAAATGCTAATAAAAATAGGTAAAAATTGTATTTTACAAAAATATCTCCGGAACAAAAACAAATATTAAAATAAAATTAATTTGAAGCCTATATCACAAATTTTTGAAAAGATTTTTGAGTCGAAAATCCATTTTTACAAACTTTTAGTAATGCTTTTTTTAGGTTTTTATTTTTTGTTAAAAAACTATCAATTCGATTCTTCTTAAAATTTTACTGAATATTGACAACAACATTTTTTAAAATATAAAATTAGTTTAAAGCCAATATCTTAAAGTTTTGTAACAGATATTTGAGTCGAAAATCAATTTTTACCAACTTTTATTAATTTTTTTGGTTTTTATTTCTTTTAAAAAAAAGCTGTCAATTCGATTTTTCTTAAAATTTTTCCGAATGGTGAAAAAAATATGTCTTATAATACAAAATTAGTTGGAAGCAAATTCTCAAATTTTTGAAAAGATACCAACTTTAAGTAATGTTTTTTTAGGTTTATATTTAAAAAAAAAACTATCAATTTGATTTTTCTCAAAATTTTACCAGATGTTAAAAACGTAATTCTTAGTTGCAAAAAATTGGTTTGAAGACAAACAAATTTTTTTTCGTAAAATTTTCGAGGTGACAAATATTTTTTTTTCAGTTTTTTAACTTCCTATGGGAAGTTAATAAAACTTATTTCTATGTTTAAAGTTTTATAAAAATCAACTGAAACTATTTTCACAGAAAACGAAAGCCTTCAAAACCAACTAAAATCTGATAAATAAATGTTTTTGACTCAAGTATCTCGAGAACAAAGAAAAATATTGACTTCAATCTTTTACATCCTCCACAAAATGTTGCTATTAATATTTTTTAATTACCTACTTTATCAATGTTATCTTGTGTACGGCAAGGAAGCTATATTGTACTTCTTTTTTTGTATGTTATTTTTCAATGAACTTCCTGAACAAACTACAAACTGAACATGATTGAATTACAAGAAGATCTTTAAAGACTTACAAACTAGTGTTCGATTAACGCCTTACACCTTAATATTCGCAAATTGTAAAGGTTAACGTTTTGTCGAAATAGTTAATCCATTTACTTCGCCTATAAAATAAACAGGTAATTTTTTTCGGCGCAGAGACATAAGGCCCAGGGACATAACGCCCCACCCGAGTGGGACATAAAGCCGATATTTAATTTGGGCCCTAAGTCCCAACCAAGTAAGACCTAAGTCCCAAATTTGTTTGTTAAAAATGGGACATTGTCGCCAAATTTTTGCAGAACCAAAAAAGAATATAAATTTTTTGTATTTCAATACAATAAACAATAATTTTTTGATACGGTGATAATACAAAAATTAGGAAAAACAAAAAAGTTTATTTTCAACATTATTTGCGGGATCTCAGAATTCTAACTCCCTTTTTCGGGGTCACACCCGCTTACGCAACTCCGTTGCTCCGCTTAGGGTATGTAAAGTCGCCAGGCAGGTGCCAATATCAACAGCTTTTTTGAATAAAAGCACCTGTGGGTGGACCGCTTCGCGGGACCTCAGGATTTAAACTCCACAAAACAAAGTTTTGTGGTATTGAAGTGCTCCAAGTTTTGTCATTTGGTGATTCTTATTAAGTGGGACATTAGTCCCAACATTTTTATTTGGGGCTTCGGTCTTATTTGGGTGGGACTTAAGGCCCAAATTAAATTTCGGTTTTATGTCCCACCGAAGTGAGACATAAGCCCCAAAAAAAAAGTTGGGCGTTATGTCCCTGCGCCGACTTTTCTCAGGAATTCAGTGACCGTTTGTTAGATCGATTGTAATACTATTTGGGACCAACCATATGAGTCAAGTTCACTCTAATAAAATTGAGAAAATCCAAAAAGTCTTTACAAGAGTTTTAGCAAAAAGGCTTCATTAGTGCCTTCCTATGGTATAGTGCCCAAATTATTTGGCAAATCATGTTAACTTTAGTCTGAGTTTCGTATACATGATGCGTATTCAGCAGCTGCTGATGAAAGTGCTGCTTAAATTCGTCTACAATTCCCTGTGCCTCGGTGACTAGGTTTCTTCCTCTGTTTCGATTTTTCGAGGAGCCTGCGTGTCGGTTCTATAACCAGATGCCATTTGCTTTGCAGTTTTGTAGAACCTGTGGCGTGTGTGTTGGTGGCAATTCTGGGTTCTTCAAGGTACCTGAACTGAGAAGCTGCGGATGCTATTTTCTTTCTTCGCAGGGTTTATTTCCCTTTCCTTCTCTTTTCATAGTACTCCTCTCTAACTGTTCTTGTTTTCCTTTGCAGCCTTTGCATTCGTGCATTTTCGTCCCCTGCTTCAATACTACACATTCATCACAAAACCAAGGATTCTTTTTTTTTTGGTGGCTAATAGCTTTTGGTTGCCTCAGCTACTTCCTTAATCTTATCGTAGTATTGGTTATACTGGTTATTGATGCTTGTGAATGCGAGTTTGGTTGAGAGTCAATTGCTCACTGTAGTTGTACCTAGTTCCTCGAATGTAATTCTTCGAATTATGTACAATAAAAGAACTAACTTTTTATTTTAAAAAATACACAAAACTTTATTCAATAAATTATTTTAGGTTGGAGTTATGTATTGCACCAGCACAAATGGTTAGTTTCTTTGTGTCCTATTCTTGTAGCACCGACTCGGGTAAAAGACGTGATCGAAATGGACGAGAGAAAAGCGGAAATGCAAAATGTCTGCATTCTGTGTTTTTACATCGTTTTCTTAAACTTGAGCTTTAGATTTTGATAGATGACATTGAGCTTTAGATTTTGATAGATCACATTGAGCTTTGAGTATGAATGCTTTATTTAAGGTGTGTGCGCATCCACTACATAGTCAGGAATTCTCTGGTGTGCTAAGGCATGCAGTGTTGAATTTGTTCCTTTAGGCGGTCTTTAATTTATTTTATTTTAGTTAGACAGTCAGGCTCTCAACAAGAAAGTGGTCAAAATCCACGTTTGCAACCCGACCTTACCATTGAAATCACCGACCACAACTTCAACATCGAGCTCCAGACAGACTCCTCAGGCTTCATCCAGGAGGTCGTACAACTTCTCCTTGTTAGATTCTTCTGCTTCATTCGTATAAGGCTTCGATGGTGATCACAGCCAGAAGATCATTAATCGGCTTGAAATCCTTCGATCTGGGCCGATTTCCCATTACGAATCCGCTTCCTAATATGTGCTTTCTTTGATGATCGCTATAACAAATATCGCAATTTTGTATTTTCATCATTCTTGATTATATCCATCATATCTCCTGGAAAGTTGTAATATCTGCCTTGACGGGGAGAGTATAGATTTAAGTTTTTGAGTAGCACCTAGTGGATAGAATGTTCTTACATTCCAGGTGCATACTTGTAAATCGTAGTCCATTTTCGTCAAGGTTCTGATTGCCATTTTAAAAGGGGTTATTTTTCCGAGGCTTTACGGGTCTCTCTTATAACATTTTTTTTTTTTTTTTTACTTCCGGCCGTTAGCAAGACGCACTATCCTCTTATGTGTTTGGTGTTGCAGTTTTTGCTTTCCTTAATCAAACCCCCGCGCTTACAAGTTAAGCAAGACATTACATAAAGCCAAGGCGGTTACCAACGAACGTGGTGGTAATGTAAGCACTTCGAATTCATACCGCATCCAACCACATATATATTTGTTGCTCATTTCATTATTCCATATAACAACCCTGTTAAGAAGGAATGAAGGTGTTTAAAGGAATGCAAGATAACAGAGTAAATTTGATAACTTATGATAAGTGTTTTCGTTACAATCTTCCTTTGCCCTATAGTAGTGGCAAAAATATAAATCCTGCCCGCTTGGTGCATATGAATACTTATTATCTTGAAAAATATACCTTTCAAGTGGAATACTCATATTTTTCTACGGTCAAGTTGTGTAAGTAAAAGAGCAAATAAAAGTTTATGCATAATTCTTTCATCAAGTAGATGCTACAAAGATATTCTGAAATACTATATTTTTTGTTTTTTTAATTTTAATTTTAAGAACAAAGAAAGACCAACAATTCAAACTGAAAAATTACAATTACAGTAAAAATTTTACTTTTTAATTTAAATTTTATAATTTTTTTCACGCTTACTGACGAAAGAGCCATTTAACGTCGCTCGCACGTATCTTTTACTCTTTTTGCTTATTCAGAAGTACGAGTATGAGTATCATGTCAATCTGATTCGGAATTCAGAGGAAACAATTGAGCTGTAATTGTTCATATTGTGTAATTTAATTGGAATCCTTTGAATACTCATGCTCTGCATAACAACTCACATCAACGTTAAGTGAAGGAAGTAAGTTGTTGGAACTGGAAGTATGTAGGTCTTAAAGGAGGTACGAAATTGTTATGTGAAATCAAGTGAAGTGAACGAAATGTTGGCGTATCATTATGTATAAGGCACGAGTATTATGCATATGTTTGAATGAAGATAGGAGTAAATTGTCAATTATATACCTTAGCTTAGTTAATTCTTGGAAATTAATTTTCGGTGGCTATGGTTATTCGGGAAATTCTAGAAAGTCAGACATGTACGCAATAATTATTGTGCATCATGCATAAGCGTGAGACAATAGCATAACAGAGACTAATTAGAATTGCATTAGTCTTTAAAACAAGAAAGCGGTTCATGTAAATTCGTGCTGAATACGTATTGTTTGTAACAAACCTGATACGAATGACCGTAAATAAGACTTTAATGTGAAAATAACGACCGTAATTCAGTTTTATTTTTTCGACATTAAATACCTTAAGTTCTCCTAGCCATTTATATTTTAATTCTTAAATAATGGCAGCATTGGCTAAAATTTTTTGAAAAATCCACTAACAATCTATTACAAATTCTATTCAGAATTGGAACTCGAATATTTCTAAAATAAATCAAAGCATTGAATTCAAAATTGTTTCACATTAGATACACAACATATTTTTATTACGATAGGATAATTTTCTTTAAAAACTCTAATCAGTATTTTTTTTAAATAAAGACTTTTAAAAAATTATACTTGAAATTGGTTTTTGACTTCAAGACCTCTTGAACCAAAACAGACATGGAAACCAAACTTTTTTTATGATCCGAAAAATGTTGTTGTTAATATTTGGTTAATTTAATAAAAAAACATTGGAGGATATTTTTACAAAATTTGTTTTGGACTCAAGTTTTCTCAATAAACAAAGATATTTACTTCAAACTTTTTCTTATCTTGAACAAAATGTTTTTATTTATTAATATTATTATAACTACATTTTTTTAAAAATCATACAAGATATTTAAAACAGCATTCCTGAACGCATACAATTATTCTTGGTTGATTTCTTGTTATAAGAAATATTTTAATCAGTTTTTTTTATTTATAAATGAAAAGTTTTTTGAAGTTTTCAAATTCAAAAACGTCAAGAAATTTAAAAATGTTTAATTGGACAGACCGGATCCATGGCAATAACTTTCTATGTACAAAATTTGTCTTGAATTAATTCTTGTAATATTACATTTTATTAAATTTAAAAGCTTGGACCGGTAAACCCTTGTTGTCTCATTTTTTCGTAATGGTAAGTTCATTGGACTGATAGTTCTATCCCTGCTTTTGATACTAAAGTTTCTTTACGGATACCTTTTGCGAGGAATTGACAAACTCTCAAAGAGTAATTCTTGTCATGGAAAGTGCTTTCCCAAATAGACCTTTCGGATTCGGCGTAAAATATAGGTCCCCTCTATCCCAATGACATTACTTGCACACAGGAATAGTTGAGAGTTGTATGTCTCTTCCTTTTCACTGCCTTTATTTTGTTGGTTATTTCTGATAGGTGCTAACTTTCTTGCCTCTATCTATAAAACGGTTGAGCTCATGCTATAGTGTTTGAGTCAAAAATTTAAGAAAATTTTATGTTTGACAATAAATTGTTGTTACTTTATTACTAATAAAAACTGAATTGGCGAAAAATTGGCTCTAGGCGGTCCAAAGCTTACGTAACGATGCATACATGAGATTTTTTCTAACATTTTACAACATTTTTTGAACATAAAAAGAAATTAACTACAAACGAGTTCCGTTTTCAGAATTCGATCTCTCCTTCTAAGGTTGACCCCTTAATTTACAAGACGAAATCAAGAACATTGACAAAAAATGTATTGTATTTGAAAAGGAAAATTTAAAAGACAAAAAAAAAACAATACAACTCACTTCTCTTTTTCAGTGAAAAACACTAGCAGGTTTCAACGATGTTTCTGCATCACCTAACCAGCGGATTCGGCTTCTAGGACATAATTTGTTATTAATTTATCGAATGAAATCGTTTCATTTTAAGAAAAAAGCTTTTATGGAAAACCCCGCATGTGTGCATTGAACTATTGTCGTACTTGAGAGTCCCTGTGCTTTGAAAAGACGAATGTGTGCACCGGGGCTTAGATTCACAATTCTAATTTTTGAATATGGATCTTCAAGCACAATGTATGGTAAGCTCGTTAAATTCTGACCTAGACAGTATTGCTAAGCAAGTAGTAAAAAATCCGTCCCGAAAATTGTTTTAAACCATATTTCTATCTGTCGTTAAAGGGTCATTTAACAACTTTTTCACTGTTCAGGAGTAGCACTTGCATCAAGCAAACTGAACATCTTGAATTTCACGCTATGTGGATCACCAACTAATTCTTGTTGGAACGATCACATATACACGATGTTATCAAAATTGCAGCAAAATGTTTAAGTTTGATGACGCCATCGTAATGTCTCTTCTCACACTTTTTTTTACCGTCATTTTATTTACGGATTATACCCTTTTGAAATAGCTACTTGCATTTCTCCCCTTAAACAATGAACGGTAATACTTGTGTCTTCAGCTGTGCTCATCAGTATAACCTCGAGCTTAAAATCAGCCATACTGACAAATAGAGCGAGATTCTTTCTTTAGCCGTACTAAGCGAATGTGAAATTTCTTACAACACTCTGTATTTCAACGTTATTGTATTCCTTTTTACCAATCACTTCAAAACTCGTATCGTGTCCTTGGCATATAAGCCTATAAAAATCCAATGAGTTTTTATTTACATACAAAATTATTTTAATAATAATGTCTTACAATTTTCCTTGAAATCAAATATCTTGAGAAAAACTCGTATTGACTGCGGCCGTGTTATATTTTATAAACAATTTCGTTAAGCATACGTTTTGAATTGATAGATTTTTTACAAAAAAATAAAAAGTAAAAAAATACTATTAAATTACTTAAACGTCACGAGTATCTCGACGTAAAACAGTTTATAATTTTGATTTTACATTTTTTGAAGTACTTTTAGTTAAAATTCAGTTATCGAAAAATATCAGGTGTAAGTTTTAAAGGACACCAGTTGTTTCTTTTTTCATTTTTGTAATATTTTTTTTTTTCGGAATCAATGGGTCATTAAAATAAAACGGAATAAGTACTCAGAAAAGGTTGTGGTACATAAAGCTGAGCAGTTTCCATTTCTATGGAAACCCCAAACAAAAATTACTCCGGGAAATAGAGCTTCGAGCAGGTGCTCCTTCTTATTCCTATGACCTGATATACGCTATAGAGTACCTATATCTACATATACATACTTCTACATGAAAAAGTGCTTAAATTTAAAACTTAAATGTTAATTTTTAATTCTGTGTTAATGTAAGAAAACACATTTCTATTTAATCAATTACATATCAATCTACATAGGTAAATGTAATTATAATTTTATAAATGACCATTTTTTCTTATTTAAATTTTTACCTATAAATTGTTAAGGCCAAGAAACTTAAAAACTATGAAGGGAAATCTAATATATAAAATTTTCCTATCACAGTGTTTGTTGCCATACTCCTCCGAAACGGCTTAACCAATTTCAATGAAATTTTGCATATGCATTCGGTAGGTCTGAGAATAGGTTTTTATCTTTTTTTTTATATTCCTAAGTGCTATGGTTTAATTGAATCAACATCCTACACAGTGCAACTGACGCTATATACAATAAAGCATTGATAGCTATTGAGGATCTTTGCATTATCGTTGCCAAATTACCACTCAGTCATTTCGGTATGCCTTCGCCAAATCCAAATGCATCTTATTTCATAGACGCTGAATTGAATTGTGAACTACAATACAACATTGTAGAAATGGCAACGATTGTTTCTCGCAATGTCCCACTAATGAATGAAGAACAAAGGACCATTTATGACCACATCATGCTCGCAGTTTCTGCAGGATTTTTTTTTTTTGGATGAACCAGGTGGAACTGGCAAAACATTCCATATTTCTCTAATTCTTGCTTAAATACGATCAAATAATGGTACCGCATTGGCTGCTGCATCTTCTGGGATTGCTGCAACTCTATTGGATGGAGGCAGAACAGCTCATTCAATATTTAAACTGACACTAAATATTCAAAATAATCCAGACGCGGTGTGCAATATAAAAAAACAATCATACATTGCCACAGTGCTGAAACAGTGTAAAATTATCATCTGGGATGAATGCACTATGGCACACAAACATTCGCTTGAGGCGTTCAACAAGACATTGAAAGATATAAAAAACAACGACAGACTATTTCTCTGCATTATGTTACTCCTTTTAGGTGATTTCAGACAAAGACTTCCCGTTATTCTGCGTTCAACGTACGCTGATGAGATCAACGCGTGCTTAAAATCATTGCTATTGCGGCGGCGTAATGTTAAAAAAGTACAACTGAAAGTAAATATGCATGTTCAAATGCTTCAAGATCCATCCGCTGAAACATTCTCAAAACAACTGTTAGGTACATGCGACGGAAAAGATACTACAGATAAAACTGGATGCATACAATTACCGGTCGATTTCCGCACGATTATTGATTCACAAGATGCTCTCATTGACCAGATATTTCCCGATGTACACAGACAATATACAAATTATGAGTGGCAACAAAATGTGGAATGTGGATGTCATAATTCTAAATGGCAAATTCCGAGGTGAAAATATATTATTACCGCGAATCCCTATTATGCCCACAGATGTGCCAATTCAATTCAAACGCCTTCAACTTCCAATAAGATTAGCATCTGCAATGACTATCAATGAGTCTCAAAGCCAAACGATTTTTGTCTGTGGCTTAGATTTGATCACTTCATGTTTTCCACACAGAAAATTATACGTGGCGTGCTCGAGTGGCCAAACCATCCAGTTTGTTTGCATTGGCAAAACATGGGATCACACAAAATATTGTACACTCTGTTGCATTAAGGGGGATTGATATTGTTTTTTTTTTTGTATAGTATTGTTATAATTAGCTATTATGTATGTTTATAATTTTAAAGAATTAATTTTAATAAATTAAACAAATTTGTTTGGTGATTTGTTATTTCAATATTTTCTCACCGTTTTCAGTGCTCTATACACTATACCTCTCCCACTTATATACCACATCCTTACACACTTACAATAAGTTATTTATTTCTAGCAAAATATTCTCTAGAAAGTATTTATATGACAAAACAACGTTTGTCGGGTCAGCTAGTATATTATAAATTATTTTATTTCCTTTATTGCATTTGACTATAAAATTTATTAATTTCCAAACAATTGAAGATATTTCAAAAGGATAAATTTGAATAAACAAATACACTCAAAACTATGTATAAACACAAGAAAAATTGCAAAATATTGTCACGCATATTTGGCTCAAATAAAATAAAATATTTATATAAATAAACACAAATAATATTGAATATTTTGTCAATTGCAAATATATACACAAAATTCTCAATGTTTAGATATCCTTTGATTCTATATAGATATACAGGTTTGCAAGGATAAAGGATCAACATCCTGCCTGGCTGTTGATATTGCTTTTTGTTTCTACTTCCCTCTCTTCAGAAACAAGTTTCATATTCAAAATAATATTGAACGAAGACATAAATTCCAAAAACCTTATACATAGTGTTTATCTATGCATTATGTCCTTGTACATTTGTATATATCGACTATAGAATCGAACACCATGTCTCTCTGAGCTCTAAATGATTTCCAAATATGACAAAAAAAAGAACAAAACTATAGAATATTGCTTTTCAAAACTTTGTTATTTCTCTAAGTCTCTCCATAAGTTGAGCTGCAATATGTTGTTGTTTGTTGAGAATAACCACAGACAATATAAGGAAACAACACAATGTGAGCAGGACTTTAATATCTATGTCTTCTCGATATATGAATAGGAAACACCTTATGCACCAACACGTTTTCATTGCCAATAACCAATGGTATCGTTTTCAATGATCAACATAAATAATATTATTCACTTTATTGAAATTGAAAACTATGCCAGACATTGTTGTCCTTATGTCCTTTGAATATATTGTACTTGCACTTGTACCTACACCAAAAAGGATAACAACAAAAAAAACAATTACTATATAGACATTGGCATGTTACTCCGTTTTATTTTTCCTTTTGTTTTCGAAATTCACAAACCAGAAGCTGCTAAAGAATATTGGCTTTATTCAATTTGACAAAAAAATATCCTTTTTCTAAAAGAAATTGTAGGCACAGGAAATGAAACTAGATATCAATGTATTCAAGTAGGTAAAAAGGTATCGAGCAGAATATCCACATTCAAATAGGTAATGCCAACTTATGCTAATTTGAATCAGATGTCAATAGAAAGTGGCTTTTGAAATAAGGTCTCTTCGTTTACATCCCGAAATTGACACTTCTTTCCAATTTTACTTCCAATTATTATGTAAGAAGATATTTTAGGGTCCTTAAATTTGTGAAAGAGTAGGTTTTTCTGTCAAATCAATTATCGTTATAAATAAGCGTAGTTTAAAAAAAGGAAGATCTAAACTCAATTTTCTATATTTGGGCTGGCAAAAAACTTTAGTGACATTTATTAAGAAATAATTGCACCTGTCAAAGGCATTTGACAGGTTTTTACATCTCTTAGCTTTTTTTTTGTATCATTTAAGAAATTTGGATTATATGTAAAATTTTATTGATTGGCTTCAATCTTATTTATTCAATTTATTATTCAGTACATTTCAATGGTTGAAAGTCTAAGAAATTCAAAATTAACAATGGAGTTCCACAAGGTAGTCATTTAAACCCCTTTCTTTTTATTATACTCATGAATTCAACGTATGTTTTGAAGCATTCTAAGTACATAATTAATGTATATGATGTTACAATCTTCAAAACTTTTTCAAATGCACGTGATTTTGAAGAATTTCAAGATTGATGTTTTAGTTATTATAACGTTTATAAATATGACACCATGTGTCTTAAGGGCCTTGACACATTTCAAAAAGTCAATTTCAAACCAAAACACATTTAAATTATAAGAAATCAATTGACACTAATGTTAGGATAAAAAAATTTGCATTTTGTTCTCTAAAACAAGACAATTAAGTACAAACAATTTATAAGTAACGAATTGGAGTGTGGTTGCTACGAACTGTCAAACACTATTCGCGTTCCACATACTATCCACAATGCAACGAATAAATTGTTCGCGCTCAACTTAACCTCAAAATTATACCACTCTTGTTTTGTTTTTGTGTGAAAGATCATGGCTGAGGAAAATATGGAGAAAAGGGTAATTATAAATTGACAGTTCGCCGCTGTCTGCGAATGGAAATAAAGCTCATGTGAAAGAAAAGTCAAAATATGCGAACATCCACAGTTCGCAGTTCGTAGCTCATGTGCAAGATGCTTTATGAAATAGCTATCAACGATTTTCTGAGTATTGAAAACACGCATTCTTATTCCATGTCTTCATTTTTATATTAAAAACAAAAAGGTGCAATGCGACGAACACTGATAACCTCCCGTTCATTCTGTTTAAAATTTGCACAATATATTTTTCAGGGCCCTGTCGATTCTGAAAGACTCCCGAAAACATTAAAATGGTTGAAAATTCAAACCGTTAAAGAACTCAAAGAAAGTGATTTTGTTTAAAGCGAAAAAGTTTTTGCGACAATGTTGGAGCGTTTTCGTACTGTGAATCCTATTTATTGTAGCGACGAGGCCCATTTTCATTTAAACGGGTAGACTTTCCTCAAAAACAGAACTTATCATTATAGCTTTGGGGACATCTTGTGGGCAACGAGATACCCCGACTTAACCCCAATTAATGTTTTTGTATGGGGCTACCTCAAAAGAGAGTTTACAGCAACAATCTCCGAGCTCTAGTGAACCTAAAATAAAACATTCAATAAAGTTTATAGAAGCTTGTGGCGCATAACACGAAACTCCGTTTTAAACAGTGCGTGCAACTCGACGGAAGACATTTGGATGACATAATGTTCAAAAATTGAAATTAGTCTGTCGATTAATATTTTAAATGAAACAATATATAAAATTAATTTATTTTTAACTTCCCATATGAAGTTATTGTAATGGCTCCGATTTGTAGAATTGAAAATTTTGACATTTCTCGACGTTTCAAGGTCCCTAGAGTCGAAATAAAAGATTTTTAGAAAGATGTCTGTGCGTGCAAGTGTACGTACGTCCGTATGTCCGTATGCCCGTACGTTCGTACGTTCGCGACGTTTTTTTCGTCCTCCATAGCTCACGAACCAGAAGAGATATCGACTTCAAATAAATTTTGTTATACAGATAATAGGGCATAAAGATGCAGAAAGGGCTCTCAAGAAAATTGCGTGGATGGTTTTTTTTACCATAGCAGTTTAAGAACAAGGTGAAAATTTTGGTTAGCCCTAAATATCTTACGAACCAATGACGCTTAAGACTTGAATTAAATTTTATATTATATATTGTAACGTGATACCAAACAATTATATTTTTGGAAAAAAATCCAATTAACGGTTTTTTTAATAAATCAAAAAAAATTTGTCACCTCGAAAATTTTACGACTATAAAATATGATTTAATCTCCAAAACAATTTTGTGCAACGAAGAATAAAGTTTTCAACATTCTGAAAAATGTTGAGAAAAATCGAATAGACAGTTTTTTTTACAAAAAATAAAAACTAAAAAGAAAATTTAACAAAAGTTTGTAAAAACTGATTTTCGACTCAAATATCTTTCCAAAAGTTTGAGATTATGGCTTCCAACTAATTTTAACTTATAAGAAATATTGTTTTCAACATTCAAAAAAATGTTGAAAAAAATCGAATTCACAGTTTTTCTTACAAAAAATAAAAACCTAAACAAAAAAATTAATAAAAGTTGGTCAAAATTGATTTTCGACTCAAATATCTTTTCAAAACTTTGAGATATTGGCTTTAAACTACTTTTATCTTTTAAAAAATATTATGGTCAACATTCAGTTAAATTTTGACAAAAATATAATTGATAGATTTTTTAAAAAAAAATAAAAACCTAGCAAAAAAACAATACTAAAACTTGGTAAAAATTTGCTTACGACTCAAATAGCTTAAAAATTTTGTCTTTTCAAACCCTTTTTATTTCACAGAAAATATTGTTTTCGATATTCAGTAGCTTTCTTATAAAAATCCAACAATCCGTTTTTTCATACGAAAATAAAATCTACAAAAAATAGTACGCAAATTTGTTAAAAATTGATGTTCGGTTCTTGATATCTCTCAAATTATTTTCATTCATCCAATTTGTAAAAATTTAAGAAATGCTACTTAAATTGGTAAAAATTTGTTTCCGACTAAAAATCTATTTAATAAAATTAGATTTTCAAACTAAACTATTTCTTTATATGAAAAATATTGTTGGTAATTTTAAAATTTTTAAGAATAATTCAACTAACAACTTTTTTAACCCAACACGAAAACCTACAAACTTTTAAGCAAGACAAATCGACAGACGGGATGGGAAGTTATCAGTGTGGGTCGCATCCCAGCCTCTTTTTAAACTTAGTTTTGAAAATATAAATCTGCCAACAGACACCCTATCTTTTCTAGTTTTGGAGATATGATACACTATTTGACAAATCCGACCGAATACATTTACTTTATTCAGGAAGTTTGTATATCAAGATCAAGTCTCTATCGACCTTTTATTTTGTATCAACTTCAATATTCCAGAAACTTCAAAAATTTTAGCGAATTTTCAGCATTAAGTTTTATTTTTAAATTATTTAATTATTTTAAGTGTTGTACCCGTGTCGTGTTGCTTAGTGCGTAGGACTGTCATGCTAATGGTCTCTGGCTCGATCCCTGCCTGTGCCATCTTGTGAGGAATTGACAAATCCTCCAAGACAAATTCTTGGCATGATAAGTGCTTTCTCAAATTAGCCGTTCAGATTCGACCTAAAATTGTAGGTCTCTTCCATCCCTGGCAACATTACTCGCACACAGGAATTGTTAAGAGTTGTAAGTCACTAGAACCTATTTTTTAACGGACTGTTGCGTCACCTAATTCATTCTATTATTTCAAGAATAAGTAAGTTTATAAACTTGCACGAGGGATTCGGTGGCATGTTCACTCGACATGAATTTGTTGTAAAATTTTGCACCGCGATCGTGTAATTTAAAAAAACAACTTCTGTTGAAAATCCAATATTACCTTCAAATTTAGCCAAATATGAGTTTGAGATCATTCTAATAAAGGGTTTTAAATTGCAGTTTTCAGTCTACGTAAAATAACTTATGAGCTGGAAATTGGGCAATATTGAAACTGGAGCAAACTATAGCTGTCTAGACAAGTAAAAATTAGGAAAAATCGAAACCCTGTGGATCACTGAAGAAAAAATGAGAACAGAGTAAAGTTGACGAAATCTCAGGTTTACCTATTCCTTGTCGAACTATGGAATTAAGCAATCCACAAAACTATAATAGACACAAGGAATAAAGAAAAATATTCGTTTATTGTTTTTGTGGATTTAGTTTTAAATGTAAAGGGTACCTACTCCGACTTTAAGGCCAATGGGTTTCGCCCAGTTACGAGAGTCATAAAGTTAAGACAGCATTTAAGTGCTAAGCTCAACTGTCTTAGCTGGGCCAAGCGCGTTGTATTTACTAAAAGTCCCAATACCTATTGAAATCTGTAAACGACATCATACCGTATTTTGCGTAAAAACTAGTGCCTTAAAGCTTAAAATTCCATTAATACAGGAACGCAAGACAATTCATCACCTCAACTTCATTGGGTCCTTGAAACGCATCGAAAAAATTTGATTTTTCAACAAAAAACAATCTTCAGAATTTTCGCATTTTGGGCCAATAATCAAATGATTGTGTTAAAAACCTTGATAATGATATTAAGTATTTTAACACTTAACCATTATCAAGGTTTTGGTGTGATTGGACAGTACTTATTCGAAAATGAGGCTTGTTCGAGATTGTGGATATAAGGTACGATTTATGATTTCTTATGATCAGATATTGATGTGACCGACGTTACGAGCAGCGCAGGCAGCAGTAGCCAATGCGAAGATTTGAATTCTTTCATTTTCCATTACAATAAATTTAAATCCATTGATTTCTTTTAAAAGTATATTCGTTTTTTTAATATGTAAATAAAACCTGTTGTTGAAAAATCTTGTTAGCTTCGATGTTCTTACACTGTATTGGAAAAAAGCATGTCTTTTTTTGTCCTAACAAAAGCCTATTCCATCTATTCCTAAATTTACTGTCACCTTTTCTAATAAAACAAATTTATAAATAGAATTGTTGCTCTTTATGTTCGTCCTTTATCATAAATCTATATATGAACATCATAATTTCCCGTTGCCGCTATTATAAATCCATCATAATTTCCCTCCATTTATGATAAGCCTTTTTAGAATAGAAAAACAAAATATATACCTACGATCATCAAATTTGACAAAATATTCATATTATCGTCAATAAGTTTTCCTTTATCAGGTCATATCCTCTAAACACCAAATAAGCATTACAACCCACAAAAATACCTTAAACCCATCCATAAAACCCTCATCCCTTCCTCAAACGGGGCCCCGAGGGGGGGTTTTTCGAACCAACAAAATTAAATGATTGTTGAAAAATCATGCAAACGGGACAATATCTATGCAAATGAATTCCCTCGACAAAAACTCGTTACACCTTTCACGATCTCATTTCAAAAACATTGTCATCTTCATGTATCCTTTTTTTGTTGTTGTATACGTACGATACGTGTGTGAGTTGGTGTATGCGTGTGTGAAGCTATAGAATTTGGGCTTAAATGATAAAATGTCCTTAATATAACCGAAAGCATCAGGATGTAGATGTACGTCGCATCGGCGGAGTACTCTTTCTTAGGCGTATTAAAAATTCACCTATTCTGGGTTTCAGTTTTCATTTATTCAATAAAATTGGATGTGCGTAGCGTCGTCGTCGTCTTCGTCATCGTCATCGTCTTTGGATACCAAGGATAAACAGCCGCTCCTTAACATCCCCATTTTCAACAAACTAAGGAACAAAGAAGATACATTTTATATACCGACAAAATACGGATCTTTGCGTTATTTTGGCTTCAAGATTTCTTCCTTCCCGCCTGGCATGAGGTGCAGGGTATATTCATCAGTGTATACAGTATACAGAGCACATAGTAGTACAACAAAGGTACTATCTAACGAACGTACCTTTACGTGCACTTAAGGCGTAATAATATGTTCAATGGCTATAAAACGTTTCCAAGGATGTAATATCGGAAATTTGAATAAATTTTCACACTTCAACCGTCCTGCTTGTAACAAGTAAATCCCGCCCTGCTCATTCCAATGAGGCGTGTTTTTCTTTTTTTAGTACGGTACGGCGACAAGACGGTGGTGGTGGTGGTGGTGGCGATGGCGTTGCTTACCTAACTTACATATATTTGTTTTGCTTTGGCTTTGTTTGCGTTAATCCTTGAATAATTTTGATTTTTTTGTTTCTTTACTTTTGTATTTTCAGGTTATGAAGTCACTGGAGCCCCATATAAATGTTGTACGCCTTTTGGGCTGCTGTACTGATAAGGATCCAATTTTCGTGATAATCGAATATGTAAATCGAGGAAAACTTCAAACGTACTTGCGGAACTCGCGTGCAGAAAGGTAAGAGTGTATAGATTTTTGTTGTTGTTTTTGTTTTATTTTGAACTTTTTTTTTCAAAAGCTTTACACGAACGGTTTTAAGGATTCTATGAAACCAGAATGTTTGTTTTTGGTTTTCGTGCACGCATACAAATTTCTTGTTTTTTTTCCATTTTTTGGTGTTGTATTTACTTCCCTAGCCATGGATTTAATTCTAGAGAAGGATTTTATTTATAAGAATTGCAGGAAATGGGCAAACAAAAAACCTCACAGAGAAGTCTCAAGAATTTAAACGCAACCATAAAATAGAAAATCTGAAATTTTTCTATAAAATGTGTTTTTGTATTTTACATGAAGCACTGCATGGAAATGAGCCAGTGAGTAAATAAGATAAAAAGAAATACAAAAAAAAAGTACGTATACGCCCCAGTGAGTGGTTCGAGCGTAATTTAAATTTTTTTGAGATATGAATTACATGCATAGATTTTGCATTAGATTATTTTTCTGTTTGCCTGGGAAATGTTTTGAACTTCAAAAGACAAACACAGGAATGATGTTAATGATGTGTTAATACGGCTTTGCTTTGGGTTGATTTGTTTTTGGAGTTGGAGATTTCGAAAATAAAGGAATGTTTTCTTTTTTTTTATTTAAGGCTATTTAATTTTTTCGAAACTAAGAAAATATGAATTTTGTAAAGTGTTTCTGTGATGGAATCGGATAAGGTAATTGCTGATACATGAAAATTAAAGTAAACAAATGTGATCTATGTGAAGTAATAGTAAAATTTATACCTAAAAAGCTGTCAAAACAAAAATGTGATAGTCATTTTCAAAAAAATATGTTTACTCCGAATAGAGCTACCAGACGCTTGCACAAACGACTAGAGCGTTTTCTTAGTCAGCATTTTTTCGTTCAAAAAACACATTCTTACGACATTCGATAAAAAAACAAGATAAGTAAGAATGTTATTAAAACACTGCCAATTTGATACTTTTTTAGGAGCGTGTCGTCTAAAACGTGAACCGGTATGTGGAAACACTGAAACGTCCGAGCCCGTATCTACCAAAAACTGCAATTTTGACGTTTTGTCCGTGATGAAAAGATGGCTGGAAGTTTGGCTGTCATTCACCGTCATCAATGACATCCGTTTTCGTTTCCCGCTTGCTGGTTGAAATCACATGGTGGGCGGCAATTTCTTGCTTTAGATCCCCAGTTACGATGGAAATAACAAAAACCAGTTGGATTGTTGTTTTTCTTCTCGTTCGAATTTGGTGTTGGATTTCTCTGTTGCCTAGCACGAAGTGTTACCTTGATCATGTCAGCCTACGATTTTGGTCTCCTCGGTTCATGTACATGGCTTCAACTTGCTTAGCCAGTTGTTCCACTTTCTGTGAGAGACTCAAAAATGAAGGATTTGGGTGGCTAGATGTGCTGGCCACTTGTTGCTGTGGAATGACGTCGTTGATTCTGTCTGCGATCATACCAAAGCTATCGAGATTTGTTGGATTTGCAGCTGTACCAGGAGGATGTGCAGCTAGTATAGACTGTGTTTGGACGGGCAATCTATCAATCCAAATTGCCTTTAAAGCATCGTCAGTTATTGTACCGCCTGCTTAATCCTTCAATCGTCGAAGAAACTGAGACGGTTTCCTGTCACCTAGCTGTTCTCGATCTAGCATTTGCCTAATCTGTGTGTCTCTAGATGGGGCCAAACGAGAAATGAGTCCTCCTTTCAATCGAACATATGCATTACCTTGTGGTGGATTGATGATGACAGATGACGTCTTGTACTTCTGTGGCTGTGGTCCGATCTAGATGAGCAATGACGAGGTTAAACTTTCGGGCATCAGACCGCAAATTCACCAATGTAAACTGTGCTTCGAGTTGAGCGAACCAAAGCTTCACATTTTCTCACCAAAAAGGTGGTGATCGCACTTGAGCATGACTAGATTCAACCTCCGTACCTCTCGCTGCTTGTGCTAGTGCCTGCTTAGAAAGTACTTGTTCTTGCAATTGCGCTTCAAATTCTTCCATTGAATTGTCTGTGGGAGCATCAGCTTTAGCGTTCACAGAAGGTGCTTGGTCGTTGGTTCCAGGCATTTTCTTTGTTCACCTTGACAAAAAAAAAATTCGCAACACAATATACGTATATATATATATACTTAATTGTGTTATTTGGCGTACGTGTCGGGGTCACCAATTTAGGAGAGTGTCGACTAAATTTAATTAAAAAACGTGACTCAATGTATTAAACAATATATTTATGTAAGTATTATTTATAAAGTAATCGATTTAATTGATTATTGATTGAAACATAAACGGTGTTATCTGGCTGAAGGCAAATCGACGAATGATGATGATGAAGCAAAAGTAAAAATGGACAGATGAATTTGTAACGCACTCTTGCGGCCGATCCGAAATGCTCGATATTATTTATTTGACTTTCAAATTTGAATATTTGAAATAACGGGCGTTAGCCAGATAGATTCCTACACTTTTATTTAGATATTTTATAGGAACAACTTTGAAATTGCAACATGGCAACAATGAATTTTTTCAATAGAATTGAATTGAGTTGAATCATTTTACACAGACGGAAAACTTCATCATAGTCAATTTGACTATCAAAAATAAGTTAGTCAATTACCACCTTAGCCGATTCCACCTCATATTTTTGAAAAAATTTGGTATCGTAGTTTCATTTCATAACTTACTTACAACAGTTTTGATCAAAATGTTAAATAAATTTATAAAGTTATTTAGGATATTTGTCAGGTTTCGGTTTCAATAGTTTTATTACGAAAATAAGCATATTATGATTTTCTATATTGGTTAGTAAATTTTAAATCAAGCTAAAAGTTAGTAAGTTTAAATATACGAGGTGTAATCAAAAGGTGACTTTTTGTATTTCGCGCGCTCTTTACACTCTAATTTTAATTTATTAACTTCCCATAGGAAGTTATTGTAATGGGTCCGATTTTTCAAATTGAAAATTTTGACTTTTCTCGACGTTTCAAGGTCCCTAAAGTCGAAATAAAAGATTTTTAGAAAGATGTCTATGCGTTCGTACGTCCGTATGTCCGTACGTTAGCGACGTTTTTTCGTCGTCCATAGCTCAAGAACTAGAAGAGATATCGACTTCAAATAAATTTTGTTATACAGATAATAAGGCAGAAAAATGCAGAAAGGGCTCTCAAGAAAATTGCGTAGGCGGTTTTTTTACCATAGCAGTTTAAAAAAAAGGTGAAAATTTTGGTTAAACCTAAATATCTCATGAACCAATGACACTAGAGACTTCAATTAAATTTTATATTATATATTAAAACGTGATACAAAACAAATATACTTTTGGAAAAAAAATCCATTTAACGGTTTTTTTTATAAATCAAAAAAAAACTGAAAAAAAAATTTGTCACCTCGAAAATTTTACGACTAAAATATGATTTCATCTCCAAAACCATTATGGACAACGAAGAATAATGTTTTTGACATCTGATAAAATTTTGAGAAAAATCGAACTGACAGTTTTTTTACAAAAAATAAAAACCTAAACAAAAAAATGTATAAAATTTGGTAAAAATTGAATTTCGACTCAAATATCTTTTCAAAAACTTAAAATTAAGGCTTCAAACTTATTTTATCTTATAAGAAATATTGTTTCAACATTCTGAAAAATTTTGAGAAAAATAGAATTGACAGTTTTTTTTACAAAAAATAAAAACCTAAAAAAACATTACTCAAAGTTGGTAAAAATTGAATTTCGACTCAAATATCTTTTCAAAAACTTGAGATTAAGGCTTCAAACTTTTTTTTATCTTATAAGAAATATTGTTTTCAACACTCAGTAAAATTTTCAAAAAAATCGAATTGACAGTTTTTGTACCAAAATTAAAAACCTAAAAAAAAATAACAAAAGTTGGTAAAAATTGATTTTCGACTCAAATATCTTTTCAAAAATTTAAAATAATGGCCCCTTACTAATTTTAACTTCTAAGAAATATTGTTTTCAACATTCGGTAAAATTTTGAGAAAAATCGAATTGACGGTTTTTTTTACAAAAAATAAAAACCTAAAAAATAAAAATTATAAAAGTTGGTAAAAATTTACTTTCGACTCAAAAAGCTTTTCAAAAATTAAAAATATTGGCTTCAAACTTATTTTATTTCACAGAAAATATTGTTTTCGATATTCAGTAATTTGTTTATAAAAAATAAACAGTCCGTTTTTTCATAAAAAAATAAAATCTACAAAAAATAGTACGCAAATTTGGTAAAAATGAATACATATAGACAAACTTTTAAGCAAGACATATCGGCAGAAGGGATGGGAAGTTATCAGTGTGGGTCGCATCCCAGCCTCTTTTTTGAAATATGATGCAATTTATGGGGAATACAATGATAACAAACTGCTTTTGAGCAGAATATGAAGATTTAAACTTGCATGAAATGTGGTTTAGAAAGACTTTGCCATATGATGCATGCATACCATGCGTAACAATGGATGAGCGAATTTTGTGAGCAGTTTATTTTACGTGTAGGTCTGGTCAATTGGCCACCCTGATCGTGTGATTTAAAGCCTCTAAACTATTTTGTGTGGCGCTATGTTAAAGCTCTATAGCGCCAAGCCTATTTTGATTAACGCACTGGAATCCAACATTGAAGCATTTATTCGTGCTTTACTGGCCGAAATGTTAGAAAGAGTAAGAGTATAAATACTACTAAGTGGATGGACCATTTGAGACGTAGCCACTGCCAACATTCGCATGACATTATCTTCAAAACATTAGATTATATCGACTGCTTAAATTTTATTTGCGTTCCTAAAAGTTTTATAAGCACAGTTCTTCAGCAATTTAAAACAAAGTTCTTGGAAGCCAATATTCGTACATGGAGTGGAAATAACTGAACGGAATTTAATGAAATAAAATTAATGTTTCCTATTTATAATGTAATACAAGAAGCTTGTAACTTTTTTAATAGAGTATGAAGGGTTAAAAATGCATTGCAAGATAATTCTATTAAAAAAAACCTAACTTAAACTATTTTAAATAAGCTCAAACAAAAACTTCCTTGTCAAACTCTTCTCCATTCTAGTTTCTCTTCTGTACTTATTACCTCACTTATAATATTATTACAAATATCGAAACAGTAAAACTATTATAGTATCTTCAAGCTTATCACAAACGACGTCTACATCAACATACAATCTCTCTTGCTTTATATTGAATCGATGTCATCCTTTTCTGGAGACAACCGCGGTATCAACAACATGCTATACGTGTATTGCCTTATTCAAATAAATGCTCACCTTTTTCCTTCGTATAGGTTTCAATCGCGTGGCACGAGTTACACATAGACACAATATAACCCCAATCATCCTTCCTTATATCTTTTCCCAGACCAAACTACCTAAATACCTACTTTTTCTTCCCTCGTTTTCGTTGTTTTATTTTTGTATGCTTTTTTTTTTTGAAAACAAAAAATAAACTTTCAGCATGTGCCGTTTTAATACTCTCATGACCATTTTGCCTTTATTGCAGACATTATGGCAACACACACGGAAAATCGAATATCCTGACGTCGGGCGATTTAACATCATTCATGTATCAGGTTGCCAAGGGTATGGATTACCTAACATCCCGTGGGGTAAGTAGAGTATTATTATACTAAAGTAGGTATACCTTCACAATCTGACTATACTCCTATAGGTCCTCCTATCATACAAGCTTTGAGTATATCGCTGGTGTGTTTAAATTCTATAGGTATAGTTTCTTTTATAGTCTAGCTATGAGTTTCACTTCTCACAGGAAGCATCGTCAGGCTTCGAAAACGATATAAAACTGAAGATAACAAAAATAAAACGAAAACTTATAAATCCAGGACGAGTCACGCAAAATATGAACTCAAAAAAAAAAAAAAAAGAAGATAACGAAATGAGTGTACTCCTTTTTTGTTGTTGTTGGTATTATTTCGTCTGGGATAAAGAAGAATTCAAGTACGAAATTTTTGGAACTAGGGTACGTTATAGTTTGTTCCACTTTACTACAGTTCAATCGAATCGAGAAAAAGAAGATAACTTTTAAGGAATTTCCGATTTGGATGTTCAATTTTGCCTGTTACCAGAATTTTTCGTATAGGTACCCAAAGTCTGGGGCACAAGTCTTATGTGAACTTACATAGGGTGTTAAGTGTTTTGTCAATACATTGATTTGATTCATTTCATAAAAAGTGTATCAAGATCAAATTTGTAAATCATAAAGGAAACTACATCAAGGACGAAAATAATGTTGTTCCCATTTTCAAAATATTCCATCCTTAGAGATACAAATAACAACCTTCAAAACTTTGTAAGTCTTTGAAAAATCAAACAAAAGCCACAAATAGAAGCGAAAATGTAAAAGATTCAAAAATGACATAAAAAATATTTTACACCCTGTGAATTCAAACCAAAATCGAGTTCACGGTGTGGAGCGGTGGCAGCGGTGATGCCAGCGTGTCGACGGGCGGTCGTATCCTGCACAAAAGGAAAGCGCAGACTTTGTTTTATTTCTATTTTTTACTTTTTTTTTGGGGTTAAAAAAGAAGGCTTTATGTTTTTCAAGAGGAACAAAACACACGTTTGGCCCGGAGATACGAGTAGTGAGTACCTAGTCGTATCTATAGTTGGTACCTATGACTTTTGCAAAAGAGTAGACTATATCACTATACTCTATGTGGTTCTGGTAGTCTCTTGGCCTTATTCGAGAACTCGAGCTCTAGTATGGATATTCCGTTATATTTGAAAGTGCAGTGAGGAGAGCAGAGTATATACTTTATAGTATAATCTCAAGGGTGCAATCCGTAATGGTTTGTGAAATGTATTTGAAAGTTTTATTTTCAACAAGAGCTCACTTTCCATCTCTGCTCTTGCTCTAACTGTATCTCCATTTTGTACACCTCTCTGGTACTGGTACCATTTGCCATAGCATCCAGCGCCATAGAATGCCAGACGCACAAAGCGATAACTCCGGGAGGCAAGCTAAGCCCAAAGAGCTAATGTTTGAACAGTGTATAGTGTAGTAGTACAGTGGAACACCTAGTTTGTTGAGCGAGAGTCAGAGTATACAAAATCCTTTTGCCATCAGTTAACGTGGGGAGTGAAGCGTTGAGGGTTCAGAGGTTAGATGAGGTGAGATGGTGCGGCGGCATGGCTTGGTATGTTCTGCGTTCACCTGTTGAATCAATTTGCCGCAAAAGGATAAACAAAATGCAGTCAGTCGGGGACTAACGATGATTTCTCTTCTCGTTTCGAGTAAATTGGATTAACTTTAAGTACATTAACCCACACCTGGAGTAGGTACCTGATATAATATTATATCCAAGGGTTTCTTCTCCCAGTCACTCGTTGATGGTTGTATTTGCAAGTGTATAGAAAACAGGATGCTTGTCGTCGTAGTCGTCGTCGTCGCGTCCTTGATGCTTTCCTATATCCACCTCCACCGTTACCGTCACCGCCACCGCGCGTCACTATGAACCATGGTATCTACCATCTACCAACATACCTAGGTACCTAGTACCTACCACTGTGGCACCTGGTGATGGTGGACTATGTGAGAATTATATCAAACAGATTTAAAAATGATAAATTTCATTTCGTCTGTCTCGGGGGGATTGTTGCGGATTTAGGTGAAACTGTGCATAACAGGGAAAGATCCTGAAAATTGAAAATGAATACTCTTGCTATCTCTGTCTCTGACATTGTGAATGTAATATTCGTTCTCTATTTCTCTTTTTTTATATAAAATATAGTAACCAACAACAAGGAGCAAAGGATTGGCAGGACTGTTATTGCAGGATTATAGTATATGTTGTGTGTGGGACTGGATTTATTTATTTTAATACATTTTATTTTTTGAATTTATTTATTTTTCATTGCACATGGCACAGATGTTGTGATAAATGAAGGAAACAAAATAATATTTTTTTAAAAAAGGTTTTTTTTTACGAAAAGCTTGAAAGTATATTAGTACCTATCTATTTCTTACTTTATAGATTTGTTATGATAAAACTTTAAGGAGATAATATTACGTGGAAGAGTAGGAGTATTCTTGGAATAACCAAGAGTCTGATAAAAAATTGTTCTTTGAAATATTTTGAATGTACGTACATAATTAAGTAGGTGGAAATAGTAAGATTTATTATGAATAATAGGATTTAAAATTAAAACTGGAATTTAAGTGTAAATGGTTAAAAAAATATGAAATTAAAAAGACTTAAAACTATAATTTTAAAAGATATTGTCAACAAAATTTAAGGAACCTTATTATTATAAGGGTTTAACAATTTACTAGTTAGCAATTTGCTTAATATTTAGCAATTTACTAAGGGAGTCCAAAACTTTACACCTTTGCTAACTATTGAATTGCTAATTGGCTTTTATTAAGAAACGAGCATCCACACATGTCTAAAAAGTGACAGGTTGTGAAAATAAAAAAAGAAACTATGTATTCTTAAATGGACCTATTAATTAGAATTCCCAACTGTTGACTTGACCATTCCATCGATTGCTCTTATAAGAATAATCTTACAGATGTCATATGGATTTAGTAAATTGTTAAGCGTTAAAGAAGCCATTTCGTTTTATTAACTTTAGAAAATTGTTAAGAGTAAGTAAAATGTTAAAATCGTTTAAAATTATATAAATCACCTTTTTAGACTAGTAAATTGTTAAAAATGGACTTAACAATATTGATCGTATAAAATTTTGAGCAATTTCTTTTAAAAATTGCATAAATACAAAAAGAGGTGTTGAACTGGGAAATAATATAAAACAAAGATTTTTTTTTAAATTGGCATTAAATGTACCTTATTCGAAAAACAATCTTCTGGTATTATAATTTCAATACTATTTTTGGCATATGACTGACACGGTTGCAACATTTTTTGACGTATATTAGAAATAACTCTGTGAATGTTGTCCTTGAAGTGGTCAATCGTTTCGAGCTTATCGACAAGTTATATTAGTGACTTCACGTATCTCCACAAAAAAAAAGGGTTTTTTAATAAGGGTGGGTAGATGTTGAAATGGAATAAGACAAGTTGTGTGTGAGGTATTGACAAAATTATTTTTTTATTTGAAAAACACATGTATGCCATTAAGAGCATTCAAATGCTCGCCTCGGCTTCTTACGGTGTGTAGCACGGATCCGAGTGGTCCAATTTTCAATAACTCTTCCGCATAGAACTGACTGATGACCGATGGTATCGGTCGATTGTGGTTTATTTGAATAGACCTGCGACTTCAAGAAACCCCACAGGATAAATCTAGCGGTGTCAAATCGCATGACCTTGGTAGCCAATTCACACCCCCCCGGCAAGAGATAACCTTACCCTCAAATCGTTCATGCAAAATGTCAATGGTGGAGTTTGCTGTGTGGCACGTTGCGCCGTCTTGCTGGAACCATAGTTTGTCTAGGTCCATATGGTTGAATTTAGGCCACAAGAAATTAGTTATCATCATTATTTAGCGCTCGTTGTTTACCGTGGCCGCCTCACTAACTTCGTTTTCAAAAAAGTACGGACCAATTACGCCGCCGTCCCAAAATCCACACCAAACGGCAACTTTTTGAGGATGGATTATCACCTGGCGAACCTCGCGTTAATCGGTGTCATCCCATATACGGCAATTTTGCTTGTTAACACATTCATCCAAAATTGCGCCTCGCCACTAAACGATTCGAAGCCTAGTCAGCGAACAAACGGCGGGGTTGTCTAGGGTCATGAACTTTGATCTCCTGGGTCAGTTGGTTGCATCTTGTATGGGTGTAGGCCCAAATCCCGACGCAACATTCGACAAGTTGAAGTCTGCGAAAGGCCGAGTTCTTGTGCACGGTGAGGAATAGATTGCCTCGGGTTGTGCTCTACACTTTCACGGACCATGGCGATGTTCTCGGCCAATCTTGCGTTCCTTGAACGTACGTGGGTTGGCTGATTGTTTACTGAACCGGTCGTCTCAAATTTGGCCACCAAACTGTGAAGGGCCAATACGTCTATCGTAAAATGGGCGCAATGCGAGCAACGTTTGAGTTAACGAACACTCATTTTGATAATAAAGTTTAATCATTTGAACTTGCCATGGTGAGGTGATTTGGCATAAACAACTGAATAATAAACAAAAGATTTGACAGATGTCACCAGGGGGTGCCAAAATGTAAATGAAAAACCCTTTAGTAAAGTGGCGTCAAATCGTACGATCTTGAAAGTCAATTTATGAGTCCGTCCTGTGAAATTATGTGCTCACCAATTTTTTAATTCAATAAATCAATTGTGGCACGAACTATGTGACATGTTGCGGCGTCCTGTTGAAACCACACTACCTGCTCAACAATAATTATAATTTAATCAAAAATGATCTTCATCGCAAAATTGTTTGCGATACGTACTTCAAAAAGAATATTTATTTTCAAAATAAACTTATACAAAAATTGTTCAGGAAAAAGTATTATATTTGCAAAATTAAAAACCAAACTTAGCACACATCAATTTTGAAAAAAGTATTGCCATCAGATTAAAGGTCGACGAAAAGTATAAATAAAATAAGATGTGGCAACATTTTGATCAGAAGATCAGAACGAACTAGGAAAAGTATTTATGTAAATTAATGTTGGAATTTTTGTATCTAACTTTATTAATTCACTTTCCTATATAAGAACGTCTTCAGCACTATACCGCTTTGATTTTAAAAGTTTTCAAAATATTAGTAGTTGAAGTTTGAGTAGAATTGAATTTCTATTCTTTTTCGAACTAAAACTTAGAAAATATCGTAAACTTTAACGGATAATGGTAGAACAAATTAAGTTAAAGCGCTCAATTTTAAGTAAAAGCTTTCACTATGCGTGGGTTAGTACTAAATATTGATATTAAAGTCAAATGTTCAGGAAGTTTTATTTTTATTGACATTACAAACCAATTTCCTGCATAGGGTTGACTAAAAAATTGTCACAAAATAAGCGCCCTATTTAAATTTAATAAAGGGGTCTTGTGAATAATAAAAAAAACTTGAGCTCTTATTGGTCAAAGGTTAAGCTAATTTAACTAACTATAGGTATTTCTAGTAGCTTAAGCTAGACTGCTCCACTAAAAGCTATGCTTCATGTGAATAAAAAAAAGATTACGCTAAATAGCTTTACATTTAACATTCGAGCTTAAGCTTAATTTCTAGCTTTCATTTATTTATTCACATTTCCATTTCGAGTTTTTAGTTCAACTGAACAGATGATTGAAGAATAATCCAAGAAAGTTCTTGTTATACCGTCCTTCAGCAATGAAGATATATCCACTACTTATCGAACAAGAACCTGTCGGTTGCACCTTCTATCTTCAAATTTAGTACGGATACAGAGTATTTTAAAGTCATTCCCTAGAGATATTGCACTGTTGAACTAGCTTTTGTAGGATGGGTAGCTCCAATGCAATGGTATGGATAATTTAATATTGGATAAAAATAAATTAGGTGGCACAACAGTCCGTTGACAAGTAGGGCGTAGTGACTTACAACTCTCAACCATGTGCGAGAACTGTTGTCAAGGATGGCGGAGGATACAGTTTTTAGCCGAATTCAAACGTCTAATTTGTGAAATCACTTTTCATGACAAGAATTACTCTTGGAGAACTTGTCAATTCCTCGCAAGAGGCAGTACCCGTGAAAAAACTTTAGATGGAATAGGCAGGGATCGAACCCAAGACCTGTGGCATGACAGTCCAACGCACTTTTTTTTTTCATTCATTTGTATTAATTCCATCTCAAAACTATCTTAAAGCTAGACACAAATTCATAAAACTAGCCTAATTAACCATAATTTACAACTAACTTACTGGACCCATACAGACACTCTAAGTTAAACTATAACAATTAATACAAATACCTTTCGGCCCGAAGATCTATTTTACTTTAATTCAATTTTATTTATTTTTGTATTTATTAGAAAATTTAAAAAAAAAACTGATATCAATATCTTTTTTTAAATTTTACTTAAAAACTACTCAAAATTAGGTTCTTAATATAAAACTTAAAACTAACTTAAACTACCTATTCTATCTATAAACTACTTAAAACTAGAACAACCACAGCAGCAAATCTAACTATCTAACGTTTTTTGTTTTTCATCTTTTGTTGTCCTTTTTTTTATATTATTTTATGTTTTTTTTTTGTTATTATTTTATTTTAAATTTTTGTATATCCTTTTTTTTCGGTATTATTTTTTTTTTTGTGCCACCATGCCTATTCTACTTAAACCCTAAAACTATAATACAAATATGTATACCGGCCAAGGCTTAAAACCTTATCCGACTACCCACTATCAAGTGCCGATTGAAACCACCAGAACTGGTTCTCCTGCATTACCCTATCAGTTCGGTCCCGTTCGGACACAGCCCTACTAAACGGAAAGAGCTCTGCTACGCCTTGTGACATGACGTTCCGATTTTACAGGATTCGCCTATCCACGGTTCGTCGTCTGACGTGGTAGATTAGCGGAACTGCCAATCTATCCTTTATCAGACCGCATGTATCTAAAAAGACTAATGCTTTTGGTGGAATAAAGCCGCTTAATCGTGCACTTTCAAAATATTCGTCGTTCGGATAGAACGCCCCCCCAAAAAGTGGAATAGTAATGTACGAAAGAAGATTCGGCTGTTCGATATAAGCCGGTACAGCGTTGTTAACACTGCCGCTCGATCACCCGAAACTGCTCCATCTGGGAAGGGGCAACTTTGAACCACACAGGGTTGCCCGATCATCGGCCGTATGAGGGCCATGTAGCAAATAACCTTCACTCTGGGGTCAAGCCGACTGCTGTAAAATAGCCGTTTCGACAGTCCAACTCACTAACCATCATGCCACGGGTACAACTACATTCGGATACAACTATGTTTGTTAGACTTCCCAACAATAAAAATGGAGGTTTACAATTTTTTTAAAAAGTTGATTTATTTTTGGCTTATTCATTCAGGTAATGTGGATCCAGATGAAGTGATCGACATGTCTAAAAAAAAGACAAGGCGTTTATTGCTGTAAAAATCCAAACTATTTATTTAATTAAATAAAAAAAAATACAAACAAAAATAAAACATTTACATTATGTAGTTTTTTTTCTAATTTTTGTATATAGAATTACTTCTTCGAAATTGAACAAGCCCCCCCCCCCCCCCCCGAACCGAAATCCTGGCTACGGGCCTCCCCCAAAAGCTCTAGCTCTTCTGCCCATTTTGCCTTTTCTGCTTCGATGATATGAGCATTTTCCATTATTTTGTTGGCCATGTGCTTAATAATTTTGAACATTGTAGTGCGTTCAACTCCAACATCTTGTCCTATACTGAACTGAAATTTATGTTCACTCAGATATCTCAAACACATTTGAAACATTTGCTCAGAGCGCCTTTAAAGATGGTCTATTGATTTGCCTTAAAAGTAATCAGAAAGCTACTGCATATTTTCTTTTTTTTTTATTGAAATAAACAAGAAAGTCAAAATAATTTCTCAAGATAGAGCTTAGAATTTTAACAGATCATATTTTCGGAATAAATATATACATTTCAGACTTTTGCATATTTTGAATTGAATTGGGACATACAACTTTCATGTAGATAATTTTTGGAAAAATAGAGTTGAGTTTTGAATTAATTAATAATCTGAATTGCTTTTTTTACTTACAAATTGTTTGCAAATTTCAAAATTGTAGTAATATTTGTATTTATACTAAACATATTTGCATTTTTATACATTTTAAAAACTATTCATAATATTTGTATTTTTTGATTTCAGATTATCCATCGAGATTTAGCAGCAAGAAATATTCTCATAACCGATGATAATACTTGCAAAGTTGCAGACTTCGGTTTTGCTCGTGATATTGTTACGTCGAAAGTTTATGAAAGAAAAAGTGAAGGAAAACTTCCAATAAGGTAAGAAAAAAATAATTATAAAAAAAAGGAAAAATTAGAACAGGTTAAATCGATGTTTTAATCTGAAAACCCAAAAAATTATTGCACAAATTGATTCCTATTTTCAAAATGAAGCGATTCAATTAATTGTGAAGATTTCATTCGCAAAAGATTGTGTTCTTTTACAAGAATGAGAAAAATTACTTTTCGGGACAAAATATAAGCTCAAGGTACAAGGAATCATTCCTCACAAAAAAGAAAAGATTTTTATTAAAACAACAGGCTGAAAACCGATCTCCATCACTCTTAAACCCTGACAGTTCTTTAAAAAACTAAACTTTAAGGTCACAACATTAAACTAAAAATAAATGTATTTATGCCCATATTAGATTATTATCCATTCCTTATAATATACATACATGCATCGTATATACCTACTCCAATAAGAACACTGTTTTATCTTTCAATCTCGTAGGTTTCGCCTTGTCTATGTCCAGGTACCTTATTAAGAGCCCAATCTGTGCAGACCTACATGAGCAAAGTGCCTTATTATTATTATTATTTTTTTTTTTTTTGATAAAAAACTTCTCAGACAGAAAAGTTCTAGTCCGACATTTTTCGTATATATATACTTTTATATCAATTTATGTATTTATATGTACCTGGGTAAAGGAGGGATATGAAATATCAGGTGCATTTAAGGACATGACCGAACAAAGACAGAAGGTCAGACACAAAATACGATGGAAAAGGACGTTCTTTTTTTTTGGTTTTGCTTTCCTTTCCTAAAAAGACGTGAACTGAAATTTAACAAATCGATATAGCATCTGGTTATGTGTACAGGATCACAGGAACAGGACACCGAAATTTAGGATGCTATTCATATTATGAAGAGAAAAAATGTTAATTTTGCAAAAAAAGAAGAACCTTTCGTTATGCAATGAACTTATGAATACGAAATTCTCAAAACATTTGAGATGAAATCTTTTGGACTACCACGTAGTAGGTACAGCGCAAAAAAAACACAACATAAGAACTGACGTTTAAGGCAGTCATATTCTATTCTCCGTGGTAAGGTATTTTGATCAAAACGAACCTCCACCCACCAATAAGTCCCAGGGGAATGCTTGTCAGAGCAGACAAAATAACCCATACATATATACCCAAAAGAATCATTGAATTTATGGGATCTTATGTATATTTTTTGTTATTTTAGAAAAAAAAAGAAGAAAAGTCGGGCCTCGCGTCTTTTGTTCGGGAAGAAATCTAATTTAAATCCTGTAATTTCCTTAGAGGTAGCAGTAAATAATTCAGTTTACTCACGGTTTCACTTTTCACACCATACCCAACCCAAACGCCACATTTTCTTACCTACCCTAACCGCCCTTCCTGCGCCTATACATATACAATTTTTGTTAAAGCTTAACTCCTTAGAGGATGATTTTGAGAGAAGATGAAACGCGAAGATCATGTTGATTTCTTGATTATTATTGTTATTATTATTGTTAAGATACCTTTTCTTATACTTTTGTTCTTTAATATTTTTTGTTGTTGTTTTTTCTTGCAAAAATGAGTGGCATTATATTAAATTGCTTAAGGGAATATGTACTTATACATATATATTCGAAAACATCAGTGGAAGAAGATAAATGGCGTTCCAGAGACTTCAATAGATTCTTTCTTTTTTTTCCTGTTTTATTTTTAAAATCCCAAATGAATAACTTTAAATATTTCTACATTTTCGCTTTTGTATTGCCAAAGGAAATTTATTGCTTCGATAAGTAGGGGTACATACTTACATAATATAATTTAAATACTAAAAAGTTATTGTATTTCAAATGATTTTCAAGTCTTAAATATATATGAACAGCTCATTTATTTTTATATTTAAATTGGGCGTCAATCTGAAATTTATGAGCTTTTATTTTTCTTAAAGTTTTTATGAATTGAATTTCCGAAGCAAATACACCATATATTGAAAAATATGACTTTAAGAAGGAAGATTAAGGACAAGTTTAGTATTGACCAACTATTTCTTTTCTTTTTGAATAGCCAGCTAATTTGTTCAGTTTTGAAGCGTTCATCTTTTGATTTTAATAAGTAAGAACTTTTCCCTTACTAAAAATATGGACCTCACCTTAATTGTTAAAGTTTCTTACAAAATTAACAGTTTGAAAAAAACGCAAAGATTTTTCCAATAGCAAAGATCAAGGTTGAAAGAAAAGTTGATAAATTTAGACCTATGTTACGTCTTTCTTATATCGGTAAATTGCTTGCGGGGCCTTTAACCAATCCTTTAAATAGCTTCTGCGAAAATACGGATATCATTCCAAGTAACCAGTCTGGTTTTAAAAAAGGAAACTCAACAGAACATGCCCTGATTTTATTCCAAGATATAGTCAATCAGAATCTGAGAAATAAAAAGTGTACTGTGAGCTTAAATATTGACCTTAAAAAAGCTTTTGATTCGCCTTGTCATCATGGTCTTATTTACAAACTCATTCATTTGAACTTTCCGGCTTTGGGTCAGTAAGATCATTTTTAGATTTTTAACAAAACATCGTTTTCAACATCGATTTTTTGTAGGATCTTATTTTCAGTAAACTCAGGTGTTACTCAGGGATCGATATTGGGACCATTGTTGTTCAACTTTAAGCTGCAAGACTTTCCTCTTTCAGATCCCATTTCCGATTAACTTTAATTTTTGCATCATACTGATGACACATTTATATTAACAAGCGAGGCTCGACCGATCTTAGCTCTGAACCAAATTGATGGTATTTTAAAAAATGGAGTTTGAAAATAAGTTCACGCAAATGCGGATTAACAACTTTTAGTAATGCCAGTGGTAAGGGACATTATCTTGTAGTGAAAGAGAGCAAATCATTAAACCTAAAATTAAAAAAGAGGCTGGGATGCGACCCACACTGATAACTTCCCAACCTGTCTGTCGATTTGTCTTGCTTAAAAGTTTGTCTATATGTATCAATTTTTACCAAATTTTCGTACTATTTTTTGTAGATTTTATTTTTTTATGAAAAAACGGACTGTTGGATTTTTATAAAAAATTACTGAATATCGAAAATAATATTTTCTGTGAAATAAAATAAGTTTGAAGCTAATATTTTTAATTTTTGAAAAGCTATTTGTCAAAAGTAAATTTATACCAAGTTTTAGTATTGTTTTTTTTTTTAGGTTTTTATTTTTTTTTTTTATTTCAATTTTTCTCAAAATTTTATAGAATGTTGAAAACAATATTTCTTATAAGTAAAAATTAGTTTGAAGCCTTAATCTCAAGTTTTTGAAAAGATATTTGAGTCGAAAATAAATTTTTACCAACTTTTGTTAATTTTTTTTTTAGGTTTTTATTTTTTATAAAAAAACTGTCAATTCGATTTTTCTCAAAATTTTATCAGATATTAAAAACATTATTCTACGTTGCATAGTATTTTTTTGGAGATGAAATCAGATTTTAGTCGTAAAATTTTTGAGGTGGCAAATTTTTTGTTTTCAGTTTTTTTTTGATTTATAAAAAAACCATTAATTGGATTTTTTTCCAAAAATATAATTGTTTTGTATCACGTTACAATATGTAATATAAAATTTAATTCCAGTCTCTAGCGTCATTGGTTCGTGAGATATTTAAGGTGAACTAAAATGTTCTACTTTTTTTCAAACTGCTATGGTAAAAAAACCACTCACGCAATTTTCTTGACAGCCCTTTCTGCATCTTTCTGCCTTGTTATCTGTTTAACAAAATTTATTTGAAGTCGATTTCTCTTCTGGTTCTTGAGCTATGGACGACGAAAAAAACGTCGCGAACTTACAGACGTATGGACGTACGGATGACGTACAGACGTACCTACACACGCACACATAGTAATCACTCTAAAAATCTTTTATTTCGACTCGATGGACCTTGAAACGTCGAGAAATGTCAAAATTTTCCATTTGACACATCAAACCCATTACAATAACTTCCTATGGGAAGTTAAAAATATACCAAATTTGCTTTACGGAAGATTCTTGATACCAAATAATTTAGATTTATTTTGTATATTTTCAAAAAATGCAATGCAGACAACTTCATAAAAACCAAACTAATGATTTAGGTACAATAATAATTAACAATAGTACTCGGTGGCGTATACACACTTTTTAAATCAATTAAATTGAGAACAATTAATTTTCCATTTATATTTTGCTCGTTATATTGAAGATCGAAACAAAATCAAGAGAGTTTATGATGAAAATTATCAAAATTTTATTATTTTTGACAATTAAATTCAATGATCTGGTTTTTTTAGGCTTTAAATGAGAAATACCCTTATTTTCTAACTCAAGAACCTTTTGCTGAGAAGTAAACATTTTCCAGATCTTCTCCTCAAACATTTAGGAACCATGTGAAATTTAATGTTTAAGATGTAAGGAAACATAACACTTAATAAGTATCTATCTGTAACCATCAAAGCCAAAGTAACATTTTCCTTAACCATTTGAATAAAATAATCCTTTTTTGAACTTTTTAATTTCAGGCAAAAGTCCCCTTTATAAATTAAAACTAAAAACCTCACAATTTCTGCACAAACATGATTATTTTTTTTTTTTCAAAAAAAAGAAACCAAGCCAAAATGTCCTTTATTTCAATGAAAAATTTAAACTTAAAAACCAAAGAACCCTTAGATATCCATCATAGTCGTATGTCGTATCTCTTATACTCACATCATGATAGCACAGTAAATTAGATTTCATTTGGTATTTTGAAGAAAGCTTTTGTTCATTGTACTTTATTGTCCAACAACCATTACACACATATAGCAAAACTACAATTTGCCATTTTTGGTAAAGCACATTTATGTACCTAAATACATCTTGTACCCATTTTACCTCAAAATCCAATTCCGTATGGGGAAACCCTCTCATCGAAAACACTAATTCAATCCTTAAAATATTCTGCACGACAACAGCTTAGGTATACGAGAGATCCGAGTAGAGAAAAGGACATTTCCTGAATTCACTCCACAGATGTTGTACAATTAGATAATTACATACCTGCTGCATTTGTCCACATACATACATCTTCCCTATAGATATGTACACAGTACATATAGGGTATTTGTAGATTTGATGGTAAAAGTAGTAAAATCCATATGCACATCGCATCCTCGAAACAATCATCAATTTTCCTCCGCTTGATGGACATCCATCGTGTCCTCGACATTTTCAATATCATCAGACACACAAAAACCCAAAGCACATATTCAGTCAGGCTCGCTTGCTGAATACAACCATCTGCCAAAGGAGGGAGCATTTTGCCAGAAAATCACAAGGATACCCCGTTCGTTGTTGGTTGTGTCCTTTAGGGTTCTTATTTTTGTATTTTTTGTTTCGTTCATTTTTAGTTATTGTTGTTTTCTTTTTGTCTTTCCGGATGACATACTCGTGCTCGTCGACTACATATCGGAGTACATTCCTATACACATTAGGTAATGTCCTTGTCTATTCTGATGCTGTACTCCATATATTTGGCATCTGCTTGCTCTGGAAATCGTGCAGCAAGCAGAAAGTAAGAAACGAGCAGAGATGGCTCAATGAGAAATGGCCACATTCCTAGCTCGATCCTAAACGTACTTTGAATTTCTAAACCCAAACAACCTGTTCAGCATTTTCGGGGGCAATGAAGTGTGGGTGGCAGCCTCGAAATGGAAGTGGAAGAGTGGATGTGAAATGACAAAAAAGATAAATAAATGAGTCCTTTATAGGTATATAGTTATATTCTCTATACTCATACATATAAAACGATAAAATAATTTGACTGAAAATAAAGAAAAATAGAAAGAAAAGAAAGGAAAGGAAAAATAACATGAAGCATTCAAGCACAAATGGCAGCGAATAGCGGGTGAAATGAATTCATAAATTTTCCACAGCCATATCTCGTTTTCATGGGCACCGGAAGTACTAGCACACCATTTTCTTTTTATATATGGACGAGTATCTTATGGTTTTTATCTATGGACTTTTAGGACTTACTTCACCATCATGCAACTCTCTGGGCCAAGTCCAAGTGGATAATATGAATTATTTTTTTTTGTTTTTTCTGTCTTCTACATAACCGTTTTTTTTTTTTTTTTGGAAAAGGATTAAGCTCCGAATGTATTGTAATCGTGATATAATTTATGAACTAGAAATTAATATGAAAATCGAGATTTATGGTTAAATATTTGAAAATAATTGCTTTTTCAAAGATTTTGTCTGGACTAAGAAGTTTTAATGGTACCCGGGAAGTTTAACAAAAGATAATGCAGCCCTAAAAGGTATTACCTATAGACAGGTTATTTTTAAATCTAAAAGCAATTGAACTATCGGGAAAAAAAAATTTTAATAATAATTACTAAGAATATTTATTTTGATTTAAAAATAAACTTATTTCTGGTCAAGAGTGTTTTGAATTAATATTTGTTGTAGAAGATAGATTTAAGTTTTTCAAAAAAAAAAAACACATGCAATTCAGAAAAATGCATGAAATCTTTATTTGCATCGATAGTAAGGTGCATATAATTTAATGTTGGAAGATTATTTCATGCAAATGTTGACCTTGACTGCGCCTCAACCGATCCCTCCGCTTAGTCCAATTTTGGCACACTCTTTGCAACATTTCGGCCGGTATCTCACAAATAAATGCTTCAATGTTGTCTTCCCATGCGTCAATTGAAGCGGGCTTGTCTGTATAGACATGAGCTTTAAGATAGCCCAAAAAGAAAATTGTCTAAAGGCGTTAAATCGAACGATCTAGGCGGCCAATTGACCGGTCCCGAATGTTAAATAAAATCTTCACCGAACTCGCTCCTCAATAAGTCCATTTTTGCGTGTGGTGTGTGGCATGTGGCACCGTCTTGTTGAAACCACATGTCATGCAAGTCAAGCTCTTGCATTTTGGGCAAAAAAAAGTTGGATATCATCTCACGGTAGCGCTCACCATTCACAGTTACGTTACGATTCGCATCATCTTTGAAGAAGTACGGTCAAATGATGCCACCAGCCCATAAACCGCACCAAGCTGTGACTTTTTGTGGATGCATTGGTAGCCCTTGCAATGCTTTTGGCTGATATTCACTCCAAAATCGACAATTCTGCTTATTTACGTACCCATTGAGCAAAAATGTGCTTCGTCGCTGAACAGAATTTTTAGGTAAAAAAGTGGATCTTTGGCCAACTTTCGAAGACCCCATTCACCAAGAATTTTACGTTCCAGAAGGTCGTTCGGCTTTAATTCTTAAACCAGCTGTATTTTTAAAGGCATTACACCTAAATCCTTCCACTAAATTTTCCACGTTGTTGAGTAACAGAGGCCCAATATTATAGTCATCATTAACACTGGCCGATATAGCTGCGATATTATCTTCAGTTCGCACTCTATGTAAACGTGTTGGTGGTTTAATGTCTAAAAATGTAAATTTGGTGCGAAATTTAGTCACAATAGCCCGAATAGCCGCTTCAGTGGGTTGATTAAACTGACCATAAAATGGAAGAAGCACGCGATGAACTTTCTTAACAGAGCACGCATTTTGATAATAAAATTCTATAATTTGCAAGTGTTGTTCGTTTGTAAGACGATTCATAATTAAATTATAGACCAAAGTGAAGATGTTTGTGAAACAAAACACAAAACGTGCGTCAGCTGTTTAAACCAGTGTTGCCAAAAAGATAATAGCTAAAAAATCACAGTTTACAATTATATCAGTAAAAATGTCTAAGGTTCTCTTCTTAGTATTGGACTTTTTATGCATTTTATAACGAATTATGTTTATAACAGGTTATTTTTGTTTGCCCTCCCTTACGGCATGCATGGGCCTCAACATTCCCCAGATCATGTTTGAACACTTATAACTTATTTGTTTGTAATTTTATTTTTATGCAATTAATAATCAGTGAACGAAATTTAATTTTCTATTAATTTTATGTCTTTTTATGATCACTGACATTTTAAAGAATTTTTTGCGAAATTTTTCTGAAAATAACTATTTAATACCTAACAAGAAAACGTATTTTGTCCAATAATTTTTGTATTTCAATAAGAATATACTGACAAGTGCTGCTACATCTAGTAATTTGTAAACTACAACCTTGAATAACAAATTTGAAATAATAGACTTTTGTGTACGCATAAATGAACCTACTCAAGATCTTGAGAACTCTGAAGTATTAAACTTTGTTTAAAGGTTACTAATCAGGGAAAACCAGAAATCACCATCAAAGATAGATCTGCGAAAAATTTTAAACTTATGGCATTTCCTGACAGCTTTGAAGTCAAACAAATTTAAGAATACATTTTGGAATGACCTGAAAGATTAATTTTCTATTGAAATTTCAATTTTACTTACTTGATAAATATTTGAAAATATTTCACAAGCAAGTGTTAGAAAAATTAAAACTGAATATTATGGCATATGTATGAAAAAATGTATCGAAAACATTCTGGGGTACAAATAATTTTAGCCGTGATGTAAAGGAAGGTTAAATGTGAAATCAAATAACATATCACTTGAAAGGTCTTAATATAAATCATAAGTTGTTACCAAAAGGAGTATTATATTGTTACTCATTTTGTTGATGATATTTGTCTACAAAATGCAGCAAAAAAAAGAGGTTTTTCAAACACTTCTATTCAAATATCTCAAAATATTTATTTCAAAGCTTATACGAACCTTTCATATAACTTCAAAATTATGTTTCCATATTTCTCATCTCGGCAAAAAACAGAAATTCTATTTTTACTATTACTAACTTTATGCTAAAATTTCTTAAACTGCCCTGAACGATTTCTATATTTTTTTATCATTTTCGAAAAAATGATTCCTTGAAAATGTGAAGTATAAAAATCAGGTATTTCTTGCATAATTCTGAACGATGGATAAAATATTTTTTTTGTCTTACCTCCAATTTCTTCAAAAATGTATAATCTCAAAAACTCTGTTTTTCTAAAAATTAGAACTCGATTGAGTTTTAAGCGTTGGAAATCTAATTTGAATCTTAGTTTCGATTTATTAGACTCTCAAATTGAGGGACCAAGGATATTAGAATTCGATTAAGCAATGTTCTTACTCAACCAAACTAATAAGTTTTAAGATTAAAACAGATTTTGGAATACATAACATTTCACACCAAATGGACATTTAATGTGCAATGATAAAACATTTTTATGATTTCATTTGGAAATAAAGTGCACGACTGGGTCGCACGAACTTGCTCCTGTATACAAAGAGTCTGTTTAAAAAAGTATCTATATAATATTTAAAAATATACCTATAAAATAAGTTTGTCTTCAAAGATAGATAAATATGCCATTTGATTTGTCGAAAAAAACTCCATTTTTCAATTTTTTGGGAGGGGGTTACATTTAATACAGTTAAAATAATTTAAAAAAAACTAATTTAAGATTCAAAATTTTACCTGAAAAATAAGTTTGTCTTCAAAAATTTAAATGCCATTTTATAAATCAAAAAACCCTTGATTTTTCAATTTTTTTTTTTGAAAATCGTTAGAGCGGTTTTTTTTTAAATTAATTTTTTATATATAAAATTTTTCAATTTTGTTCTAAAAATATTTTTGGTATGCAGTTGTTTAGTGATTGTAAATATACGCTCTATATTTCAATTTCGTAAAAAAATTTTCACCCGTTTTTGAGATATAGAATTTTGAAAAAAAAAATTTCAATATTTTTTTAAAAATCCAAACAATACAAAATTGCACTTTTGATAATCAAATATTGTTAAGGCAATATAAGAGCTCGTTCAGAAAAAAAATTATTGAAATCGGTTCAAAAGTTGCTGAGAAAATTAAAAAACAAAAAAACGGTTCTATGAGCGGTACCTTTCCTGAGCTATACAAAAATATGTTTTTCTTATTAAAAGAAGCCAAGTTAAAAAATAAAATTTTGGAGAAAATTTAAAAAAAATCTATCGGTTTGTTTTTGAGGAAATTCGAATTTTCGTTTTTTGACCAAAAAAGTTGTATGGGGGCCACTGTTAGTTTTGATCTTAAAAAAAAATGAAAAAAGCGCCTAACGCAAATCTGCTCAAAACCTTAACTTAAAAGTTTGAACTCAATCGACCCAATGGTTTAGGCTGTAGGAGCGTGGACAGACAGACAAAATTGACCGGACGGAATCGCGGGACCCACTTTTTTCGACTTCTCTACCATCGTAATATCATGTTTGATTAAAATCTCGAGTTCGAAATTTTGCACGAATGCAAAACTTGCCATAATACATAGTTCCTATATGTTGCAAGTAAAAATAAGAATAATTTTGAATTAACATCCCATTGTAAAATAAAATATTGTATGTCAATATTTGACGGATGGCTTACCAAACAGTCATTAGTAGGAATTGCATTACATATATAAAATGGTATCTTATATTTGAAGGTCGAGAAATACATAACATTCAATATCTAATCTTCAATATTTAAATGAACGTTATAACCATATAGATGAGTAGACAGGCCCGATATGTTCTGTTTTAAGCAGACAATTTGTACATTTGACTAAAGAACCTAATTTGCCCGATTTATGTTCATTTTAAAGGATATTCACAAATAAAGTAATATTTCAAAACAATCTTTTCATGGACTTTATATTTTAAACTTTTTTTTAAATTTGTCGCATATTGAAAATACGCTTTTTGCTGAAAACGAATTTGTTTGTTATAAAAAGAATATTTGAAAAGAGTAACCAGTTCATCTAGAAGTATATTTGTCTCTTTCATATACATATGTATGTTACTAAATCACATCGTCTGAAATTCCAAAAATTACAGAACATTGGAATCTGAACGCAATTTCGTAATTTTAGTGATTTGAATTTTCAAGGGAAAGTGTCGAAAAATTAAATTGAAAAATTAATAAAATTTAAATAGAAATCTTATGGAACACAAATTCAATTCGAAACAGGCAGAATATAAACACTTAGACTAAAATAAATGGTTTGTAGAACTCTGTGTCAAAATTGAGAATTCCATTCAATCGACATTTTAAATCTTTAGAACTCAAAAATGATTTTAAACCGAGTTTGAACATTTTGGTTAACCCAAAATATCTCACGAACCAATAACGCTAGAGATTTGAATTAAATAAATTTTATATTTTATATTGTACCGCGATACCAAAAAAATATATTTTTGGGAAAAATTCCAATTAACGGTTTTTTTATAAATCAAAAAACTGAAAAAAAAAATATTTGTAAACTCGAAAATTTTACGAACAAAAACAATTTTGTGCAACCAAAAATATCGTTATTGAAATCTGGTAAAATTTTGAGAAATATCGAATTGACAGTTTTTTCTATAAAAAATAAAAACCTAAACAAATATTACTCAAAGTTGGTAAAAATTGATTTTCGACTCAAATATCTTATTAAAACCTTGAGATTATGGCTTTAAACTAATTTTATCTTTTAAAAAATATTGTTGTCAACATTCAGTAAAATTTCGAGAAAATCAATTTGACAGTTTTTCTTAGAAAAAAAACAAACAAAAAAAAATAATAAAAGTTGGTAAAAATTGATTTTGGACTGAAAAATCATTAAAAAAATTTATAATATTGGCTTCAAACTTATTTTATCTCGGAAAATATTGTTTTTGACATTCAGATAATTTTTTATAAAAGTGCAACAGTCAGTTTTTTCATAAAAAATTAAAATCTATAAAAAATAGTACGCAAATGCTAATAAAATTGGTAAAAATTGGTTAACAACTAAAAATCTCGTTAACAAAGTTTTGAAATCAAACTATTTCATCATATGCAAAATATTGTTGGTTGTTTTTAATTTTTTTAAGAATAATTTAACTGATTACTTTTTTAACAAAACACGAAAATCAACAAACCAAACCTTTTAAGCAAGACAAATCGACACACGGGATGGGAAGTTATCAGTGTGGGTCGGCAAATGACAAATGCTGTTGGAAATTATTGTCTTAAGTAAATTACAAATATTAGGTTTCAAAATGAAAAAAGACTTGACTTGACTTGAACCAGTTATACAAGAAGTTAGAAAACCCAAAATAGAATATGTAAATTTCCAATATAACCTAAATTCATTCAAATCTTTTAATAAGAACCTTACTTAACTTAAAATTTTTCATTAACAAAAAATTCATACAGAAATTCAAAAATTGAATAAGCTCAGGAATTATTATTATTCACTTATCAAATTAAATTTGACATATTGTTGATTTTTCTTTCGCTGATTTAAATTTGTAATACCATTTATCATTTAATTCAAGGAATTAAGCCTTAACTGCATAAGTTATTCCGATGATAATCTTTTGGATAACCATTCAAATTTCTTTTCCAGTTTTTAACAAGTTTTTGTTCATAAGATTCTTAGAATTTTATAAGCCATTTGACTGTAGTGATCATTCTTTCCTATTTTTCAAAATAAAAAGAATCTTAAACTTCACTAGTACTCTTCCTAATCCTTTGTGTAACTTTCTAGGGTTAGGTTCTAAAGTCCAGCGAATAAAAACAGAGGTTGGTATTTCTAACTCTATTAGAACAAATATGGGGATACCCGAGGGCTTTATTTTGGGTCCTTTCTTATTCTCAATGCTTATAAATGACCTTCCTGAAGTCATCTCTAACTGCCAAGTCTTTAAGTCTGTTACATTTTAAAATGAATTGGTTTGATAAGGGACTGTTCGTGTTCAGCTAGGATGATTGATGAACTAAGCCATATCCTTTTGTGTTCAAATGGGAACTTTATGAAACATAATAATGCTAAGCCTGTTGCTATGTTAAAAATAAGGTGGAGCAATAGTCCGTTGATAACTAGGACCTACTGACTTACAACTCTCAACACTTCATGTGTGCGAGAAAATAATCTTACGTGCTGTAGTTCAATCTTCAATACCATCAGAAACATTCACTTTGAATAACGATCCTTACGATCTTCTTCTGAATTATTGCTTAGTATGAAAAAGCACCTTATTCAATCACAGATTGAATGTTGCTCCCAACATACTCCAGTATATTAAATTTGCTTCACATGCAAACATGCTGGTTTTGAAACTCCACAATACCATCAACAACAGTTGTCCTAGTTATCTTCGTGAATTTTTTGAATTTTGCTCATTCCCAAAGAGACTTGAAACTTATTCTACCGTAAACCTTCATTTTGCACGCTGCTCCATAAGGGTTGGAAACAACTTAACAGAACCTTTCCATGTCAAAAAAGGTTTTAGACAAGGTGATGCGCAGTCATTCGATTTTTTTATCATCGTACTTCAAAGAATAGTGCAGAGCTCCCACGTCAACACTAAAGGCACTATCTTTCAAAAAACTGTCCAATTACTAGCATATACTGACGACATTGACATAATCGGAAAAACTCATCGTGATGTCAATGCAGCTTTTGTGAGTATTGAGGTAGAGGCGGCAAAAATGGGCTTAACGGTTAATGAGGCCGAAACAAAGTACATGATGTCGTCAAGAAAGGACTTACAACACCAACGCACGTCTTGGTCAGAAAGTTACCATCGACAGAAGTAATTTTGAGGTAGTCAAGGACTTCGTCTACCTAGGCTCCGCTATGAACGCAGAAAACAACACCAGAGCTTGTATTAAACGAAGAATTACTCTCGATAACCGCTGTTTCCTTCGGTTAAGAAAGCTGACAAATTGTCGCTATATAAGACCCTCATCCTCATCATCCCCGTCCTGCTATACGGTGCAGAAGCATAGACTATGACAAAAGTGGATGAAAGCACCTTGGGTCGTTTCGAGCGGAAAGTTCTTCGTGTAATCTACGGTCCCGTATGCATAGAAGGTGAGTGGATGAGAAGATGGAATGACTATCTGTACAGCGACGTAGACTTAGCCAGAAGGGTAAAAGTCCAACGACTAAGATGGCTGGTTCACGTAGACCGCATGGAAACCAATGCTCCGGCCCGGAAAGTCTTCGAATCCACACCCTCAGGTCAGCACAGTAGAGGAAGACTGCAGATTAGGTGGCGCGCACAAGTGGAAAGTGACGTCACCCAACTTTTAGCGCGAAACTGGAGCAATCTAACTAGGGACCGAGCTAGATGGATAAGTTTGTTGGGTGAGGCCCTAGTTCACACAGGACTGTAGCGCCACCTTAATTAAGTAAGTATTTAATTTGTATTGCTTGTTTAAACCTTGCAAAATGTTTCAAAAACTATGCAACCTAAATAATTATAGATACTCTAAATGATTTCAATGTTAATGTGTCATTGTTAAAGAATCTTTCTTCGAAATAAATGAAAATGAAATAAAAACTATACTGAAAATTCTTTTCTTAAAAATCACATTTTAATGTTTCCGAACCAGATCAGGAACAAAATTGTTTATGGCCTAAATAACAGTTGACACTTAAATCAGAGGTACTCTATTCAACCATAATTGAAGTACAACTTTTGGTCCAACCGTTTATCTCTTTATGATAACTTGCCTTCAAAGGAGATCGAACTTAGTTTTCATGTTTCCTTTTAAGTCTTGTTTATACCTTTTTTGAACAATTTCTTACGACCCGTAAAGTGATCCTTTTAAGTTTTTCTCTTAATAAAAATAATGTTTTATTTTTGTCTTATATATACACATCTACATATTTTATATATATTTTCTTTTAGATGGATGGCTATCGAATCACTCTACGATAATATATTCTCAGTAAAATCGGACATTTGGAGCTTCGGAATACTAATGTGGGAAATCGTAACATTGGGCTCAACACCATATCCGGGGATATCAGCTGCAGATGTTATGCGAAAGGTAATCAAACATTCTTTCGGTCTATCGCTTGCCTTTTCGTCCTTTTCGTTGTTGATTTTTTTTTTCTTCTCTATTTTTCTTATATTCTTTTTGTTTTTGATTATTTTGAAAAGAAGAAAAAGAGGGCATGTTTCTATATATATATATGTATGTATGTATCTTGATAATGGCAATGATTGTGGCGATGATGGCCAATATCTAAACTTCCCTTTTTTCGAAATACCATCAGTGTCCTGATGCTTCTACTATGCTATATGCATGGAGTATACAACATAGAAGTAGATAGTAGTGCCCGACGATCTATATTAAGACGACAGGAACAGGATGTATACCATTTGGCCCTCTCTAGAGCCATCAGTGGAACGGTTTTATTTGCGCTATCGTATCATTCCGATTTCATCCTGGGATAGCTTGTTAGTTTTGTTGTTGGACGTGCCAACTATATTGAGAGGAGTACATTTAATTGCAGTCATTCAGCTTTTATTATCCTTTCACTCCAGCTAACCTAACTCTGTGTAAAAACACCAAGTGCCATCGTATCCTTTCACTTTAATGGTTGAGAATCCTTTTCTCTATTTCCCACTCTCAGAGTTCCATCGTAGTTCTGCTAGCATTGTTATTCTATTCTTTACCAAAACACCAATATCTATATTCACCTCTATTATATATGTATATGTGTATGTACAAAAAAGGAATCAAATGTACTGTATTTTTATTTATTTTACTGTTGTCCTTTTTTTTTTGTCTATTTATTTTTGTATTCATATCCTTTTTGTGTGTTTGATTATGAATAGGTGAGGGATGGCTATCGATTAGAGAAACCAGAGCATTGTCGCCGGGAATTGTACAACATCATGTACTATTGTTGGGCGCAGGACGCCATTGAACGACCAACATTCTCCGAAATAGTACAAATGCTCGATAAACTTTTACACACGGAAATGGACTACATTGAACTAGAACGATTTCCTGATCACAACTACTACAATATACTCAATTTAAGTGGTGAGAAGTTGTAATGCTGCTTGCTGCTATACACTAAACTACCGCTGCCTGCTACTGCTCCTCTGCACCTCTACTCAACTTTGTTCACTGTTCAGTAGTGTTCATTTATTTACAAAGAAGGACGATAGGACGAATTGAATGGAATTCACACGAAAAGGGATTGCTTTTACAAATATACGGATACGAAACAACGGTAACTGTGGAATGGGGATATCACTGTTCGACATTCGTGTATCGTATGTGAGAAAAGACTTCTATGTCCTTAATACTTATTGTTTTCAGTAATTTATTTTTTTTATTTTCGTTTGTTAAATATTAGTTCTTATTTTCTTTTAAAAAAAATGTTTTTGTGAGAATAAAGGAAGAAAAACGGGAGGTGTTATTTTGTAAGAAAAAATGAAGACTTAGTTTATAGTGATTTTGATAATTATTTATTTTGTTTTAAAATAGAACTTTAAATGTTGATGTAAAATGAAAAGAAATAAAATATAACTAATTTAAGTGTCATACCAAATAAAATGTTTCATTTTTTAATATATTTTGAAAATTTTAGTAGGTAATTTTAAGAGTTTAAGGAGGTAAAAGTTGTAACTTGACAAAAACACTTACCTTAATTTTGAGAAATCCAATCTAGGAAAAAAAAAACATTTTTATATAATTATTTTGTTTTTTACGAGTAAAAATTATAACTAAAGAAAAATTGTTTGCTTTAATTTCTTAATTTTAAAATCAGATCTCAGTTAGCAGTTAAATGTTTTGAGTGAAAATAAATAAATAAATCAAAGCACCAGGGCCTAGTGGCTTAAAAGTCTCCTCTGCGAGTCATTTCATGGATGGAGGGGACCTACAATGTTTATGCCGAATCCAAACGACTAATTTGAGAAAGCATTTTCCATGACAAGAATTACTCTTGAAGTATTTGTTAATTAATTGCAAGAGGCAACACCCGTTAAAAAAATGTAAGGGGCATAGGCAACGATTGAACCCAAACAATTTGGGGTGAAATCCCTAGGCACTAACCATCACGCTAAGGGTACTACTGGTAAATGTGGAATTATAAAACTTAATAAAAAAGATACAGGATTACATGGGCAGAAAAAACGCCTACAATTGAGGGCGCATTAATAATATTTTTTTTATTGGTCACTCTGAAATATTCGTTTTTGGGCAGTATTCACATTTTGTATACATTTCTTAAGCAGTTTTATCTGTATCTCATTTATAAAATTTTTCAACTTTAGCTTTTTGGACTTCCTCTTCAAATCAACATAACTGATCCGTTCGAAAAGAACATTCATTTTTTTTTTAATATTTAAGTTAATTTTCTTAAATAGAATAGTATATAATTCAAAAACTATTAAAAAATCGAAAAAAGTTTTTAATTTTGAGTTTTTAATCGTTTTGGAATTACGAGTATGCTGGTTAAATGCACTCTTTCACTTAAAGAAACATAATTTTACCGACGATATGTTAGGTTAGGTTCAAAGTGGCTGTCCGTGAGGGAGAAGGACACTCTTAGGCTAGTTTTATAGACCATTGTAATACCACATGAATCTTGAGGCTTTCTTCTAAGCTCGATGAAAGCAGTTTGAGCCCCTTACGCAACGTGAAAGGCTGATTATGTTAATATAATTGAGATCGTTTAGATCATTATAGAAGAATTCTCCTAGGTTATTCCGGGGTTTTTGAGCTAGAGCAGGGCATGTACAGAGGAGGTGAAGAACTATTTCCTGCTCTTCCTCATTCATACAGCTTTTGCAAAAGTCATTTGATAATACGCCTAACCGCGTGGCGTGCTTTCCTATTAGACAGTGCCCCGTTATAACACCGATTATAGAGCTTATATATGATCTGCTTAGAGATAGCAAGCACCTTGACCGCTTTAACCTGACACGTGTTGATGTTATTCCAACTGATATTTTGGCCTCTTCATAGCGTCTTGCATTAGCAATTGTTTACATGTAGCGATTGGTATGCCAGCATTAGCCAAACTTGGTAAAATGGGTTGTAATGTACCGTTCCTGGTGAGTTCATCTGCCTTACAATTAACTGGAATGTTTCTATGGCCCGGCACCCAGCAAAGGTGAATATTAAACTGTTGTGCCATCTCCATTTATAGAGATGATCGACAGTTAAAGATTGTTATAGAGTTTGTAGAGACAGAGTCCATAGATTTGATAGCGGCCTGACTATCTGAGCAAATACGGATATCAGGTGTTGATATGACGTTTTCTTTAAGCCAGGACAAGACTTCTTTTATCGCTAAAATTTTCGCCTGCAACACGCTACAATGATTGGGAAGACGGAATGAGAGACTTAATTTCAGTCGTTCAGAGTACACACCTCCACCAACCCCTTCTTTTGTTTGTGATCCATCTGTATAAAAGTGGGCTGACTCGTCTTCCAGGGATGCCCTTTCCTCCCAGAAAGATTTGAAAAGTATAGAAATCTGGAAGTTTCTGTCGAATCGCAGTTGAGGAATGGTGTGGCCTGTGTGCTTTGGAATTGATTCTAAATACCTAAAAATTACGGAGTGGCCAATGTTGTTGTTAGTCCACTGCGACGAAGCTTTGAGGCTAATAGCAGATCTTGTTGCTATTTTTTAGGCTTCGCACGACCCCATTATGCATAGGCAAGCTGAACGTTTGACTTTATTTATTTTTTCGCGGTTTATAGCTTTTTCTAAAACAGTCCACCATACTGCCACACCTTAAATTATAATCGGTCTGATTACCGATGCGTATATTGCCAATACGTGATTCGGGGTTGTAAGCCACATTTATTACCAATGGCTTTTTTGTAAGAAAAGAGAGCAACAGTAGCTTTTTTGACTCTTTTTTATATTGCGTTTTCAGTCTGAGAACTTTAATTGAATTCCTTTAATATAGGAAGGGTTAACAAATGGATTTTAATTTCCTCTATAATATAACTAATTCGGTTTTATGTGGGTTAACACTCAGTCCACACCGATCAGCCCAGATGAAGAAAGAACTCTCAAAAAAATTGCGTGGGTGGTTTTTTTACCATAGCAGTTTAAAAACAAGGTGAACATTTTGGTTAACCCTAAATATCACACGGACCAATAACGCTACAGACTTGAATTAAGTTTTAAATAATATATTGTAACGTGATACCAAACAAATATATGTTTTGTAAAAAATTCCAATTAACGGTTTTTTTATAAATCAAAAAACTGAAAAAAATATTTGTCACCTCGAATATTTTACGAACAAAATATGATTTTATCTCCAAAATAATTTTGTACATCGAAGAATAACGTTTTTGACATCTGTGGTAAAATTTTGAGAAAAATCAAATTGACAGTTTTTTTTTATAAAAAATAAAAACCTAAAAAAAAACAATACTAAAACTTGGTAAAAATTTACTTTCAACTCAAATAGCTTTTCAAAAAATAAAAATATTGCCTTCAAACTTATCACAGAAAATATTTTTTCGACATTCAGTCAGTACCTTAATTTTATAAAAATCCAACAGTCCGTTTTTTTCATAAAAAAGATAAAGTCTACAAAATATAGTACGCAAATTTGGTAAAAATTTATGTTCGGTTCTCGATATCTCGTAAACAATAAAAGATATTGACTCCAAATTAATTTCATTCATCCAAGATGTATTTGTTTATATAAGAAATAAAAACTTTTAAGAAATACTAAAAAAATTGGTAAGAATTGGTTTTCGACTAAAGATCTCGTTAACAAAAATAGATTTTGAAATAAAACTACATATTTCATTATACGCAAAATATTGTTGGTATTTTGAAATTTGTAAGAATAATTCAACTGAAATCTTTTTTAACACCACACAAAAACCTACAAACTTTTAAGCAAGACAAATCGACAGACGGGATGGGAAGTTATCAGTGTGGGTCGCATCCCAACCTCTTTTTAAGACAGTATAAGGTCTAATACAGTGGAGAAAAAAATTTAATTCTATAGTTCTTGAGAAAACTTAAAAACAAAATAAAGGTTCTAAGGGGGTTGCTATTTTGGAGAAATACAAAAATATTTTGTTTTCTTATTGAAAGAAAAGAAGATAAGAAGAAAAGAAATGTCAGAGAAAGATTTTATAAAAATTTTCGGTTGTTCTAAAGAAAATTCGAAATTTCAATTTCTACCAAAAAAAATGTATGGGGACTACTGTTATTTTAAGTTTTAAAATACATTAAATATTAATTTCCAAATTTGAACTCAATGGACCCAATGGTTTGGGCTGTAAAGAGAGACAGACAGACCATCGTAATGTCATGTTTGATTAAAATCTTGAGTTCGAAATTTCTTGCGAATGCAATATGTACTTGTCATACAGTTCCTATAACTCGCAAGTAAACAATAAATAGTATGGTTTAAATATTTGTAATTCAATGTTTTAGGGTTAGTTAATGGAAAGTTTTTATAATAAAATAAAAATGTTGTCTTTACGAGTGAACACTTTTGCAAGAAAAAGTTCTTAATTGACCTGTTCCTTTTTATATTTGAATTTGCGTAGAGGTCTTGTATTTTTACCCTATAATCTCATTGAATTACGAGTATGAATTCAACTTCACCCATTTTAATTTGAAGCAAGCTACTTTTTTTCTTTTTAAATACGATGTGTATTGAAATTGGTTCATATATTTACATATATATAACGCCTATATAGACTTACTTAAGTCTTGTTAATGTGTACCAAGTAGATTTACCTTCTTGAAAAAAACATTCTTAATATTTTCTCCGAATGAAAACTACTTAAGACATTCGCATCGTTCTTGGTAAACTAGAAACTCAAAAAATTCAATGCCATTTTCGTAAAACTCAACCAACCTACTCAAAATGTTGCAAAACCAAAACACTCTTTCAATATAGATCTACTTTAACTACCAGTATATAGAACTAAGTTAAGCAGCTCGTTGAGAAGAAAATTGAGGTCAGTAGGAAATGTATAAACAAGGTTTATATTTTTTTTTATTTCTTACCTTTCAAATTAGGTTACCTTCTTTTCTTGGTGACATTTTCTCAAGAAGTCCTTCTTGACTAAATGTATCTATAGGTAGACACGAAATATGAATTATGGAAATGTGTATTATGTTCATAAATATAAATATTTTGAATGACATTAAGAAGTATAAGTAGTGTTTCTGAAGTGAAAACGTACTAAGGATGTTTATTTCCTTTTATGATTAATACTTAAAAATAAATCTGCATTAACATAGAATTATGTGCAAGGTATTAATATTTTCTTTGAGGAGGATATGGATATCATCAGTTTCTATTCAAAATAATATAAAACAATCTCTTAATTACCTTGAAGTCATTTAAAAAAGTTTATTAAAAAGACCTGTTCTAATTTTCAAAACCCACAAATCTAAATTTCAAAGTGTCATAAAAATCACCACATTTTCATTCATTCGAACAAAATACAATAAAGTCAACTGCACGCATTTGTTAGGTTAGTAAACTCTTTGGAAATTCCCAACAATTACACTGAAGGTTTTTATATACAATGGCTCACTCCGGAAATCCCATAATCTTTAAAAGAAACTGTCACTGTCGAAAAACTTTTGGCCAACTCAACTTTCTATTGCACACCCACATCCCACACACCTTTTTAAGGTTCACCCATATTGGCAGCAGAGTGCCTTATACAGAATGAAAGAAGGACGAAAAAAAGCAGGACAACAAAAAGGCAAATATAGGTACAGAGAGGAGAGAACTCCCTCTGTTGTCGAGCTGAGTGACTGTGGCGATGGTCTGAGTTTGAGACTCTGGGTTCTATAGCTAAACGAATCGAACGAAAACTTTTAATTTAAACTTTTCCAATAAAAGGATAAAACATTGTCGAACTTACCATACACGATCGATCCTTTTAATATTTATTGCTTAATAATGCATATCACGTCCGGGATTGGCGCCCATTTTTAACCATACCCACATATATAAATATATGTATATACTTCTCTCCTTTTAGACACCCTGTCACCCATTTGAAACTCTGTTGTCATCTGCAGTAATCCCGAGGAAGAGGAACCCACCCACATTTATATTACTTTTTTGTCATTGAAAGTCAAAGGCACTGGCATTGGCATGTCACCCTGTGAACAATATAGTACTAACGGTACTTAGTTGAACATACATATACGACATACATACATACGTACGTAACAACGTAACACAGAGTCGAGTCTAGAATGTGGTGGTATGGTAACATTGAAGGAGGCGAACAAGAAGGAAAGAGAAAATTAAACTGTAAACGAGTTGATGGCTCGAAGGTGCATCCTTGAGTATATCCTTTTTCTAGGTTTTTCTTGTTTGTATTATTTAAAAAAAAAATATAATAAAAAGAAAAATGATGGGTGCTTTGTTATAACAGGAGATTTAAAAACATAATGTCTTTGTTGGGGGGGGGGGTGGTGCTGGTATGGAGTATTAAAGACTATTATTTTTTACTCATCCTTCCTTATTCCACAAATAAAAATAAAAAGACAACTGAAAAAGAAAGGAATAACCTAATATATTTTTTTGAGATTTTTTATTCCTTCTTAGGTAAGTATTAGAGGAGGATAGAGAAGAAAGTTAACGTTATACCGCTTTTATCTGAAGCTGACAACTTAAGGATGCATATTGTGTATCCTCTCGACTCGTAGATAGGAAAGTGTTTTTAAAATTGTTTTTGACATATGCTGGATTTCTTAAAACTTAAAATGGATTACAATCTCGTAACATCTTATTTATATACCTACCTATTCATGATGCTGTTGTTAGAAGGTGTACGAGTAAAGAATAAGGGATTCTTATATGTCAACCTGCTAAAGGAAGTTTTATATATAAGATACAAGTTGTAAACCTCGGTTGACAGCCTAAAATACTGGAGCGCTTTTCTTTAAATTTGAGACTTCTGGGTAATTTCTAAGCAAAAAACGTTAAGAAAATAGAGGTTTTTGGAACACAAACAAAAATAGTCACTACGTTAATATGGGCCTTAAGAATTGTGGAACTATTATTATTATTATTTCTGAGGTTATTGACAAAGCTGGACTGATATTGCGATATGGGTCGCATGCCTTACTTCTACATTTTGATGAACGCATTGGAGGTGGTAGTGTTTTCAAACACTATTTTAATTCAAAAGTGTATATCCCTCTTTATGATCTTATATTTTAAATTATGTTGCAACGTTAAAGCTTAAATCACCAACTGAAAAAAAAACAAGGATCTTCACTATAATTAATACTTTTTTTTAATTGCTTTTAACACAATAAGTACTATTACTGACACCGAAAAAATCCTACACCTTATAGGATCTATGCCAGTTGGTCAAACAATCAAGTTAGCATGAATTTGAAGTTGTGCAATCGTTCAATACCTTGGTTCAATAGTAGCAGTAGCGATATCATCATAGAAGAAGAAAAACGCGTGGCGGTCGCTCGAAGCGAACAGAGCCTATTTTAGTCTGTCAAATCTTTTTAAATCCAGAAACCTTACCAATTTTGTAAATTCTCCTTCATAGGATGATGGCTGTACCACTACCTACATATATATCTTAGGTGCTTAGTAAAAGGCACTTCAGCCCTTTAGGCGCGTTCGAGAGGAAGGTCTTGTGGAGAATTGTTGGACTCTTATATGAGGAAGGCCGATTCCGGAGACGCTACAATCATGAACTGAATGCAAACTACCTTGAAGCAGATATTGTGATAAAAACTAAGCTCTTTTTCGTACGATTAGCTAAACACCTAGGTCTTATGACCGAAGAATAACCAGCTTCGAAAGTCCTCTGTAGTAAATTTTTGGCGACAGCGTGTCAGACGCCAGAAGCCTTTGGGTGTGCAACTAGATTTCGTGGGCTCGCGAGCGGGATAGATGGAGAGACTTGTTGCAAGAGGCTAGGAAAGCATCGTGATTGTAGTGGCGATTATGATGATGATGATGAAATCTGTGCTGACGACTTCATTACAAAAAAGAGGCTGAGATGCGACCAACACTGATAACTTCCCATCCCGTCTGTCGATTTGTCTATATGTAGATTTTATTTTTTTATGAAAAAACGGACTGTTGGATTTTTATATCGAATAATATATGAATATCGAAAACAATATTTTCTGTGAAATAAAATAAGTTTGAAGCCAATATTTGTAATTTTTGAAAAGATATTTGAGTCGAAAGTAAATTTTTACCAAGTTTTAGTATTGTTTTTTTTTTTTTGGTTTTTATTTTTTGTAAAAAAACTGTCAATTCGATTTTTCTCAAAATTTTACCGAATATTGAAAGCAATATTTCTTATAAGTTAAAATTAGTTAGAAGCCATTATCTCAAATTCTTGAAAAGATATTTGAGTCGAAAATCAATTTTTATCAACTTTTGTTAAACTTTTTTAGGTTTTTAATTTTTTGTACAAAAGCTGTCAATTCGATTTTTTTCAAAATTTTACTGAATGTTGAGAACAATATTTTTTGAAAGATTAGAGTAGTTTAAAGCCAATATCTTAAAGTTTTGAAAAGATATTTGGGTCGAAAATCAATTTTTTACAACCTTTTATACATTTTTGTTTAGGTTTTTATTTTTTGTAAAAAAAACTGTTAATTCAATTTTTCTCAACATTTTTGAGAATGTTGAAAACAATATTTCTTATAAGATAAAAAAAGTTTGAAGCCTTAATCTTAAGTTTTTGAAAAGATATTTGAGTCGAAATTCAATTTTTACCAACTATGAGTAATGTTTTTTTTAGGATTTTATTTTTTATAAAAAAAAATTTCAATTCGATTTTTCTCAAAATTTCAGATGTCAAAAACATTATTCTTCGTTGCACAAAATTGTTTTGGAGATGAAATTTTCGAGGTGACAAATTTTTTTTTTTCAGTTTTTTTGATTTATAAAAAAAAAAGTTAATTGGATTTTTTTCAAAAAAAAATATAATTGTTTTGTATCACGTTAGAATATATAATATAAAATTTTATTCAAGTCTCTAGCGTCAGTGGTTCATGAGATATTTAGGGTTAACCAAAATGTTCACCTTTTTTTTAAACTGCTATGGTAAAAAAACCACCCACTAAATTTTCTTGAGAGTCCTTTCTGCATCTTTCTGCATTATTATCTGTTTAAAAAAGTTTATTTGAAGTCGATATCATTACTGGTTCTTGAGCTATGGACGAAGAAAAAAAACGTACGGACGTACTAACGTACGTACACACGCACGCACAGACATCTCTCTAAAAATCTTTTATTTCGACTCTAGGGACTTTGAAACGTCGAGAAATGTCAAAATTTTCAATTCGACAAATCGGACTAATTACAATTACTTCCTATGGGAAGTTAATAATTTTATGCAACGAGAAATTACGTTTTTGACATCTGCTAAAATTTTGAGAAAATCAAAATGAAAGTTTTCTTACAAAAAATAAAAAGCTATAAAAAATTAATAAAAGTTGGTAAAAATTTACTTTCGACTCAAATATCTTTTCAAAATGTAAAACTTTGGCTTCAAACTAATTTTATCTGACAGAAAATATTGTTCTCGACATTCAATAATTTTTTTATAAAAATCCAATACCTAGTCACTTTTTTCATAAAAAAATAAAATCTACAAAAAATAGTACGCAAATTTGGTAAAAATTGATATTCATTTCTCGATATCTCGTGAACAATAGAGATATTGACTTGAAATTAATTTCATTCATCCAATTTGTTTTTGTTTATTTAAGAAATAAAAACTTTTAAGAAATGCTACTAAAATTGGTAAACATTGGTTTTCGACTAAAAATCTCGTTAACTAAAATAAATTTTGAAATCAAACTATTTTATTATAATGCAAAATATTGTTGGTAATTTTGAATTTTTTAAGAATAATTCAACTTACAACTTTTTTAACAAAACACGAAAACCTACAAACCTTTTAAGTAAGACAAATCAACACTCATTTTTTAAAAGTCCTTTTCTCATCTTATTATCTGTAAAATAATATTTGTTTGAAGTCGATATACAGTATGTTCTGGTTCTTGACATATGGATGACAAAAATGGTATCTCAAACCGACGGACGTACGATCGTACAAACGTACACGCGCACACAAATCTTTGATTTAGACTTTAGAGACCTTGAAACTTCGAGAAATGTCAAAATTGTTAAGTTGAAGTTTTAAAAAAAGAATACATTTTCGATAGTTTCTTCTTGGTAAAATTTGTATAGAAATAGATAGGAGATCAAACTAGAGAAAAGAAAACTCTGGCCACCAGAGTGTACTGTACATACAATTTCTATTAAAAAATACATTTACCTAGGTAAATTATTGCTGCTTATGTTAGAGATGTTTTTAATAACATTTCAAAATGTAGGTCCTCTTATCCTAATTAAAGTTCCCTTTTCGTGAACCAGTGCGCCAGTAAACTTAAAACATACGCAAAAATAAAGTTTAAGAGGTGTTAAAAACTTTCTCATAAACATTCAAATTTCAAATGCTCCTAGATCTTTCCCCTTAGAATATGTACAAAGTTATATAAACAAAACAAGTCTGGTAGATAAGTCATCGCTCCCATGAATGTCATTAAATTCTTAGTTTTGCACGACAACATTGATGGCAGACATAATTTTAATTTTGTTTGTTTTGTGTTTTTTCTTTTTATATTTTTACTATTTTAATTAAAAGGACAAATTGTTATTGGCTGCTGTTCTTCTATAATACACATATGTTATTCTATAGGTACTGTACTGTGTACGTACATGAAGCATATACATATATGTATATTGAGGCAGGATGTGTTGTTCCTTGTCGTTTGCATAATCAGCACTTAAAGTTTATTATTTTACGGGATAATTAGACATGGTGCGTGTATTTGTATGAGTGTGTTGTATGGAAATGTGTGGGAGTTTTATATATTTATGTGTGTGTATATAAACATTATAGTACACTTGTTTTGCATCGCGTTTATCTGATGGGTATGTGTTCTTTTTCATTATAGTTGAGCACTCAAGCAATTACGTTGGCTTTAAAACATTAAATGCTGGATTAATGCCTACTGGGCAAAGTAGGTATTGTGCTGTGCATATCACGGAACAGCGCCACCAAACACATCCTTAAACACGGACATTTATAGTACCTATAAGCTATAGCATAATAATAGCCCTCAGGTGTGGTCAGAAAATATTCCGCCTCACAAAATCTCATTTTAAAATCTCTCTATAAAAGCTGTGCAATATTGAAAACGGTATTGTAATTATAATAAAGATCCAAACTAACAAGTAAAAGTTAATTGAAACGAGTTTTTAACATTGTCAAAGATAAAAATCATTAATGTTTTTATATGCAGGTTGGTTTATATTTGAAAAAAACATATACTTGAAGAAAAGAAATAAAAACTGAGCCGATCTCAACGACTTCTCCAGGAACTTATATTGGTTACTATATGCTTCTTCGATAGTGACGTGAACTCCGGTGTGGATATGGTTTCAGAATTAACTAAACAATTTTATAGGGAAAAGTGAATTGAGCCCGAAGAAAATTATATGGTTTGATTCGAGCTGTAAGTAGGTTAAGTTTCTGGGGTTATGAATCAATCAATATTGAGGAAGACCTGAATAAGTTTAAACAAGCTAGGAAGAAATGTGACGGACATATCCAGGACCAAATTTTTGTACTACAAATTACGAAAAGAAAAATGTGATTAATTTCTCAAAAATACTAACATTTCTGGTCGTTTGTGAAAAAGAATTACCTACTATGTCATCGTATTTCTGTTGATTCAACGCTCCCTGAGAATTACCTAAGTCCTCTAGTTCTTTAAATCGTGAATATTTCCTTAGGATGAAACTTCGTTTGACCTCGTGCATACACAGATCTGTTTGCCTGGATAATATTCCTCCGATTGTTCTGAAGGGATTTTCTGCAAAGATGGCAAAACTACTTCATAGGTTTTTCATCTATCCTATTTGACAGTTTCTGAGCAAAAGAAAAACAGAATTTGTTTAGCCTTCTTCATGACAAAAGCGTTTCTTCATTGCCCTCTAGCATTTGTCCAATCACTTACATTCGTTTTTTCCAATGTCATTAATAGAAACGAAGGAGAACGAAAGCTTCTTAATGACCGGCAGTAATTGGCTTTCTTACCAATAAGTGTGCCAGTGATTTGATGGCTTATCTAAAAGAACAGTGGAGCTCATTTTAATACCGTTTTGGTGAAATTAAGATTATTTTAGTCGTATTGGAAGGTTTTAAGTTTGAAATTCATACAAAAATGCTGGTGTTCCCTAAGGCCCCGTTTTGTCTCCGAGTATCTTTCTAATATTCATTAAAGTTTGTTTGCAACTTCTAATAGTTTGAAACTGTTTCGCTGATAAAAATCATCAGCTTTTCGTATTCGCTTCTAAATTCACACCCTTGCACTTCGGATGTGGAACTTGAACCCTCTTAGATTTGAAGCTTGGCTTGGAAAAATATTAACAGAGTAGAATTTTTTGCCAAGATTGGTAAAGAAGTCGTCTTTGGTAGGTCAATCGGAAGAAATACCCTGCATGACAGCACGTCTGATAACGTATTCAGGCTTATCGAATTCCTAGCCGAAAAGAACATGGTTCTGAGTGGGACTAGATTCCCCTCTTCGGATATCCACAAAGGCACCTGGAGATCCCCGGATGATGGAACCTGTAACCAAATCGACCATGTTGCTATCGACTACGGAAGACACTCCTCTAGCATACTAGGCGTTCGCACGTAGAGATTAGCCAACAAAGATTCCGACCTCAATCTAATTGGTGCAAAACTGAGTATGCGAATATCAATGGAAGCTATTAGGCGAACATCAACCACGAGGAGAAGATTCAACGCTGGAAGACTGCAGCAGGAAGACACCGGCAATGCATTTGCCGACAAAATATATTTGGCCTTGCAAAGAACCCCACAACGGATTAGATATGCCCGGCGACCCACTGGCATCTTTGCTAACAGGCAATCAGGAATACTGCGGAAAAAGTGCTAGGGTTCTCACAGCCGCCACCGAGGAACCCCTGGTTTGACTCCGAAAGTGCTCAAGCAAACAAATCCAAAACGGAGGCATACAGACTGGGGTAACAAAGGAAGACACAGATCCCCCGTCAGCTCTATGTTGATAAAAAAAGGGATGAGAACCTCTTGCTCAGAAGAAAGAAAAAGGCCTATAAGCAGCATGATGTCGAGGAAATACAAAAATGCGTTAGTAGGAAAAAGGTGAGGAGTTTTTAGGGACGAGTCAAGAGGCAAACAACGGGATTCACTACGTGAACTGGAGCCTGCAAAATTAAGGAGGAAAATACTGTAGTGGAGACGCAGTTGATGCTAAAAATTTGGAAAGATCATTTTGATCAGCTGCTTAATGGCGATAAAGCCCACAATTCCGCCAACTAGCAGCCCCGACAAATCCATTTGGTTGATGATCTGAAGTTCCACCCACCCAACTTGAATGAGATCGGAGTTGCCATCACCATGCTGAAGTCAAACAAAGCTGCCGGTGATGACGGTTAACAGGCGGAGTTTTTCAAGCACGCGGCAGCTGATCTGGTAAGAAGCATATGCACCAACTTATAACTAAAATCTGGTCGGAAGAAAGCATGCCTGACGAGTGGAATTTAAGCACTACTTGTACGATCCATAAGAAGGTGGCTGCTTTTTTTGCGATAGGATCTTGTAGGCATCAGCCTTTTAAACAACGCTTACAAGATTATGTCTAGCGTGTCAAAGATGCTATGTGTGATTTCCCGATGATGCAAGAAATTTTCCAACCATCCTAATCTGGAGACTATTTTATAAACATTGACAATTGCGAAAGGTGTAAACTTGTTAATTTAAAAACTTGACAGTTCTTAAATTCTATTCCAAAAATAATTTGACAGAATTTCGTATGTACATGTAGAACTTGGAGTTATTTATGTTTCTGCTCGGTGGACAGAATCCGTTCATTATACTAGAGTTATCAGAAACAGTTCATTAGCAAGAAGATGGAAAAATCGATGGTAGCCATTTTCTAATGCTTTTATATTAGAGGAAAGTGGTAATGGACGAAAATATTGCCTAATTCAACAACAATTCAAACAAAATGAAGCACTGAGAAGATTTTTGAGAACTCCCAAGAAAACAAGAAGGCTTGGGGAACTTTAAGAAAAATTTCCCTTAAGATAATTGCCAATTTTGCAAACTGTGACATTTAAAAATTGAAAGAGTGCCAGCATTATTTTACTTCTAACATCGAAAAATGTAATCATCACGACTTATTTGTCGGGACTAGTTACTAATAACATTTGTCATGACAAATTCGTCATTGTATTTTTTTTTAAAATTTGTCAAATTTCAAAGCCTTCATTCGTGCCAAACTTGTTTACAACTTTCATATTTGCCCAGGTGCTTATAAATAACAAGCTTAAGTCCTTTGAACGGAATCCAGAAAAGATATTAAAAAATGAGAGGCTTAAAAATTTTAAACGAAACTTCAACATAACTTGACTATCAACGTAATGTTTCATGTCTTTCTTTTGTATTACGTCATTTTTATAAACAATGTTAATAGCTTTCTACCGCTACACTCGAATTTTCAGAAAGCCCATAATTTAATAATAGATATTTTGTGTTCAGAGGCACATCAAGAATGTGAAATGCTTTACTCAACTCAATTTTCCCTCACATTTTGATATATACAATTTTAAGAATAGTTCACAGCGGTATCCCTCTCCTCTTAAATCCTTCCATATTTTTCTAATCCTAGCACTGTGGTTGAAGATGGTTAAGCTGGCCATAGACGGTGAACATGTTGGTGTGATTTGTTGGTGTGATTTGTTGGTGTTGGGCTGAAAATCATTATTGTATGGGCATGTTGGCCAACAAATCCACGGTTTATGAAATATTTTATAAACCGTGAAGTTGTGGCGTACATGTTGGCTGTGTATGGGCAAGTTTACAACACGTTTTGAAGTTTATCAACATGTTCGTCGTTGTGGAACAACAATTCGTCATTTGTGTTGTTATTTTCATTGAATTAACATGTCGTTATCAAACATGCTATTGCATCATCCGCACTTCTATCGTACATCTTGACTTCACGACAGTCACACAAAAAATGAAGTTTATAAACTAAACATGTTGGGCCGTGTATGGCGAAGCGCTGCCCAACAAATCACACCAACGTGTTCACCGTCTATGGCTAGCTTTAGGCAAGACATTTTAAGGAATTGGAAATATAATTAATGGTTTTCTTACTTCTGATGAATATAAAATGTTGGCCCTGATTCTGGAACAAAAAAAAAATATCATTAACTTTGAAGCTTCATAATATGAAAAAGCCTAATATGATGCATTTTCGGTGTTAGAAAAATTATTGTAATTTTTTGTTGTGCCATAATTCATTCAATATTTTGTCTATTCTTAGCATACAAGCCTAAATTTAACATCCTTTGAACAAATTAAGGGCACAAGGCGTGCGTCGTCGTTTTGTTTAGAGAGAAAACAAAGAATACAATTACGAATGTTATTAGTTTTTTGTTTTGGTCCTGTCTTGACTAAAACCTCACACCATCATCTTAGGCTATTCAGATCCGCACTATAGCAAGATAGATGCCAACCACCCACCCACCCTACCACCCAACACACTTTCGAATCTTATTTTATTTTTTTTCCAAAATTTCGTTAACTCATTACAGAAGCCAGGCACGCTCAAAAATGTTTTTCAAGAAACGAAGATATGTATGAACAAACTTACATGCCCCACCATCCCATCATCATAGCAAAACGAAGAAAAACAGAAATACCAAAACTCATGAACGCGCTTATAAAACCCAACGTTAACGCCAACGCCAACGCCAACGCCAACAAGAACGACGAAGACCGACATTATGATAGCATTTAGTTCGGAGGAGCCAAGAATATAAACCCTCACGTCTTGGAATTTCTTCAATTTTTCATGAAGAATTTTTGCTGGCATCTGTGCCGGAAATATAAATCGACAAAATATAACATAAAGAAATACTCTTACTAAAATACATATATATTTCTATCACCCTATGGTCTATATGTATGTCAGTAGGTAGCAGATTGGTGTTAAAGTACTAAAGGGATGAGTTTTCAAGGGTTGATGTGATTTTTGGAAATAATTCGGTTTGCGAAATATTTTCGACATATAGTCTCTGGCAACACATTTTCAAACGATATAATGATGGTACAAGGTTGGAGGAGGCAATATTTTGGTGGTATCGTATACAGGAAAAAAATTAGTAATATGAATTTGAGATTTCCACTCAAATTGCTAATTTGTTTATAATTGACGAAACATATTTATATGGAACTATATTCCAACGCGGTAGCATTTTGGGAATTTATTTCGTATATTGCGTAAAAACAAGAGGAATTACGAAATAATGTTTAGCTTTTTATGAGATGGTTTCCCAGACTTATTAAATATAATTAGGGTTTTTGGTATTAGAATATGGGTTTCTTTTGACCCTTTTGATAAAGTGTGTACCGAGGCATGGGCTCGAGTTCCAATATGTTACCATGTTCAAGAGTGCATACTTAGTCATACTTCAAAATTGTCAAGTCTTTGATATGAAAAACTTGTATTTTCAAGTATTTTTGCACCAGCAATATTGACTTGGGTGATGCTCAACATTGAGATTCAATAAATCGGCTCCCAATGGAAATTGACTATTTTTGGCCTTAATGTTTGACACTATACAAGGTGGGCCATCTTATTTAATTTCTGTTTAAACCAAATAGAATCATAGGTTATTTTAACACAAATTCGGTTTCAAAACTCCGAAATAGCTTTATGCTTAAACAACAGTTTGTGCAAAACTTCCGTGAAAGTATAATGCTAATGGATAACACTTATGGCCCTCGTCATCGGTGTACACATTGACAAGAATGTTTGTGCCGTAGGCGAGAGTGTGAGAATAAATTGACGAATATCAACTCGCGATCGATTTGAACAGCTTTTAATAAAAGAAAGTGTATAACACATTCTAGAATTGCATATTTTAACAATGACAATTCTGCATGATGAAATTGGCACTAAATAAAACTCTGGATGCAGTGAGGTTTTTCGTTAAAATGAAGACACTTTAACAGACATTCGGATTTTTTCCGGAGGGTTGGATGGATGTATCCCAAAACTAATTCTTAACATAGGAAATTATTGTATTCAGTCCAAATAGTCGAACTGAAAATTTTGACAAATCTCGACGTTTTAAGGTCCCTTGAGTCAAAATTAAAGGTTTTTAGACAGATGCCGGTGTGTGCGTGTGTACGTACGTTCGTATGTCCGGTCCGTACGTTAGTACGTTCGCGACGTTTTTTTCGACGTCCATAGCTCAAGAACCAAAAGAGAGATCGACTTCAAATAAATGTTGGTATACAGATAATAAGGCAGAAAGATGCAGAAAGGACTCTCAAGAAAATTGCGTGGGTGGATTTTTTACCATAGCAGTTTAAAAAAAAAAGTGAAAATGTTGGTTAACCCTAAATATCTCATGAACCAACAACGCTAGAAACTTGAATTAAATTTTATATTATATATTGTAACGTGATACCAAACAAGTATATTATTGGAACAAAATCCAATTAACGGGTTTTTTATAAATCAAAAAAACTGAACAAAAAAATTTGTCACCTCGAAAATTTTACGACTTAAATATAATTTCATCTCCAGAACAATTTTGTGCAACGAAGAATAATGTTTTTGACATCTGATAAAATTTTGAAAAAAATCTAATTGACAGTTTTTTTTATAAAAAATAAAAACCTTAAAAAAAACATTACTCAAAGTTGGTAAAAACTGAATTTTGACTCAAATATCTTTTCAAAAACTTGAGATTAAGGCTTCAAACTTATTTTATCTTATAAGAAATATTGTTTTCGACATTAGGAAAAATTTTAAGAAAAATCGAATTTACAGTTTTTTTACAACAAATAAAAACCTAAAAAAAAATTAATAAAAGTTGGTAAAAATTGACTTTCAACTAAAATATCTTTTCAAAACTTTGAGATATTGGCTTTAAACTACTTTTATCTTTCAAAAAATATTGTTGTCAACATTCAGTAAAATTTTGAAAAAAATCGAATTGACAGTTTTTTTACAAAAAATTAAAAACCTAAACAAATTTAATAAAAGTTGGTAAAAATTGATTTTCGACTCAAATATCTTTTCAAAAATTTGAGATTATGGCTTCCAACTAATTTTAACATATAAGAAATATTGTTTTCAACATTCAGTAAAATTTTGAGAAAAATCTAATTGACAGGTTTTTTACAAAAAATAAAAACCTAAAAAAAATTTATAAAAGTTGTTAAAAAATGATTTTCGACTCAAATATCTTTTCAAAACTTTGAGATATTGGCTTTAAACTACTTTTATCTTTCAAAAAATATTGTTTTCAACATTCAACAAAATTTAAAAAAAAATCGAATTGACAGTTTTTTTTACAAAAAATAAGACTTGGTAAAAATTTACTTTCGACTCAAATAGCGTTCCAAATATTAAAAATATTGGCTTCAAACTTATTTTATCTCACAGAAAATATTGTTTTCGATATTCAGTAATTTTTTATAAGAATCCAAAAGTTCGTTTTTTCGTAAAAAAAAAAATAAAATCTACAAAAAATAGTACGCAAATTTGGTAAAAATTGATGTTCGGTTCTCGATATGTCTCAAATTAAATGCATTCATCCAATTTGTATTTATAAGGAATGAAAACTTTTAAGAAATGCTACTAAAATGTGCAAAAATTGGTTTTCTACTAAAAATCTTGTTTACAAAAATAGATTTTGAAATGAAACTATTTCATCATAACATGCAAAATATTGTTGGTAATTTTAAATTTTTTAAGAATAACTATTCAACTGGCAACTTTTTTAACACAACACGAAAACCTTTAAACTTTTAAGCAAGACAAATTGACAGACGGGATGGGAAGTTAACAGTGTGGGTCGCATCCCAGTCTCTTTTTAATTTGACAAATCGGACCGATTACAATAACTTCCTATGGGAAGTTAACTAGAAACAAAACCTTGTTTAGTAAAATATCCATCTCTAAAAATTCATGCTTCATAATTATTATATTTGTACGAAAACACGTCGAAAATAACTTCGTTAGGCATTTTGTCCTATGGTCAAATGGATCACCAACCAGATTTGAACTTAATCACATGAATTCCAAATTCTATTTTCTACTGTAACGTTTCCAAAATGTCGGTAAAAATTGAATGACATTAGCTCAGCAAGAATTTACATTCTAAAGTCTTTAAAAACAATTCACAAAAGAATAAATGGAAGATTAAATTATAAATTTGAATATGCATGCATCGCAGAATTCCAACATTTCGTCTCCATATAAATATAACTCATTCAATAAAATTAAACACCAACTTAAATATCCGCTTAGCAATTTTTCCCCATCACGTTTGCATAATAAGTATCCCCTTGCAATACTTATCTTGCTCCTAGCTCTCATCCTGATTATGATAATAATATATAAATAAATGCAAACAGGAATCGTTGTCGGGAAGCGCGTGCTTCAATGCTTCACTCTTTCTTAACTTCTCCCTCCTCAAAAAGAAAAAAAATCAGCTTTATATTCATGACAATAACTCACCTGCCAGGGGCGACAAAATGAAACGAATTTGCCAAAAAAGTAAATAATTTATTTTCACTCCTTGGAAATACGCTCCTTTCAACAGTTAATTAACAAGAAGAAGAAGAGGGTTGGCATTGGCATTGGCATTGGCTTGGTTTGGTTCGGTTTGCCTTGGCTTGGAAGTTGGCATCACGAAATCCTTCGTCCTTTGTTCGTTTCGGTTAGTTTTGCTTGGCCGGATTTGGATACCTCTGCTATGAGATGGAACAACCGAAAACGACGACGAGCGATGAGGACGACTGACAGTAGCGGCGGAGTGGCGTGGCGTGCGGCGGCGGGCAGTGACACAACGATGAACGTATCTGCTTATTTAGGTATGAGAAGCATCATTAACGCTTACCCAGCTCATTCGTTTTGCATGCGCGCACTCCACTTCACTCCACTCCGCTCCGCAACCGAACAAACCCCGTGCCAAATACCTACTTTGGAGCTGTCCTGACGATAAAAACGACACCTAAGGACGATAGCTCGCTTGCTATGCCACAATAAAACGCAAATTGTCAAAATAAATTTCCTTAATGATTTGCACGATTCTGCTGGGTTGGCATTAAAAATAAAACGTGCAACCTTCAAAAAGCAATATAAGAGGTGTATAGCCTCGTATACCGTTCGTTGGCTCTTTTGGCTCGTTGTGTCTTATGAGAATCTTGTTCTTCGAAGGAATTTTATTCACAATTGAAGATGTTTCGGAAAACTGGTCCCGATACCCAATGATTATATTATTTTCCCCCTAAGGCGAAAGTCGAAAATACTTACCTTCCCAAAATACCCCCACCACACCATTTTCCATCTTCCACCACCTTTCAGGAACTATTATGCAATTATATAAACATTTCGGCTAGCGGGCAACCCTTAGATGGATTCATTGCCAATATGTGCTCCGCATAGAAATGAGGCCCACCATTCTTTCTGCACCGCGTCTTACTCCTCATCCTCCTCCATCCACCATGCCAACCCGTCCTCATCAAAAATATACGGACGAAGAAACCGGGTGTCGGAAATTTCCCTTTCCCCCAGATTAAATACTAATTGAGAAAGTTTTTCACCCGAATGTCCTTTTGCTCTGCCATTGTCGCTATTGCTGTCGCTGCCAATGCCAATGCTGAACCGAAACTCCACGAAAGCCCATTTTGAAAATACAAATGTCGGTCGGGTGAAAAGTTGGCTCATATATCCTTTATTTGACCCAAGCCCAGACCCAACCCAGACACAGAAGTGCACAGTGAGGCTTTGTATAGGGATTAATAAAGTTTTTGGCATTTGTTTTGTTTGTATGGCTGGTTGGTTGGATAGATGTCCTTTGGGTGGATGTTAATCCGTCAGGAGATTTAGTGATTTCATAAAGAAGCTCTTGCGTATGGGTTCTGAAGACTATGATGGTGACGCGAGACGCACGTCCGTCGTCGTCGTCGTAGTTCCTCGAGAATGACTATAATAATACAGGACGAATATGTGAAGTTTTAAGATTTTAAACGTTCCGATCACGTCGTCGTGGGTTGTTGGCAAATGCCTACATCGCTATTAAATCTATTGTAAAATTTTATGTGGGACTTATCTAAGATATGAAATGGAGGTTTTACGACACAGTAATTGGAAGCGGCACTCAAGGGCCTATTATAAGTACATAATATGTACATCTACATGTACGTACAATCTTTCGCATTAACCTGTTGAGATTTAAGTAACTGTTAAGGAATCAATTTTGAATATTTTCTAATCCCAAGCACACACTTCTCAATTTCTCAAATTAACATGAGCCACATGAAAAAGTTATGATGTATAAAATTATGATAAAACTTTTTAAAGTACGATTTATTTGCATAAGATAGGATTTGATGTACAAATTTGGTTAAAAATAATATCGGAAAGTGTAAATTACTTAAATAACTTTAACGGCCAATTCCTTGACAAAGTTGTAGTCTCTAAAACTCGATTTATTGCAAAATACAAATTTTGTTGAGTTCTAACTTATTTCTATCACAAGTTCTCGGGCGTTAGAACTCTGATTTGGATCTCAGTCTGAGATAAAACTTTGATGTATTAGTACTTAAGGGTTTGAGATATTAGGTCTTAATAAATTTGAAATCACGGAATTTAATGTGCAATATTATTATACTATAACAAAATATTGTTATGAATGTTGACAAGTCCAGCTCAAAACAATTTTCGGATTAAAAAAATACACATAACATGTGCATAGGTTTTAATGTTAAGTTTCTGACTACACATGAAAAAAGAGGCTAGGATGCAACCCACACTGATAACTTCCTATCCCGTCTGTCGAATTGTTTTGCTTAAAAATTTTTAGGTTTTCGTGTTTTGTTAAAAAAGTTCTCAGTTAAATTATTCTTAAAAATTTTAGAACTACAAATAATATTTGCATAAAATGAAATAGTTTGATTTCGAAATTATTTTGTTGCGAGAATTTTATCCGAAAACCAATAGCATTTCTTGAAAAAAATTATTTCTTATATAAACAAATACAAATGGGATGAATAAGATTAATTTCAAGTCAATATCTTCTATTGTACGATATATCGAAAACCGAACATCAATTTTTACCAATTTTGCGTACTATTTTTTTGGAGATTTAATTTTTTATGAAAAAACTGACTGTTGGATTTTTATAATAAATCTACTGAACGCCGAAAAAAATATTTTCTGTGAAATAAAATAAGTTTGAAGCCAATATTTTTAATTTTTGAAAAGCTATTTGAGTCGAAAGTAAATTTTTAATAAGTTTTAGTATTATTTATTTTTTAGGTTTTTATTTTTTGTAAAAAAAACTGTCAATTCGATTTTTCTCAAAATTTTACCGAATATTGAAAACAATATTGCTTATAACAAAAAGTTAGTTTAAAGCCAATATCTTGAAGCCTTGAAAAGATATTTGAGTCGAAAATCAATTTTTACCATCTTTTATTAATTTTTGTTTAGTTTTTATTTTTTTTGTAAAAAATACTGTCATATCGATTTTTCTAAAATTTTACTGAATCAAATATGAAATATTTTTTTAAATACGGAATTAGTTTAAGGCCAATATCTCAAAGTTTTGAAAAGATATTTAAGTCGGAATGAAATTTTTACCAACTTTTGTTATTATTTTTTAGGTTTTTATTTTTTTTGTAAGAAAACTGTCTTTTCGATTTTTCTCAAAATTTTTCTAAATGTTGAAAATGTTATTCTTCGTTGCAGAAAATTATTTTGGAGATAAAATAATTTTTTGTTCGTAAAATCTTCGAGGTGACATATTTTTTTTTTTTCAGTTTTTTTTTTATTTATAAAAAAAAGGTTACTTAGTTGGATTTTTTTTCCAAAAATATATTTGTTTGGTATCACGTTACAATGTATAATGTAAAATTTAATTCAAGTCTCTAGGGTCATTTGTTCGTGAGATATTATGGTTAAACCAAAATTTTCACCTTTTTTCAAATTGCTATGGTAAAAAACCACAAACTCAATTTTATTGAGAGCCCTTTCTGCATCTTCCTGCATTATTATCTGTATAACAAAATTTATATGAAGTTGATATATCTACTGGTTCTTGGGCTATGGAAGACGAAAAACCTTCGCGAACGTACGGACGTACGGACGTATGAACGTACGTACACGCACGCACAGACATCTCTATAAAAATCTTTTATTTCGACTCTGGGGACCTTGAAGCATCGAGAAATGTCAAAATTTTGACGGACCGTTTACAATAACTTCCTAGTGACTTGCAACTCTAGAGCTATGTGCGACTCATTTCAGGGAATTCGAAGAGCAATTTTTTGTTCGTGCCACCAAGTCTATTCTATTTAAAACTAAGCCCTTAGACTATAAAACAGGTATGTCCGATGGCTAAGGCTTAGAACCTTATCCCAAATACCCAGCCCTACTGAACCAAAGAAGGTCTTCTCCGTCTTGTACCATGAGGTCCACATTTTAAATTAGTCGCCTATCCACGGTCTTCGTCTGAGGTTATAGATAAATGGAACTGCCAATCGATCCTGCATCAGACTGCATCTGTCTATGAGAGACAAATGCCTCTGGAGAAATTAAGCCGCTCAAGCGTGTTTTGTTTATTCATAATATTCGTCGTTCGGGTAGAATGCCCCGAAAGGTAAATTGTTGGTCGAAGTCGTAGTTCTCGCAATTTGGTCTCGAACGAATTAAATAACAGAATTGTCAATTCCGTTGATTCGTGCCCCCTGTATAGGACCTCGTTTGAATGCAGCTCTAACGACCGAAACTTCTCCATCTGTAAAGGGGCAACTTTGAATAACACATGACACCCATAAACAACTATCGGTCATATGAGGTCCATGTAGCAAATAGTTTTCGCTCTGGTGTCAAGCCGACTGCTGTGAAATAGCCGTTCCATCAGCCCGAAGGCTCCTCTGGCCCTGGTCAAATCAGTATGTAGTTGAAATATTAATACTGATCTAACCTAGATACCAAGGTACTTTACTATGCTTTTGCTCATTAATCGCTGCCCATGAAAATAACCGATGACCATCTTGCGCCAATTCTTGCACGTATCCCTCATGTCATTAGCCAACGGAGTCTGGAACAGAATTGTCTCTGACGTTTATTTTCATTTTCCAGTCATCTTAATTTCGCTGAATCTTGTGGAAATTACGATGCAAGAAAGTTCTTATGACCTCAAACACTTCTGGGCCGTTCTGTACGCAATTAGACAGCCGCCTCTTACGCAATTGACTTCGTTAAATAAATACTGAAGGGAATCAGCAAATTCACTGCTCCCTGTTGAAGATCATTTTTAATTTGAAATGTTATGGTAAAACTTACATTGCCTCTTTTGACATTGCCTCTTTTGACATTCTACAGTTAAGCATATCATTACGCATATATGTACAACAATTGTTTGATATTGTCAAGCCTGCTCACTTTTAGTTAGAGACCATGATGTAAACATACGGTTTAGAACTTATTATTGAAATGTGGGGTATAATTGTCAATCGCCTTCACCCATTTGCGCTGTCATAAGTATGTCTCTGTTCTCTTCAGTTCTTTGGAGTTTAGGGCATGGAAGGTCATTATCATCCTTTTTTCTGACTATCTTGTTGATTTTGGGAAACATACTCGGGTAAATGGAATCAACTAACCGAATCTTGTGGTCCCAGTACTTGTTAGTTGATAAACTGTAGTTATCCTTAATCAATAGATTGATATTTTTTACTGACGACTTCTGTGTTTTGATCTCCAGGTTGTACGGATCTGGGAAGTACGTAGTGTGTCTATAGTCGCATTTCTGTAGACGTACATTTGATCACATTCTTTGTACTTAGGTATTGTACGTTCCGTCGTTCGTTTTATTTGTTCATCTATCTGTAAGTGTTGGTCAATTTTTGTATATTCATCTTAAGAGGGGCTATGTCACTAGAACGAAGTTATCCCGCAATGTTGTTTTTGATACGAGTCCAGCGCATTTTACTATAATTGTAAGAGTGCGTTACTACGTAATCCTCCAACTCCACTTGTCCCTTCGGAAACTGCGTTACAGCGACCAGTCCGCAGTGATCACTATCGTACTCGTCAGTAAGCAGTTTCGAGGGTGTTTACTCACTTTATCTGATATTGTCAGTCTGGTATCGTACAGCAAAAGATCAAGAAAAGAGCCTACACCATATTAAACACTGTTAGGATTTATTAAATCAAAAAGATGGTTGCTTCTCGGATTACTATAATCATTTCCCCAGTCATATTTTGCACTAATCATCACTCGACGAGTACATACAATGTGATTTTCAACTAGTTAAATTTTTGAAAGTTATTATTTACGTGTACAAAAATGTCAAAATATGAAATCTGCTTACTTTTCAAACAAATCAAAACTTAATTCGTTTGAGATCTTTATTTTGCTTTACATCAATTTATATTGGTATTAATTGAATGCAAACAAAAATTCATCATCCTTAATGTCTTAATTATTTTTTCTAAAAAAGATTAAGTCTAACGTTAAATCAAGGACGATAATTACAGTAGGTTGTGGATTATACCCAAATACAAAATAAAATAAAAATTAAGCTTCAAATGCTTTATAGTGTTCGATTTAAATCTCCAATCGATTCCATCACACACCTCTTCACAAGCAGCTTATTGCCATAGATATTTCATTTTCTCTTTCTTTTTTTTTTATTTCGACAAATAATAACATGACCACTTACACTTATTTCCTCTTCCGGGTTCCATTTTATTCCTATAAACTTTATACAATCTACCTGATGCTGCAGTTTTGAAAAAAAAAAAGAAAACCAATTGGAATTCCTAAATCCTTATAAGCATTGGAGCAACACAAGAACATGAACTATTTTGCACGAGTGCCACAACGAGCGTTCTCAATTTCTTGTCGAGTAGAAGGTACATCCACCGCTGCAACATCCCTAAACAGAACATGAAGATCCTTAGCAACGGCGAAAAAAATACTCCTGAATCCTGCGATATTATTTGCATATTGTTCTCGGTTTTGTTTGTTTGTTCTTATTTTTCTCGAAGTAGAATTTTCCATCACTAGCTCTTCTGGTATTTTTATTTAATTCATTTCTTCCATTTTTCCTATTTTTAGATCCTTCGTCATCGTCCTTCGACAGAAATTAAAACTTGATGCGAAACAACAAATACAAAAAAGGACGAAGAAAAATTTGCAATGGAAAAAAATTGAAGGGTTCCCCGTTTCTACTCGTTTGAATTCGATTTGTTATCCATTTGGAATTACTAATATTTGTGTTTTGCCCTCTTCAAGTAGAACTTTTCAAATCGGTCTTGGTTCTGGTTCTGGTTCTGGTCCTCTAAGCTTCAACTCGATCCCGAACTAAGCTGATGGAGTGAAGTAGGAAGTTGTGTTTTCGTCTTTGTTCTGCTGCTCCTGTCTTTTTCTCGGAAGTAAGAATTTTCATAGTTTTTTTATTCAGATGATTCGCTGCATTTATATTTCCGCGTAATATAATTTATTATTCTTCTGTTGATAAGAGGAGTAGGTTAGGTAGGTATACTATATAGGTTAAATATAGATGGCGTTGGTGGCGGGTGGCGAGTGGTAGCAAGCTCTACGAAGAATCAGACATGAACACTGGCTGATGGAAGTTGTTGAAGAATATCTAATTCTTTAGAAAAGTTTCTCTGTTTTTGTTCTTATTTTTCCGTTCGGTCTTTCTTCTTTGTTTTTTTTTGGTTCTCTTTATTTCAAGAACAACTTTGCTGAAGTGGTATAGAGGTATTATAGAATGATGGCCAGATATGAAGGGAGTTCAATTCAATTATATAACCTATAATGGATTCTTTATATTCTCGTCTTTTCGATCTAAGACCGACTTGAA